>JACRUU010000014.1:5507280-5509780 GCA_030449085.1 Kryptopterus vitreolus
CTGAAACACAATTTTACATCTTCACTCAATAAATAAAATGAATTTTGCATTTATTCCTTCACAGCAGGGTTCTTATGCTTATTTTAATCATATACCTAAACATTCCAAGTTTCTTCTAAAATAAAATATTTTATGAATGATGATCGTTATAGTCTTCTAGTCTTCCTCGTTATTGGTGCTTATATGTAATACAACATCTATAGAACCCTCTATATAAAAGTTTGCATCAAATGTGGTGCGGAAATTTAACAAAGTGTGTATCGGGTATAATTTGCAGAGCGCACCACTTTGAGCATATATGTGGATCTATATATAATTGTTAGTAGCCTCTGTTTACTTTTTTGATTCAGAAAGTGACCAATAGTTTGCAAATGATATTTGAAGATTGTAGAATATTCCCGCAAGATCTGCCCCAAGATCTGTTAACATGGCAGAGGTAGAGCTGCATCTTCCTGGAGATCGAACTGGTTTAATTTAATATTTTTCCTTCAATCTATCTATCTATCTATCTATCTATCTATCTATCTATCTATCTATCTATATCTATATATATATATATATATATATATATATATATATATATATATATAGATATATATATATATATATATAATAGAGAATCGCAATATGTCATATATATTATACATAATATAAATAGAACAGTTTTGATTTTGGATAAGGTGGGAAAATGTATCTTCTATTTTTACCTGTTTTGAGCCTGCTGCTGTCATGTTTATCCCACAGCGCCACACACGCCTCCCCTTTCAACGACGGGTTTGTTTGAGGTGCTGGAATAAATTAGTCATGCTGCTTCCTTTAGTTGCCACAAGCTTTAACAAATTTTTGTGGCGGGCTTTGGCTTGTTGAACGTCTGAAGTAAAGTTGCACAACCGAACTATTTCCAAACAACTGCTGAAACGAGCTCTTCGGATTTGTCAGAGCGCTCCGCCATTGTAACGGAAGCACACACAGAGAAAACGGAATAAACTCAAATTGGTCTTTATTTAGAAAAAGGGAAACTAACGAGACACTGCTCAAAGGAGCGGCCAGATAGTTAGCACAACCCTGCACGGGTAGGAGCCGAAGGGCAAGAGGCACTCTGGAGATCACCAGCGTGGGAGAACGGCCGGACTAGCAGATTGGGGAAGCTCAGGAAACCGGAACAGTTGGAAATGGACCTTGGGACGAGAACTGCAAACACAAAACAAGGATTAGTCACAGGGATAACAATCGGTAGCGTGTTTGCTTCGTAAGCCACGATACCGGACAGGGAAGAGCGAGAGAAAAAGCCTTAAATACGGAGGAGCGGCGCTGTCTGTAACAGGCTCCATGGGGAAGCTGATCAGTACTCAGGAGACCGTGAGCGCAGGGAAGGTGTGTTGGGGTTATACAGCGCCGTGACAGCGCCGTGAATGTTGTATTTGGTATTTCGTAAGTACAAGGCGGCGGGAGGCGGAGACCTACAGAAGCTCGCTGTGTCAAAGCAAGGTGAAGTTGTAAAAACGATTTTAGTATTTTTAACATCTGCATAAACCATGCATCTGCATAAACTCGAATCAATCGATCGTGATGATTATTTTCTCAGCTCTAATATATTTGTGTGTGTGTGTGTGTGTGTGTGTGTGTGTGTGTGTGTGTGTGTGTGTGTGTGCGAAGCCTAACAAACAGTTCCTATCTGGACAATGCTATAGACTTTCAGTCTGTAATGCAGCTCCGAGACAGAGAGATGACGACAATGTATCTCAGTCAATCTGCAAGAGCTGAACACAATACAATGTCAGAATGTGTGTGTGTGTGGGGGGGAAGGGGGGGGGGGGGGGGGGGCTGGGGGATACAAAAATCTAATTGGTGTGTGTTACCATGCTGTCCGTCCATTGTTATTCCAGCTGTAGATGTTCTCTGAAATCGCAATTCAATTTGTGCCATAGCTTTCAAGAGAGTCAAAGCCTCGCCACTGCCACTCGGATTCTGGCATATTTTCAGTTCCATTTAGGGATGAAATCTGCTGGAACGCATCAGAAGTGTTCGAGTGTGTGCGCGTGTGTGCGCGCGCTCGCATGTGTGTGTGTGTGCGCGTGTACCGGCGCCACTGGGCCACTGTTGATTCATATAAATTGGTTCAAAAATTCATTTCAATTGGTTTTGAAAACGACTCGCGCTGGAGACCAAAATAAATTCGTAGGCACAGCTTAAACGGGGCACGGAAAAATGTGTTAAGAGACTCTACCGTGGCCCCTCCTTCCGGTGAGGTTATTGTAAAAGATATGACGCGATGAGTAAAATTGGTTGAGAGTCAATCGGATAGCTATATACTCTATACTCTATTTGCTATGCTGCTCATGTAAATGTTTTAAAGCCTTTCGAACACAGATGCTGCTCGACACATTATCGTTATTATTATGATTCGTTATCACAAGCTACATGACATTGACAATACTGCCGAATTCTACCGAATTTCATACTGCCTAGTATACCTCACTAGCTAATGCCTTACCTGTAC
>JACRUU010000014.1:5514780-5689780 GCA_030449085.1 Kryptopterus vitreolus
TAGAACAACGCCAGCGGCAGGTGATTCGACGCCAAACTGGTCATTATTAGAATTAGTGTGTGTACATGCTGCTTTGGGTTCCTAATACAAAGTTGTTTGCCTTATAGATCCAGGAGAAAGCAAGAAAAATGAACGAATTATTTAGAAATGATTAATTTAGTATACTTGATTTACTGTTCAAACTCTCAAGCTGTACTGTACAGCATGCAAAGATTTTATACAAGATTTTTCCAAATTAAACCCTCCTACTCTGTGTCCAAGCCTTTCCTTCTACACAATTTTGTGGCCCATTTTAGAGCTAAGGCTGTGTGGGTTATATTTCATGCTGTCATATGCTCGCCACACTGTTTGGACAGAGCATGGTTTCTTCGAAGAGCTTTTCTTTTTCCTTTTTTTTCTTTTTTTGACTGACTTAGTGTATTTGCTGGGGTATTTTGCCTGCATCTCCCAGTACTGTGATTCACCATCCCACAGCAAATCAATGCGTAAGAAAAAAAAAATCCAGCCCCATCATTTGGTGTCAGTGGTTTCTCCCATCGGCGAATCGTGATTCCCATCGATGCGCCAGTGCCACCATGTGGTGATCGTTTCTGCAGGATCGTACAAACACAAGGGGTTCACACTGTCCTACGAGCAACAATAGTTTTGAGTGCCGCAATCTGTTACGGACCGCGGGAGTAAGCGTGCAAACACAATCAATATTTTTCCATAGGGTGAAATGATACATCATGAGGTGACATCTTGTAAACATGCTGGGAAAGTATGGTGAGGGGGGGGGGAGGGGGTGTGTGTGTGGGGGGGGGGGGGGCGGATATAGGGGGGGTATGAGTGTAGGATTTATGGATAGCCTGAGTTTCCATAGAAACATGACTTGTGAGCAAATCATTTCCAGTGATTAAATATGCTCGATTTAATTAAAAGTCGAATTCCAAATATAAACAACCTCCATTTTTGACTACATTTTAATTATTTTAATCACATTCCCACGGAAGTGCAATGACTGCTAGAGCAGTTTCATCAGCAAAATGAGAAGGTTGGAAAAGAAACTCGGTCTGAAATGGTTAATCATCGCGGCGGAGGCACAGAAGAAGGATAATGAAAAGTGAAATGAAAGCAAGTGCGAAAAAGCAAACGCGCTTCGTGCTAAAGAGATGTATGTAGTACGACTCGACGGGCATATTCTTAATGATCCTATCTGTATACGATGAGACTAAACGCCTCAAAACGAACTTTGAGCGAGGCTCCGGTCCACGAGAGGTGTTTCGTACGTGGCCACTCGGGCGTGAGAAAGATTCTGAAGCAATTAAAAAAAAAAAAAAAAAAAAAACGGCCTGACTGCTGTTATCGCTTTAGTGCATTCGTAGAGTGCGCGCGTGTTTCGCGCGCGTCATACAAGCAACACAAGCACAACACCATGAAAATGATTACTACACCTTTTTTAATAACACAAATGCAGGCAGAAGGTCATGAAGGTGAGGAAAGGAGAGAGAGCATAAGAGGAGAAGAGGATTAGCTGAAGTGCTGTAGCGGAAACGCCAGCACTCTGTGGGCCATCCATCCAAATGCCTCAAGATTCCTCCACCTGACTGAAAGTGCAAGCTTTTAAAAAAATAGAGAGAAATAGAATAAACATCAAAAGACTGGCCATTTTTCACCAAAGGACCTCCAGGCTGAGACGGCCAAATCCATTAGAAACCCACACAGACGCCAAACAGATGAGGACTTCATTTTGTGGGCACTGGGAAAGGAATCTACTATACCCTGAACCTCATCTTCTAAATTTACACTTTTTTTAATGTAGCTTAACTCTTTAGATCCTGTAAATCCAAACAAATTCAATGATGAAAAATGGCATCTTTTTTATGTAACTTTCAATATACCAGAATTCTGTTTCCTGCTGCTTCTTTTTGTCCACAATCGGACAGCTTACTTCCTCCGAGATGGAACTGGGGACTTCATACCAGCAGCTCTGGAACCTGAAGATGGGGCTGTGGTCTTAGCAGGGGGTGCTGCAGGGGTGGGGCTTGTCGCCTTGGGGGTGGGGAGTACAATCGGCAGAGTCGGGGGTAGTATTTTCTTGGGGGCGGGTGAAGGCTTGATGTCAGGCATCTTATCGCCGTGCTTGTAGACACTGACGATGACATCCACCGACTCGCCGCCGTATCTGTTCTGCACGCACATTGTAAACTTGCCTGAGTCGTCCAGGCTCACGCCCTTGATGGTGAGGCTGGCAAACTTGCCCGAGTCCAGCGAGATCAAATACTGATCGCCCGGTTCCACCTCCTGGTCGTTCTTGAACCAGGTGATCTGTGGTTTTGGGTCACCACACACTGTGCAGGTCAGGCTCAAGGTCTGCGGAGAACCAGACATAGGTGGTAATAAATAATCACTATATATATAAATAAATCTAAAAATCGTGTCCTGTGCATGGAAAAACAATTTTCCAAAAGGGTCTGAAGTAGTCAGAGTTATTCGACATCCTAAGGAGGTACATTTTAAACCATTTATGTCCAAGTGCTATCCAAATAAATAAAGATTTCAAGGTTTCTACCTTATACCAGGAGTTTCTCCTTCACCACTTTTGCAGATAGACATAAGTCGCTTACATTTACATTTCTTGTATGATAATTCTTACATTCTATTGAGATAGTGTTCATTGGAAGGCATAGAACTTGAACTTGAATTTGAGTTTCACTGTTTTTATTCAGGTCTACAGTAGATTGATTGCTGATAGATCAATAGAAGAGTGTATCATTTTATTTTTTTTAATATGCCCGAATAATTCTGGCATGATCTTTTTCTTATGAAAAAAGTCACAGCCTGTATTCTGTAGTAGCTGCAATTTGATTAAAGAACCAGTAGGGCAGCCAGCCAGCAACACATTGCCATAGTCCGGTGTGGCTAATGGCCTTTTCCAATAAAAATAATTTCCATTTAAATTAAGCATTGCATCTTTCTGCAACACGTCCATCTTCTCAAATACTCAAGATAGAAACAATTATACACGCCATTTTGTGACGATAACCAGGATATCACATTCGACATGCGTTTATCGCTCCGTTCGTCTTGAAAGTTATTGACGTATGCAAAGCAGGCAGAAATATATTAAACCCTATGGACAATTCTTTTTTTTAATTAAGGTTAATTCCAAATGTACAGTCTGGTCTACAAATAAATCAGCCGCAGAATTCCTACTTAATGTTACTATGTGTCTTTTTAACAGCAAGTAATATTCTGTATTAATTACAACAATCATCCTGCGTTTATAAAGGCAAAATACAGTTTGTTTAGACTATTTGCGGTACTGTCCAAATATTTTCCGTTAGAAAGTTTTGGTAAACATCCTGCTGCAACTCCTGGTATAAACAGGGTTGCTCATTTGGACTGGTAATGCTCTGGAGGCTGTAATAATGGGCCTGCGCCTGCAAGACCTTGCGATCTCTTTAACAATGACCATCTTACCCACTCACTAGCTTTAAGGGAGCTCTCATTAGAGCACTGTCCATAGTAAGAGCCCTGCTAATGTCCCACGTGGTAGCCGTTTGCCTTTTAATGGGACCTAACAGCTATAGACTTACTGCAAGGAATAGAAAGAACGACAGAGAGAGAGAGAGAGAGAGAGAGAGAGATTGTTTGACATTTCCACCGTTGTCTATTCAGACGAATCCACTGAATAGACAGCATTCCTCGCAGCTTCCTCGACAGTGGATTACAAGGCCGGAGACAATGAAGGCGTATCATCCGCCACCTCCCCCAAGCACGCGCTATCCGTAATGAAGAGAGGAGATGATCCTCTGGCTCGTTCACACACCACCACACACCATTCGGGATCACTACAAAACTGCCCCGTGGTGTCTAGGATCACTAATGCAATCGCATCATTACCACAGGGGCCAAATTAATGGTCTGCAAAAATGCAGAACAAAATTCACAAGCTACCCAGTACAAGCTGTGCCGAGTCTCTGCTGCTGGTACGCTGCTAGTTTCTCCTCCGAGTCTAAAATGCTCCAGCTTTCTAGGGTGGAGGACTTTCAGTGACATCTCAAACATAGGGGGAAACCATGTGCATATTTACACTGATGGCATTTCCAGATGCACTTTTCCCACAGAGAATAACAACTGAGCCGTTCAGGGATAAGCTGCGGTGGCAGCTTTCGGTGGTGATGGGATTTGAATATGTGACCTTCCAAAGTTTTAGCACAGAACATCCTTTATTTGTCACATATACATTACAGCACAGTGAAATTCTGTTTTCACATAACCCATCTTGCTTTTGAAAGATAGAGTCAACCATGATATGGCGCCCCTGGTGCACACAGGTTTAAGGACTCTCTCAAGAGACCCAAGAGAGGCGATACCAGGGCTCGAACCTCTGACCAGCGGCCCAGTGCCTTAAACAACTGAGCTACACCCCTTTAACCACTGATCCACCACCTCCCACCTCCCCACCATGTTTAGGAAGTGGAATCAAAAGGTTTCAAGACTAATGGTGCGATTCCGACCCCCATGCATCACCACGTCTGCAATTTCCTCACGGGCAGCAAGTTAGAGCAAAGAGCAAAAGTGAAATTTTGCGTGAAACTGGTGCAAATCTGCCACAGAGACATTTGACATGACATACGGTTGGCCTACAGCGATGCTGCAATTAGTGGTTCGAGAGCGGATGGACATCACTGGAAGACGTAGAGAGACCAAGACCTTCGACGAGCGCAAAAATGTCAAAACCCCATTCGACAACTCTCGCATGACGAGTGTCAAAGAGCGATCCACATGATCTCCCTTCAGCATCCAACCGTCTCAACGGTGGCTGCTGTGGCACCATTGCACAGATCCAGCGGGAAGAAAAAAAGGCTTCCAGGGCACATTCCCAAAGAACACTAGGAGCGCTGTATTGCTGTTCAGTTCACAAACTAAACACATTTGAAATCAGGGCAAAATATTCATAACATTGCTGAGAGCGTTCAAAAGAATAGTTGAATTCCTGGCTTCTAAATTTTGCATGTCGATGAGGCACTGCTGTGCTATTTAGAGATATTTTACTAGAATGGAAACTATGCCTAAAGGAATTCCTCTACCTTACATGGGCACTATGAGCAAGTGCAAAGAGTCGTGATGTTAATGTGTACTAGAGCTAGATTTTAAATATTCTGGAGCTTGTTTTATAATAAAAGAAATTATATTTGTGGGATTGTCAGAAGCATTTCCGTTAAAAATTTCTGTACATCTGGAGATGTACAGAAGCATTTCTGTTAAAAACAGGGATTATGGACAGGCAAAATGTCTCTACATCAGAAATGCATCTTGTTTTCAACACGAAGCTTAAAGAAAATGAAGCAATACATGGTCATCTTGAACATTTTGTATTGAACAAGATGTTTAACAATTAATAGTTAATTTTCTAGTGTGTATGCCTTTGTGCTAGGCCAATTTTCCCACCTGCTAGACAGTTTTTAACTCTCAACTGCCTCTTACGTTACATTAAAGAGCAGCAGGTGTAATAGACCCTCGACTTGAAGCTATGTTATTGTTAGCGCATGTTATGTTATTGTCCTGCGTCTGCCAAAACAATGTGTTTGTTTTACGTTCGACCGGATCTAAGACGACGCCAAACCTTCTTTTCCATGATGGTCGCGACATCAGGAAGCCCGCCGATGACTTTGCCTCGGTCTGCAAACACAAACGTCGCGCCCGAGTCAGTCTGAAGGTTGTAATTATATCAAGAAAAGAAGCCGCGACAAGCGGGGCGACGACTTGAATGAGCGTACTCACTCTTTTCAGCATATGCTTCCGCTCTGAAAGGCAACAGAAGAATGGCGTTGTTAGTAGGCTCATTAGCGCACACGCTAATATTTTATCCGCACGCTGACATGCGGCCCACACATGCTCTGCATTTCTAAAGACAAGAGGGGCGAGCAGATGATTATCTTACTTGAGTCTCTGGAACTCGGCGTAGGCATTGTCGTAGGCTGGAGGGGAGCATAAAAGGCAGAAAGAAGACAAATTTTAAGCGCAGGGCAAATGAGACACGGAAAAGAGGGGGGAAAAAAACTATTTAACATTTGAAACCTCAAAGGGACAGGGAAGGGATAGGAGGGGGGAGGGGAAAAAAAAGATATCTCATTATTTTAATAGCTATGTTTGCTGCATTGGCGAGGTAGCACTGCGTTTTTTTTTTTTCTTTCTTTCTTCTAATTAATTACTGTCTTTGCTCTACCGAGTACAGGTGCTCCCAGGCAGCACATGCGACAGACTGCGGACTAAGTGCTGCCAAAGCCAGGATCTGCACCTTTGATATATTGGTACCAGGTCCTCGCTGCTGGAATTACCCAATTAGAAAGCTGGGTTTGTTTGTTTTTTACTGCTAGGGCACTGGTGTTTCCTTTCAACTGTCCCGCTACATTTGTGGTGCAAATTCCATCGATGATATTTTCCGGATATAAAAATTGATCCTAGGGCAAAGAATAAAATGAAAAATAATTCCTGGAATTTGAAGACCTGCCAATCCTCAAGCAGCTCAGAACTGGCCCCGTTTCCTTTAACGCTGTGCCTGGAAAACCCATTCAACACATTTATTCAAAGGAGCTTAAATATAATGCCAAGTTCAACAAATTTGCTTTCAACTGACCTTTGGCATCAAGAGCAAACAAAATCGTTATTTATACGGGTTAACAAAAGGCGACCGATTGGCCGCTTTTTCCTACCTTGCCCAGACAGTTCAAGGGTGCGGGTGAACGTCTTCTCGGTGTCTGTCAGCACAAAGGTAAATACTCCTTTGTCCTTTTCAGTAGGTTCAACGATCTCCAGACTGGCCATAGTTGGCGTACCGCTGACACGCAGCCTTTCCGACGAAGCGATCTTCGCCTCCCTGTTAAATATAGAAATCATTCTTGAATATTAAAAGCGATGCGACGCGATACATTTCTGCTGCCGATCACCTTTGAAGATAGTCATAATACAGTACATTATAAACACGCGAGTGTGTCGATTTTTCCGATCATTTCCTGACCTTTCTTTTCCCTCTCTCGTATATTCTATAGGACGGGAAATCATTATGTAAATATAAGAAAGTCACTCTGTACCCTTTCAGGTTGAAAATGATGAGGAATGATGGGCACAAAATTTTTTTTTTGTCATGAAAGATTTTAAAAAGTCTTAAAAAAAAACACATTAGACATTAGACTATAAATCTTAAAGTATGAAAATTGTACTTGGTCAGGCTAGGTGAGTAAATGTTAACTCCTTTTGAGCAAAATTTCACTAGAAACACGTGACAGATTGAAAATGCAAGAATACAACAATTTTTCACATAGAATGGTAAATTTTAAGACTATGCTGCCCAAAAAAATGCTATATCAAGAATCTTAAGAAAGGGTACAACAAAGCGAGGTGGAGGTAGTGGCTCAGTGGTTATGGTATTGGTTTCTAGACCAGAAGATTGCAGGTTCAAATCCCACCACCAAGCTGCCACTATGGATTAAAAAAAAAGCTTGAAACTGGGTATTTATTGTCTGGTTATAGAATCTAGTAGAATATTATTATTGACTAAATTCTACTGCATTATTTTATGTTTACCAAGATATTTGTGCTTGATTTTTGTACATATTAACTAATCTTGCTTGTTTCAAGGAAGGCATTTTTCCTATCTGCTGCAGATAATTGTTCGCACATTCGGAGAGCAACACAAATAAGGACCAAAATGTCCAAATCGCGTTCCCATGCAGGGAGGTGTGAGGTAGCGTGTATCGCATTGCCACGGTTATTTCCGACGCCCTATCCAGGAGCCTGTTTCCGCGCGAGGGAACGGAGGAGGGAGAAGGAAAAAAAACAAGCGTACTTGTGCAACCAGTTGATCTTCATTTCCTCTGTGTAATATTTCATGTGGCATTGCAGTATGATGCCCTCGGCAGTGGACTGGATCACCAACTCGGACGCGCTGGACCCTGTTCGAGTCAAAAGAATGGAGACGCGCGACCTCAAACTCAACTCGCACTGTGGGTTGTTTTTTTTTTTTCTTTTACAGAATACATGAGCTCTGAGCTCTGAGATGAGGTGCTCCGTGGATTTTTTTTTTTTCGGGGGGAAAGGAATTGGTGATTGGTTTGGGGAATGGGGATTAGCGCTTAGATGTTGAAAGACATGCACAACTCTCACTAGGCTGAAATACGCCTAATGAGTGGCTCAAGGTGAGTCAGCCAAAAAGCTAGCCTACTAACTACCCAGTTAAAAATACTGCATGACCCAATGCACGTGATACACCTATCTGACACATAGCAACGATACTAAACACACCAATGCGGTGTGGAAGTTAGAGCATTGAACTAACATATACAAGTCCTCCCCTTTCTTGCTTTCTCTCTTTCTTTCTTTCTTCTTTTCTCTCTCTCTCTCTCTCTCTCTCTCTCTCTATCTGTCTGTCTGGATTTAAGTCAGATATTTTGTGAACATGCCTCAGGTAGCAGTGGTTTAAGGTGATGGGCTACTGATTCGAAGGTCGGGCTTCGAGCCCCGCTGTGGCCAAGCTGGGTCCTTGAGTAAGGCCCTTAACCCTCTGTTCTCCAAAGGGCGCCGTTATCATGGCTGCTCTCTGACCCCAACTTCCAAAACAACCTGGGCTAGGCGAAGAAATCATTTCACTGTGCTGTACTGTATATGTGACAAATAAAGGCTATTCTAGATGCTCACTTTTTATCTGCCCTAAGTGATTCACGATTCTTTTTTTGGACTTGACATTGGGCCATGATGGCACTGGATAATTCTGAGCCGGCGTATAACGCATCCGTACTCCCATTTTGACCCAAAAGTGTTGACTACGATCAGAATGCCCACATATTTTGCTCCACCTCACAACAAAAAAATATTTGGTTGGGAAGATAGTGTCAGTTACGTATTATTTATATTTACGTCATTGTGCATAGACTAAACAAATCAGCTTTTACACAAGTCCTACTCCTAAGAAGGTTGGCATTTTGTTCTATGCTGTTCATGAGCATCCAAACTAAATGACATGTGGGGAAATTATAAAAAGCTCAAATGTAGCTCTTGGGGTTAAATTACACTAGTGTATTTACAAATAAAATACTGAATGCTGACCGCCACGTATATTCTGGCATGATTATACGTACCGGCGACACGTGAGAGCTCGCTAATGATGTTGTCAAAGACTGCAGGTAAGAAAACAAGGATTCAAATAAGGATATGTCCTGTGTTTTTTTTTTATATTTAATTGTAAATATGGTGTATGTTTTTTGGGTTTGTTTTACCTTTTCCAGAAATATCAACCTGAGACTCATCTTTTCCTCGGTCATCGCTGATAGTTGCTTTATACACACCCACATCCTTCTTGGAGAACTGGAGGCAGAAATGCAGAAAACGATATTTGCTGAAAACGGCCACTCGAGTATGCTTTCTGTGAGCTGCTCAATCAAAACACTTCGTTTTCTAGTGTTATATGGTCTTTTCCCTTGACTGAATGAATTGTTAGGCAGCGGTGGTTGGGAGAGGGGGATTATACACACACCCACTGCTGTGAGCCACCAAAAGTTTTCTGATTATTCCTGAAGCCTCCTTTCGATGTCCAATTTATTTATGTATTTGTTTTGGTAAAGGAAGCAATCCTAATTATCTCTGAATCTGTGTCTTACTCACTGAAGTTATCTAATTATATAATTGACCACAATGTCTATCATGTCCTATACATCCACATAAGGGCTTTTCTATTTAATTACTTGTTATCCTTGCTGGCTGTATGTTGGTGCACACTACATCATTTTATGTGGCGCGCAAGAGCTTAAAACATCTTAAAATAAGGCTTTAAAGTGCTTTAAAATGTGCATTGACAATAAACTAATAATCTCCCACAATGCATGCGACTATGTCACCCGGAAAGTGTTGCCACTGGATATCAGTGTATCCCACATCTGCGTTTACGGAGGGCGATTTTTCCAACAATTGGGAAAATGTCCAGAAATAACAAAATTGATACAGAATGAAGGCACTTCCAAGAAAGATGAGAAAGCGAATACATGTGTTATGAGGCGCCGTCGCTCATCAATCAAGTATATACTGTCTTCTGGCCCTTCGAAGACAAACTATAATGCTGATGTGGCCCATGGTGAAAATGAGTTTGCCACCCCTGGTGTAATAATATAGAATAGTAGCTAGAGTCAAGCATTTTTTAAATGTCATATTGGAACAACAAAGCTTCACAGAGATGCCAGGGTCTAACTTGTGGCTATATATATATATATATATATATAATATATATATATATATATATATATATATATATATAATCCTATACAGTTTCCTAGATTTTTGGAGTAAAAATCTGAATACAGCAGTGACAGGCAGTGCATTTTACCCTTTTACCATGTCCTACCCTCAATCAGTCAATGGCTGTAACAATTAATAATATTATACAGAAACAGTCATGACAGTCATCTACTGCGAGAATAATTGCAAGGAGCCCAATGAACAAGTTTCAAAAAGTATCATTTCGCCCACTTTCCCTTTCGCTGGGCACCACTTGCATACATCATCTCTCGCAGAAGCATCGATATAAAAAAATTCCCTGCATCTTTTCTGTGCATTATGTTTTTCTAGGGATTTGAAATGAAGGCAAAATTGTTTGTTTTTTTGCTGTAAAATCTGCACAAAAAAAACTTTAGATAAACAGTTGAAAAAGCATAACAACTCTTTTGAAACTTGTGGCTAGACCTTTCCTCACAATGTCCAGCTTTTGTTGTAAAGTCCATTGTGGAAATGTCCGTGTAAGTCTAATATGTGCGATCAAAATCAATTTGTTCTCCCCTGTAGGCCTTTGTGGAATAGAAACAGCTATTAAATACACACAAATACATTTGAGCTTGTGCCGTTTGCAAACCATTTTGCGCCGAAATCTGATTGAATGGAAACTTGTCAGGTAAACAGACACTCTTTTTTTAGCAGTTGCATGCGAAAAAGAACTTTTGAAATGAAGACTAATGGGAAGCGAATACATATTCCTGGGGAAAAAATATAGTAAAATATAAGTCAGAGGAGGGGCATGGTGGCTTAGTGATTAGCACGTTCGCCTCACACCTCCAGGGCCCGGATTTGGTTCCTGTCTCGGCCATGTGTGTGTGGAGTTTGCATGTTCTCCCCGTGCCTCGGGGGGTTTTTCTCCGGGTTCTCCAGTTTCCCCCAGGTGCAAAAACATGCACAGTAGGTTGAATGGCACCTTGGAAAATTGTCCCTAGTGTATGAATGTGTGTGTGTGTGTGTGTGTGTGTGTGTGTGTCCTGCGATGGGTTGGAATTCCATCCAGGGTGTATCCTGCCTTAATGCCCATAGTATTAATGAATAAGTCGCCTTGCTGACTGTGACGGCCGCCACTGCAATACCGAAATCGCTGTTTGAGGCATTTAACAGATAGCGATAGACATCTAAGCTGAATGTTAATTCTCCAGCGCGAAACCTAATGCGTTCGCCGCAACACTCTTCTTTTCATGTTCAATTTATTTTCTCCTCTCCGTATTATTTCCTCCTGCGACTAACAAAAACTTTTAATCTTGCCATTACACAGAGCGCCTAAGTTATTACTACGAGCGTCTGTAACGTCGTTCCCATTAGCCGACATCAGAGCTCTGAACGCATTCTGCGTAGAAACATCAATGTTCGTTATTATAAAAACCAAAACATTGCGAAAAGAAATGTGATTAGTCTCCGTTAATAATGGGAGAATGAAACTCGTGAAGGACGCTAAAAGCCTTATCAATTCAGCAGGATTAACTGAATCATGCAATGCAATTATTACATCCGGATCACTATGTACACTGCACTGTGCACTTTTTTAACAGCTGCTCCGTTATTGCAGTCGTCCCTCAAATGCGGCGCGCTTTTATTGCCAAAGCCCGGGCGCTTTCTCAGACGTTTTTCGATTTTTGTCTCGAGATCTCACCAGAGGCAGGGGGAGTTTGCAGACTCCGGAGCCCAGGTCAGCGGGCACGGTGGGTATCACCTCCACGTCGTTCTTAAACCAGTGGAATGCCGACTCTTTCTTCAGATTAGCCACCTGAGGAGAGGAGAACACACATCAAGCCGTTGTGCATGGCCGAACGAGGCAGCTTGAAATAGGGCCGTCCGGTGCGCCTCAGAACGTCGAGTCGCAGCAGTGATATCTTTATGACCGAGCCAAATAAAGCCTGGCATTGACATTAGTCATTCAGGGTGGCACTGACAAAAAACACAGGATGTTTGTTCGAGGCGAGACACAAATGCTGCTTTACTTGCCTTACAGATGATGCTGACACTGGCATCATCGCCAACCTGAACAGACAGGAACTGGCTAAAATGAGGTCCTAGGAAAAAAAGAAAAGAAGAGGGAAATTATTGGCAGCAATCACAACTATAATAAAATATTGTGCAGATTTAAATTGGAAGGGTTGGATTGCATTCTTCAGAATTGAATAACTACCTCTACATCCTGTAATCGAGATTTATAAATGTAATATATATATATATATATATATATATATATATATATATATATATATATATATATATATATATATATATATATATATAATAATTCAGAAATAAATCTACTTTTTTTCTACTGTTACATTATAATAAATACACTTTGGTGTTTGAAAAATACAGACACTACAGTGAGATGTTATATAGTGGGAAAGATGTCTTGTTTTTGTGCCATGAAAGATTAAAAGTCTTAAAAATCAATCACAGTGCTCATTAGACTATAAATCATACAGTAAGAAAAATGTGTGTAGGCAAGTAAATGTTAACTCCTTTTGCGATAAACTTCGCTGGAAATGGATTTAAGGTGCATTATTAAAGTGAATGTTCAAATTAAATGTTGTGCTGCTCATTTTAAGACTAATACTGGCCTGAAAAATGAATATAACAAAAATCTTAACAATGGTTCCAACTGGCATCTGGACCAGAAGATTCAACCCGCCACCACCAAACTACCGCTAGTGTCTGGTTATAGGATATAGTAGAATTTATTATTGATTAGATATTAACTATAGTTTCAAGTCATTTTTGTTTACCCAATTGGATTTCAATTTCAATTTTAACTAGTGAGTCTTGCTTGTTTCAAGGATGGTGTTTTTATTTTTTGCTGTGTAGTTGATATATATATATATATATATATATATATATATATATGTGTGTGTGTGTATAATGATATGATGTGCTTTGAACCTCACTTCTTCTTATAATAACCCCCATTCGTCTTCACTGTAAAAATGCCCTCCTTGAAACGAGAAAGATTCACTTATATTTAGTTAAAATTGACCAAAATCAAGCAGAAAAATCTATTCCAATGATGTATGTAAAATTCACATGGTAAGAGTTCTTGAAACTAGAATTAATATCTAGTTGATAATAAATTCTACTGTATTTACATGTTTAACCATCTGGGGCAGTTTGGTGGTAGGATTCGAACCTGTGAGTTTCTGGATTAGAAGCCAATACCTTAACCACAGAGCTACCACCTCCAATTAAGCTCCCTTCGAGGTTTTATAAACACAAGCAATAACCCTTTCTTAAGTTTCTTGATAGAAGTTTTCAGGTCAGTATTAGTCGTAAAATTAGCACCACATTCTATTTCTATTCACTTTAAATCTGTCACTTGTTTCTAATGAAACATTGCTCAGAAGGAGTTTTGTCTAGACTGAACAAGTACAATTTTCTTACTTTATGATTTATAGTCATAAAGTATAGTCATTAATGTGCAATTTGTTTTTTTTATCTTTCATGGCAAAAAACAAGACATTTTCTAGAAATAAGCTGTTATTTCCTTTCTTAGATTTCAGTTTTTGCAGTGTGGTAAGATGTTCCATTCAGATTTTGGAGGGGGCGTGTGGATGTTTGTGGAGAGCCGAGGATGTTAGCAAAGTCAGGTATGTGAGGTAAAGAGCGGTGTGACCAATCTTCACCTTCATCCCAATAGTGTTTAGTGTAGTAATGTCAGACTGGAACAGGTTTGAGTCTCCTAGTTTAAGTAAAGGAAACATTTCATGATAGACATCCTATGCTTTTGAGGAAGAACCCCATAAGGGTGGAACCTTCTGGTGTCCGTTTTGAGTACAAAGGAGTGAATATTGCAAGAGATGTTTCTCTGGAGCGCAAAAGCGATACAAGAGTATATTCTGTAGTGTCATCACTCCGCATCCCTTTATAGGTGTAGGTTATAGGTTTGGTACATAAAAAAATAAATGATTGTGTTTTAATAAACCATACTATAATATTTCTAGTGCTTCACTGTGATTTATACCCTCTTTCACGCGGATGTACTCCCTCCGCTGATATTCCGCCTCAGCCAGAGCTGCCTTGAAAGCTGGAGTGAAAAATGAAGCGAGGGTTAAGGGTCTGTAAAGCCAAACCACAATGTGAAAAACAATATATATATATATATATATATATATCACAAAAGGGCAGGTGACCTCACCGTCTCCAATTAGCACCAAAGAGGACTGGCCCTTTCCTCTTCCGTCCTGAATCTGCACAGTGAACGTTCCCTCGTTTTCCTCGGTGAAGTGATCAAGCACCAGCTCAATAATGCCCGTGGCTACGTCGTGTTTCATTTTAGTTTGCTGGAGCAAAAAAAAGGAGGAAAAGGAACAAATCAGGGAGCAAATCGTCCTCGTCCGGTGCTCCAGCTCTCTTTTTACGGGAATTTTCAATTGGATCAGGATCCATTATTACGTTTTCTCGAAGGTGTCCGGGGGTGACGGTGCGGTGCAATCTTGGGTCAACTTAATATTAAACCCGAAGCAGCTTTCATCAGGCAATCGGCAAGATCTACAACGACGTCGCAAGCTGTCCACGTTTCTTTTGCGCGACGCCGGTCGCTTACCTCGCAGTTGACAAGCTCCTTGTTATTGGCGAAGAATTTGTAGGTCACAGCAGAGGAGATGTTCTCAGCTTGCAGCCATAAGCGCACACGACCCCTCTCCAAAATTTTGTATGCCAGCTCGGTCTTCAGAGGAATAACTGAGGCGAAAAAAAAGCACAGAGGTTGCACTGGTTGAATTTCATGCGCTCTCAGGCTTCATCAATTTGACCTTGAAAACGGCACAGATATACAAACCCTCGCAGGCTCTTTTGGAGAGAGAAAAAAAAAGAAACGATTTTTTTTTTGTCGAGAAGACATTTGTTAAACGCTCGTGAAATGATTTTCAGCCTCTCTTAACTCGGCTGCTCAGACGCTTCACGAAATGAGTCAGCATAAAAATAGCAAGACAGAAATAGTTCCTGGGGTTTACTTACTCGGGTGGCGGATCTCATGGCTGAGCGCCAGCATTTTGGTGAGCTCTGAAAATGAGAAATACATCAAATACCAATCAAATATTTCTGAGCACTGGGCCAGGGAAAAAAAAAATGTGAAATGATGCATATGGCGTCCTGTGGTGTATTGGTTTTTGACAACCTGAGAATGAAAGCGAGTTTAAGATATGATTGGGGTTGCAGTGTTAAGGTGAATGATGGGAAAAGTCTTAATTCAACAAAAATAATGAAGGGCTTTTTTTATGGCACATTTTTCATGACACGTTGTTGGCATAATTGTGACTATTTTGAGAAGAGACCGGCTGCATGAGGGTTCCTGCCAGTGTTTCATCATGAAGATTCATTTTCATTTGTACTGAGAATCGACTGTCCTATTACACGTGAGTGTGTGCAATACATCTTCAACGGGCGGCGGTGCACCGGATCCACCCACAGACTCGCTGAAACCAAGCAATTAAAGATTGGAAAAGGACAAGGCGTCGTTCCTGCAATCTGCCAGTGTCCGCTGAGGCCTTAAATTCCTGGTCATGTCTGGCAAAAATGTGAAACACTATGCGGTCATTCTTTGTCATCCTGTTAGTTCGAACCTCTGCGGTCATTCTTCTCTGAGGAAGAATCGTTCCTCTCGTCTGTTTTCACACAGCATTCTGTCTAAACTCTAAGACTGTTGTGTGTCAATTTCGGGGGAATTCAGAGGGATCTCGCTTTTCCCTTATTATATCTCAATATCATGACTGTCAGCATTCGACGCTTTTGTCGACCCTATTAACGATTTCTTTTAAGTGCTGTTTATTCGTGTTTTAATTATATAATCTTCCTCCGCTTGGCGCATTTATATCAACAACGCTAAATATTCCCAAAAAACTCCTCAATAAGGCAATAAATAAAGCACCAGGAAATGAAACGA
The DNA here is from genome assembly GCA_030449085.1 of Kryptopterus vitreolus. Classification (NCBI taxonomy): domain Eukaryota; kingdom Metazoa; phylum Chordata; class Actinopteri; order Siluriformes; family Siluridae; genus Kryptopterus; species Kryptopterus vitreolus. The sequence continues at coordinate 5,530,979 of JACRUU010000014.1, forward strand.
CGGTTCGCTTTGCCACGTCTTTGGCGGCCGATGTGATCGTTTGTGAACATGTGAATACTGACACATTGCGTCGTGTTAAGAATAACAATAACCACATATGAATCAGATTACTTCTGGACATGGTTAGTAGATAATACTATATTAAAGTCATAATACAGATTGGAATAATACAAATACAAAAACATGCATAATGCATCCTCCATTATTGGTATATCTCCCACCTTCTGATGCGATTGTATAACTGGCCGAAGATCCGTCGGTGTTGGTGACAGAAACGGAGTAAATGCCGACGTCCTCTTTGTCTGGGTTCTTGAACAACAGAGTCGAGCTTTGACAAGCACAGAGAAGACGAACGACACACCGGGTCAGCATACCAATGAGCCTTAAACATGTACGGACTGTTTTAACGCTGCTTTTTTTTTTTAGTACATTGCAGTGTGCACCTGCTTCTTACCAACTGCCCGAGGTTTTAACGCCAATTCCTTGGGAGAAGTCAGTGATTTCTTCGTAGGACTTCTTCCACACAAACTGGGATTTCTCTGAGATCTGACAGCTCTCGAAAGACAGGTAAATATCCCCGGTCTCCTTGTCCACGCCACACTTGATTTCCTGAGCACCTTTAAGAGAAGGTATAGGAGAACCAGTGGACACACGTACATTCAGGACTGCGTGAGAAATACTCGTGTTCGATTTATGACATGGATACAGTGGGATTATGGGGCGCACTCGCCTCCAACTCATCTGTCCTTCATTGTATTGAGGTGTCCTATCCAAACACACACACACACACACACACACACACACACACACACACACACACACACACACAGAGTGTACCCACAGTGCACTCTGCTGGTGGAAGCTCATTCCTTTCCTTTCTCTCGTCTATGAATGTTTTAAGCCAATTCAAGATGAATCATCTCGTCTGCTTTTTTTTTTGCTTTTTTTTTTTTCTTATCTGCAGCCGGGCAGACATCTGCCTCCCTCTCCACTTCCTCCTCTCTTTTCTATTCCTCTCCTTTTCTTTAACATGACCTCTCACACTGCAAGCTGTTTACCTTGTTCCCGCTTCTTCAGCCTGATGCCTCGTGATATAGCCGAGATGGTTGGCAGTCTATTTGTAGTACTGGGTGTGCGGGATGCTTATATCTGTATGTTCATATGTGTGCGTGCTACCTGGAAGTGCCTTGGCACACACTGGGTCAGAGGACATGGAAGCATTTCCAACGCCCTGGGCGTTTTCAGCACGCACGCGGAAAGCATACGTTGATCCCATCTCCAAGTCTTTCACCTAAGCATGAGACATTAGGGTTTTTTTTTCCATGCAGTGTATATATATATATATATATATATATATATATATATATATATATATATATATATACATATATATATATATATATCTATATATATATATATATATATATATATATATATATATATATATATATATTTTGGCTGATACACATTTAATTTTTACACAGAAATCGTCAGAGACAGTACCTTTAGGTAGCGCTGGTTCACAGCGCTGGCATTAACAGTGGTCCAGGTGTCAGAACCTGCCTTGCATTTGTCGACGTAGTACCCGGTGATGGCGCTGGAACCACCATAAACAGGAGGCTTCCACAACACCACCAAAGAGTTGTCTCTGATCTCAGTGATGCTCAGGTCATAAGCAGGACCTACAAGGATGATTACAATAATCCTATTACGACCAGGCTCAGGATACAACAAGTTATTACACATTAATAGCTAAATAAATGAAAATGCATGCATTATAAGTTAAATACCACATAAGGGATTGCTTGAGATGTGAGCATTATTTCTGTACTTCTCTTCTACATTTCTGTACTTCTGTATTTCTGTTCTAAGCATTTCTGTACTTCTCTTCTACACTGCCAATATTTCAACTTTTTTTATTTGGCACAAACATAGTTTTATGCAGAATACAAGTTGCAGTGAAATAAAGAAAAACCTGATTGGCTGGTCTACTGTTTATATATAAAAAGTACAGGGTCAACACTATAGCATTTGTTAATAACTTACATCTGCAAAGCATTCAAATTAGATTTAAAACTATTACTAACTATTGCTAAATATTAGTACTTAATATTAGCACCTTACGTTTGAGAAGTGATTTGTAATACAAGTATATATTGTTAACTTCATATAGAAGAACTATAGAACCGGGGTCCATGAGTATACGACTCTTTAAATGACAATATAAACTCTCTCATTTGTATTTCATCAGCGAGACAAATCTTATCAATCAACATCACGGCAAAGCTTTGTGGGGCAATTATGAAAAGTCAGAAATGTAATTCTTAAATATTCAATAAGACGAAAGCAAATATTGGACACTAAAAATGAATTAACTTGGATTGGAACGTGTCCAGATTTGAAAGATATTTGACCAAACAATTACCTTAATATGATTTTATGGGGAAAAAAGATTTTTGAATTGCATTAATGTGCAGTTATGGGATTAAAGGCCTTATTTAGGAGCTCAGATGTGGCAGTTTGTGGCTGGGATTTGAGCTCATGACCCTTCCGATCCAGGGGCCTATGCTTTAAATAATAAGCTACAACCAATACTCTTCTTGCAATTATATAAGGCTTTAGGGAACACACTATTTTTATACACTCTGTGTGTGTGTGTGTGGGGGGGGTGTTTGTTACCTGGCTCAGGCATGTTCCACGCCTCACATTTGAATGGAGCAGATGGAGCAGACGCATCACCCAAGCCAACCACATTAGCAGCGTAAACTCTGAACTGATAATCTGCGCCAGCAGTCAAGTTTGGAACCTGTAAACATTCAGAAAAGCACACATCAGAAGCAATCCTTCTCTTCTCAAACTGTATGTAATTAGAGGTACACTTGTAGGTACCTTGTATAGCCTCTCCTTAATGGGCGGGACGTTGACCTCATGCCAAGCTTTCTTGGCTACATTGTATTTGTCGACGTAATAGGCGTTGACCTCTGAACCCCCGCTGTGAATGGGTCGCTTCCAGTTGAGCACCATGGACTGGCCATCGCAGTGGAGGAGCGCGATGTCGTAGGGAATCGAGGGAAGCTCTGTGCACAAGATGGATGACTGGCGCATTACGTGCCTATTACTCAATGTCCGCGGCAGCATGCTCCACTCTGGCTATCTCTGGCTTTTAATAAAGTCAATTCGTGGCCATTTATTGTCTTCCCGTGACTTATAACGCGCAGATGATTTATTGTGCACGCGATGCATTACGACTGTTGTTTGTTGCGAATTATGAATATGAGTCTGACCTGAAAGTGGTTGTTTAAATCAACATTCCCGAAAGTTTTCTGTGCCGTGACACAAAGCAGCCCGCCGTCGTACAAAAAAAAAAATCCTGCGGTATTAAAAAAAAAGCCACACGCTGATTTATGAAGCAATTTTATTTTCAACATTAGGCGCCGATGCAGTGTATACGAATGCGACCGGGAGAAAAAATTAATAAATAAATACATGATGTTCAGTGAAATGAAAGTAATTTGTAAGAACATTGTAAGTATATTCACTGTCTCGTCCGTTCCCTCACTCTATCCTGGCTACTTTGCTGTTTAAGCTCAGATCCGAAAGCTTCACATTAGTTCAGGTCTACGTCGATCGGGTCACAGTGTTCCACAGTTTTGATGGTGTGTGAGACTAGACTAGCACCGGCTTTCAATCCTCATGCAACTTTTATTGGAACAAAAAGAGATACGTGCTGTCAGGTGCTGTCTTTCACACCTGGCAGGTTCGAGAAATCTTGGCTGGAATTCAATTCAAATTCATTTGTAAAGCACTTGGCCATTTTCTCAAAGCAGCTTTATATATACAGAGGTTATAAAGTGGTGTAATGGACTTTATAAGTTTACTGCCTGTAAGTTTGTTCCTTATAAGTGTAAGAGGATCCATAATGAAGCCAAGGGGGGGAAAACTTCTACTGTTTATACAATATTCACACCGCATTCTATTGTTCACACTGGCTTATATGTTTTTGGTGTATACTGGTCTCTACTGTTTAAATGCTCCTTTTGCACATTCCACCACTGATACTGCTGCCCTAATCGCTTCTTTTGCGCATCACTGTCACTACTGTTTACACTTTATCCTTTGTAAAATTGTTTGCTATTTGCACTGTGTATATATATATATATATATATATATATATATATATATATATATATATATATATATATATAGATATATATATAGATATATAGATATCTATAGATATATATAGATAGATATATATATATATAGATAGATAGATAGATAGATAGATAGATAGATAGATAGATAGATAGATAGATATATATAGTCTTCTATACTGTTTTGTTTTGCGCTGTTTGCGCTAGGTTGCACTTTATGGGACTAGGACATCATAGTCTAGTCCTCAGCTCTGTGTTTTTTAGCTGTGTTGTGTGATATGTTGTTTAATGTAGCACCAAGAAAAACGGTGTGTCTCAGCTGTATAGAGTTGAAATTGACTTGACTTGAGAGGAAACAGACTCATCCTCAACACCTAATGCCCATTCATTACAGTTTCATCAGTGCTGAGGTGATGGGGGCTTAAATGCAAAACTATCCATTCAACCTGAGCCATTGTATTAGTCTGTTGATATTATGTGACTTTAAATTATCCGTGTGTTTTAGATTTTAGTGTCAAAACTGAAACTTAAAATTGGTTGAAGTATCCATGCTTTTAATAGTGGTGCTATTTCAAATCATGACCTTCTGATCAGAATTCCTAAATCTTAACCACTGAGCCACTATCGATGTTTTTTCACCATTCATTGAATTGTTAGCGATGTTGCTGTTTTCAGTGCATATACACATAAAAAAAGAAAAAGAAATAACATCTGTACCAGAAGTCTGAATATCATTATGTGCAATTTTAGTGTTACCTCTTCGCTACACACACTTTATTCAACCCTGAATATAGCCTTTTGGCTTGAGGGTGTGTTTTTTTTCTCCTGCCGCTTGCCATAATGCTTTTTCGTCCCTTTCTGTCTTTGTGTCAGTAGAATTGTAAAGTGGGCGCATTAATTCTCCCCTTTTTCATTAATTCTGCATGGACTCACCTCTGCTGCACTCTGTTATTAGTAGTTTGACAGGCTGATGTATACATAAAGTCAGAGCACTATTTTATCCCTGTTTTTTTTTCTCCTTAAAGGCGAATATACTTTGTGTCGCAGCTTGGTATTGAGTATAAGGCTTAGTATTTGCTGTGTATGAACGTGTTGTATACGTACTGAGGGCGGCTTTGACAGACAGAGGGGCCGATTCCTGTGACTCCTCGCTCAGACCCAGCTCGTTTATAGCCTGCACACGGAACACGTACGACTCGCCCGTTTTAAGGCCGTGAACCACAAACCTGAAACACAAGCAGTTCTGATTAGTTTTAAATTCTAAAATCTTCCGGCACATTCTTTTACACTACAACTTGTGCTTAATTCATTTAAATATCTTTCTTTCAAATTTCTATCACTACATTTTGGCATAATCATATACTTATCAAGTATTAAGGATTTTTAAAGCTGTACAATCTTTAGGGTCGATCAGAAATCCATGTTAAATTGGAATTTTGTAACAGTAAAAACGAGACCTTATATGTGTGTTTGTGTGTGTGTGTGTGTGTGTGTGTGTGTGTGTGTGTGTGTGTGTGTGTGTGTGTGTGTGTGTGTGTGTGTTTGTGTGTATGTGTATATATATATATATATATGCGATTTATAAACGATTTATTCTGTTCCTGAGCCATGCACAGCAAAGCGCTAAAAAAACAGCTCACACAAAGAAGTCTGGCAGGTTGAGATTTTCTGCTTCATATTTCTATATGCTGTACAGAAGTTACAATTGTGCACACGCACATACACACACACACACACACACACACACACAAACACGCGCATCTATAATGAAAATCCTCAGCAATATAGACTCCAGCGCTTGAAAATAGACGACATACTCTGTCTTCTTTTGCGGCTTGTGGTTGGCAGAGACCCAGTCCTTTGAGCCTTTAACACACAAGTCGATATAATAGCCGATGAGGTTATTGGGCTCCTTTGGAGGGGCCCACTGGATCAGAACAGATGTATCGGTTTCTCTAGTGGCCACAACCTGACCGGGAGCCGATGGAACACCTGGAGAAAGAGAAAAACCTCATTACGACGATCATCCTCCGCTGATTAAACTTCCAGATGACTTTCAGAAGCATGCATTTGTTACAGCTTGGAGCACCAACGGCATTTTAATTACTGCTCTTCTAGCCTTGAATCAACCTCCGAGTTTGGCTCGCACTTCAGGCGGCGTTAGAGCTGATGGGGTGGGAGAGGATTTCAGCATAGGTCCTAATGTTTATTTGTAAGGGATTGGCATTCACAAAATATTTGTATTCGCATTCCCATGAAACGTTGGTGTTATTTCGTTTGTTTAGCCTTTGAATTAGTTCGTCTATGAGCTACAGGATTAATCAAGAGCATAGGGATATCTGACAAAATACTTGCAGTCTATCATATAATGAAAAAAAAACAGCATTAGTCATTCATCATTTCCAGTAGAAAGGTAAACTGTTATTAATAAAACAAGATTAATTTGTGTATTGTCGTGTCACATTTATCATATTATTTTTGTAGATCTCCTGGTGTCTCCCTTGAAATTCATCCCTGGCTCTACACACACAACAGTAAACTACATGTAAATTTGTGGATAACTAAAATTCTTTGAGGGGGGTACAGTGGATTAGTGGTTAGCACGTTCGCCTCACACCGCCAGGGTCCGGGTTCGATTGCCGTCTCGGCCATGTGCGTGGTGTGGAGTTTGCATGTTCTCCCCATATTTCAGGGGTTTTTCTCCGGGTTCTCCGGTTTCCTCCCGGTTCAAAAACATGCACCGAAGGTTGATTGGCACCTTGTAAAATTGTAAAACACCTAGTGTATGAATGTGTGTATGTGTGTGTGTGTGTGTGTGTGTGTGTGTGCCCTGCAATGGGTTGGCATTCCATCCAGGGTGTATCCTGCCTTAATGCCCATAGACGCCTGAGATAGGTACGAGGGAAGATCGGATATAGCGGTAGAAGATGAATGAATGAATGAATGAATGAATAAAATTCTTTGAACCATTAGGTCTCACCACGCAGCTCTTGAGTCTTGATGGGGCCGGTGGGCTTGGATGGCTCGCTGGCGCCATATACGTTGGCCGAAAGGACGCGGAAAAGGTACTCCTTCCCTTCGGCCAGGTTGAAGACGGCGTAGCGTGGCGAACGCACTGGCACTAGAGTGTTCACCCTCTGCCAGGAGTTACTGCCAACCAGAGTCTAAGACGATGAAAAGCACTCCATTACTTCACCCGGGCGTGTCAGCTGACAGTCAAAAAAAACTCTTAGGATAATTCCGGTGTCTCGATTCACAGATTTAAACAGATACTTAATTACAAAGTGTCTGTAAAGCGTTAACATCAGCAGTGAAAAGTGATTTGATGGGGTGAGTCGAGAGTGAGATTAAAATCGAGCCTGTTGTTTGTTTGTTTTTTTTATCATTCTTTGCCAGCATCGGCTTCCATTCATAGATTAAACCAATCCATCAAAAAGCACTCCATTACTTCAAACGGAGATTCCAGCTAGCAGTGGAGCAGCATGCTAACCCTAACCTATAAACGTAACGTTAATCGTGAGTTTAAAAAAAAAAAAGTGATCCGGACTTGATATGGTTTATATCACTGCTGACACCGTACCAACCTTCTCAATGTAGTACCACATGGGAGCCCTGTCGTGGTACACTGGGGCCTTCCAGCTGAGCACAACATATGTTCGATCGGTCTCTGAAGCGTATACGTTGGATGGCTCTCCAGGAGCAGTTCCCTCAGCTGCAGCCAAATCACATTAAACAGAATTACCATGTGCACCATACAGCACGTTTCACGTTCACACACAGAGAGACGTATGCACAAAAAGTCACTTTCAAACAATATGACAGCGGCGATAAAAAAAAATCTGCAGCGCCGGCGCCCACGCCGAACGCTTGCGCTCCTGACACCAGTTGATATTTTAATTCCAGGTTGAAAAAGCACCACAGATGGTCCAACCCTCCTTTCCTGATGGAATTCTCATCAAAAAGCAATCAGCACCTCCAGAATGCGAGCCAATTATGGCCTGTATAATTAGTGTTTTCTTTTTTTTTGCAATGACAACAAAAAAAGGAAGGAATCATGAAAGGACGACGGGAAACAACAACAAATTCATTAAATGTAAAAGAAAGATCATAAACACCAAAACGAAAATAAAAAGAGGAAACTCAATAAACAGAGGGGCACGGTGGCTTAGTGGTTAGCACGTTCGCCTCACACCACCAGGATCCGGGTTCGATTCCCGTCTCGGCCATGTGTGTGTGGAGTTTGCATGTTCTCCCCGTGCCTCAGGGGGTTTTTCTCCGGGTTCTCTGGTTTCCTCCTAGTCCAAAAACATGCACGGTAGGTTGATTGGCACCTTGGAAAATTGTCCCTAGTATATGAATGTGTGTGTGTGTGAATGTGAGTGTGTGTTTGCGCCCTGCGATGGGTTGGCATTCCATCCAGGGTGTATCCTGCCTTAATGCCCATAGACGCCTGAGATAGGCACAGGCTCCCCGTGACCCGAGGGAAGATCGGATAAAGCGGTAGAAGATGAATGAATGAATGAATGAAAATCAATAAACATGCATTTTTAAGGTCTAAACAGTTTTCCCACTTCTTTAAATAATATTTGGACTGTTTAAATCCTACTTTCGCTAAATCATTGAAATGAATCATTGACCAATTAATGAACTGACTCAATTACTACTAATACTGTACGTAAACATTCATTATCCTGTCTTAATCAAACAGATGGAATGGGGAAAATTGTTCTGATTCACAGATGAGAAAATCGTTTTTTATCAAGAACACCTGCAGCTGCTCATTCAAGCAAGACTGGCTAAATAAATAAATAAATAAATAAAATACAATCTTTCAATGAGCCTGTGTCCACCACTGCGTCCTGTTCTTGGCTTGCAGGAGTGGAACTAAATTCCATCTTCTCCTTGTTGTAGCCTCGTGTGCTCTAAGGAACATCGTGTCCTACATTCTGAGATGTTTCGATGGTCACCCTGGTTGTAAAGTTTGGTTATTTTTATAACCTACCTATCAGCTCAAACATATCATACTCGTCCGATCTCCCTTTACCCACAGGGTGATTTTGTTGGGGGGTTTTTATGTTTGTTTGTTTTTTTCCTTCAGCATCTTCTATAAACTCCAGAGACTGTCATGTGCAAAAACCCACTGGAGATCTACCATTTCTAAAATACTCAAACCAGCCCATCTGCCACTGACAACTATTCCACATGAGAGGAAACAAAAAGTCACTTTTCTCATTTGGCGAACGTTAACTGAAGGTCTCCACATGTATCTGTACGATGTTACGTATAAAAGGGCTATTTAATTCATCATTTTAATTATATCTAGAATAAAGTTTCTGCACGAGCTGTAGTTGAAGGCTGCGCAGATCGTGAGTCAAGTGGCGTTAAGAGAGTGTCACGAGTGCCATCTCTGGTGAGACACGATGAAATGACAGAACGATGATAAACGATAACTTTTGTTTATTTCTCTCTTCGTATTTTTCCACAAACATCGGCAAATTGAGTGTAAAAAAACTACACTCAAGCTACCATACTGCAGCCTAGTTAGACAAAATGTCTCTTTTAAGTCTAAAACATAACCAGTGTTGGGAAGGTTACTTTAGAAATGTAATAGGTTACAGATTACAAATTACCACCATTCAAAATGTAATGAGTAGTGTAACTTTTTAATTATGAAAGTAAAGCAACTGATTATATTTGATTATTTTTTGATTACCGTCATTTGTCCACTAGGTGGCACTCGGAAAAAGTGAGTTCTATTTTCAAACTCAGAATTTTATGGTGGGAGGCTATGGTCGTTGGAATTTGTAATCTTCAACATTTTTTAACTGTAATTTAATGACATGTTTTTTCGCTATCACTGTAACAGATTGCTGTTACTTTTATTTTGTAATTAAATTACGTAACACCGTTACTTGTAACTAGGTACTCCCCAACACTGAACAAAACATTTTAAAACGCACCCATTTTACGGCGCACTGATGCTATGTTATTTCAAAATACAACATATAAACATGTTTTAATATAGAAAAAGTGTATTTGGGTGTCTTAAGGTTTAGAAAAATACAACATACAACTTATATTGCTGTTGTGTCATCACTCATCACACGCAAGCCGTATGTCTCCGGACCCTCATTTGGGCTGCTTTTCATGACAAACTAATTGAATATCCCTGACATATAATGCTGCAGCCACTGGTTGAATCATTTTGGAAATGAGCCAGCGTACAGATATTCCTGATAAAGAGCTCAGTGAGGGATGTTGAAGTGTGTGAGAATCCAGACTACCTTCAAGTTCATCTTGGAACGTAACAACGTCAAGTTTTCCGCCAAGCCTTGTAGCTAAAAAAAAAAAAAAAAAAAAAAACAAGAAAAACAAGAGTCAAAACACAAGTCTGACAGGGTAATTTAGGAATTTGTCTATGTCTTTACCCTGAAGTCTCTCAAACTCTGTAGGATCAACTGCAGTGACGGGTTCGGACATCCTGGATGGTCTGCTGATGCCACGCGCGTTAACGGCACGCACGCGGAAATAATAGGAGTGACCCTCGAACAGGCCGGGCACTGGGTATTTACAGATCTTAATGGGAGACTCGTTACACTGCACCCAGTCTTCGGTTCCGACCTCGCATCTGCCATGGAGCGTAAGTAGAGGGAATATAAAACGGACGTGGACAACAAATTATTTGTCTAAAAGCATCCATTATCTTGTCGTATGATTAAAAAGTCAGCAAAAATTACAGCCGGTTATTTCAGTGTAGGATAAATAGTGATTTTTCGTAAAGGACCTAAACACATGCTTTTTTCGGTGACTTTGGAAGAATAAAACACGCAGTATATTACTGTTTTTAGTGGTATGATTGCTATTATTGTGTGAAATAACATTTGAAGCCAAACACAACTCTTTGAATAATATTCCTTAAAGCACTATGCCTGACCATTAGTGTTAATTTATTATTTTTTGCCCAATTTCCAAACATAGTATTTTATTATAAACAAACCTTTTCCTGAATGATTTATGATTAGTGCAAACAAACCATATGATTGTGCAGAAGGTATCATTTTGAAGATCAGGCTTCTGCTTTCTATAATTTAGCTGACATGTGCCTTGGAAATCAGAATAAATAAAAATACAAAAAAAAAAAAGATTTTTTTACAGCCAAACTGTATATTCTGTTATATGTGTATGTGTATATTAAAGATACATTTCAATGTCATCCCAGAATTTCAAGGGTTAATTTTGTAATAAAAAGGACTATGGCTTTCAAACGTTTTCGCTACTATTTTTCCCCATCAATGTTTATAATGCATAATTAACACCTTATATAATTATATGCGTGTGAATGGAGGGATCCCTGTAATGCCATCAGTTACTGAAGTTGGAGTCATCAGATATGTCCATCTTCTCAGTCACCTGTCAACAAAGTATCCGATGATGGGGCCCTCGGTGGTAGTGTTGGGCGGCTTCCAGGATACAATGGCATAATCCCTGTTGGCATCATGGATCTTAATGTCCATGGGGGCTCCAGGGGCCAAAGGAACTGGAGGGGGGCCATCTGAAAAGAAAAAAAAAAAAAAAAAAAATATATATATATATATATATATATATATATATATCTATATATATATATATATATATAATATATATATATATTATAAATAAATAAAACCAAGCCTCAAGAAGATTACTTTTTACCATTATAAAACAAACATGATAAAACAAACAAATCTTAAATAATCATATTGAAAAAGAGCAAGAACCTAACCTATTCTGACCCCTGGCTGTGCAAAAGGTTGGGCACCCTATGTGTATTATAGAATACATTTAGTGTATTCTATAACAACAAAAAAAAAGCCATGTAAAATAAAAATTACATTTAAACTTTTTTGCTTGTTTACTTATGTAATTTTTTGTTTTATATTTTTAAATTCTATTGGTAGTTTCCTTTCTAGAAAGAGATTATGGATCTGCAGATAGAGAATGCTAATTTATAGAAAAGCTAGCCAAAAAAGATCATAGATCATATAAAAAAATATATATATATATATATATATATATATATATATATATATATATATATATATATAGTGGGTATATATATATATGGTATATATATATATATATATATATATAGTATATATATATATATATATATATGCTATATATATATGCTATTTTTCCACTGTACATTCACGTTCTTCATGAAAACGGTTCTTTGAAACGGAACTTTGAAGAAATAAAGTTACAATCAGTGAAATAGCCTGCAAACATTTTCATAATAGTTCACCTGGAAACTTTTAAAGCATTTTTAGATACATTACTACTCTAAAAATGTATGGTATGCATAAAAGGTAGCAATGAAAGTACAGTTTGTACAATACAGAATACAGTATGTTTCTGTCTGACAGTAAAACACTACCTCTAGGAATATATGCAGAGTTTTACACCCAGAGGCAAGTTATGGATTGGCTGAATGTGTTTTTTATTGTGTGTTTTTACTGTTTATTGTACTGTTTACTGTTCAACATCGGAATGACTTTCGATACTCAGAAATATTTCATTACACTTCCTTTGAGTAAAAGTGATTACTCTGAAATACTTTATTCCTTTTTGTTTTTTTTGTTGTTGTTTTTGTTCAAAAGCCGTCTTGGCTTTCGAAGAATTTCATGCTGCCTAAGACCATTACACGGTATTATGTATAAAAAGCAAAGAAAAAGAACTTCATGCTGTTGGGTTTCCTCATAATCCAATTTTTCAAAGGGATTCATCATCGGTGGAGATCGGCGATGTTTACCTTCCACGTAGACGTAAGCCCTGTGCACTGCATCTCCTCCTTTGGTCACCATGCGCAGGGTATAAAGGCCCTCGTCATCCTTGGCGAGGTGAGTCAGTGTGAGCTTAGCGACACCTCCACCAGACTCCATTTTCACCCACTTCGACTCCTTCAAAAGGTGCTCTATAAGGTTTAAAAGGCATAACTCAGAATGGCATCTCATTTTTTTATGGGTTTTTTTTTACCCTTCCAGTGTAAATGAGAAACAAGGCTTCCTTTAGAATATGCCTGGGATGTGCATCCGAGGTGTAACTGAATCATATTTCGCAGAACAGCAGATGAGTCACAGAATAGAGAAATATCTGAAAGGTCTGTGTCACAGATGGGTCACAGATGGGTCACAGGGGTGGGACCCCATATGAATATAATGAATGTAAAAGAGCACCTGCATTTTAGGATCTATTTCTAAATGTGTGTAAAATGTGCAAAAGGCAGTCTGCTTCATACCATCTCTGTACCAGCGGGCTTCAGGCTGCAGATTGGCAAGATTGGGGCTGATAGTCATCTTACAGGACAGAGTCACACACTCCTCCTCTTTGCCAAATACCACATCGAACGTCTCCAGAAAAGTGATGTTGATCTTTGTGTATTTAACCTCGGGTAAAATTGAATCTAAAAAAAAAAAAAAAAAAAGCATTTTTGTTCTATTTTAGATTTTAATAAAGATACTGGCAATCTTTCAGTATAAAATGCATAGCAATATAAAGGCTCAAAACAAATATTAATAACGCATATGCAGGGGAATAAAAACCCAGGATGCGGTAATAGGAAATTAAACCAAGCCAGTACAATGTTCATCGTATACCACAGAAATTTGTCAATGCTTACATGTTAATAATAATGACAGGATGAAATTCCAGACACGGTTGCATTTAGATATTTAGAAACATCCCTAAGGCAAGTTAGGACCTATTATGAGTTATATTATAGTTATAAACAGTCTCCCGGACTCTTCTTTCCTCCTCATAATGTTAATAAAGAACAAGAAAATGATGGCGTTTGTCAGCATTGTTGCAAGAAAAAAAATGCTCGGTCCACACACACAAAAAAAAAGAAAAAAGTGGCACAGAAAAAAACATTTAATATAAACTACAGCTGGAACTCTACTTGTAAATTAATGTAGATTATTTTATTATATTAATAAATTCATTAATTAATTCATTTTGTATATAATATTAATTAATGCACGTTTGAACATTGTGGTGAAATATGCAAAACGAATATATTGCATTGTCATAATTCTCATTATATATATATATATATATATATATATATATATATATATATATATATATAGATATAGATAGATAGATAGATAGATAGATAGATAGATAGATAGATAGATAGATAGATAGATAGATAATAGATAAATAGATAGATAGATAGATAGATAGATAGATAGATAGATAGATAGATAGATAGATAGATAGATAGATAGATAGATAGATAGATAGATAGATATATAGATAGATGGATAGAGATATAATAGATAGTTTTTAATACTTACATTCATAAGGCATCCAAGAAAAGGGGATGATTTTCTCTTCATCTTTGGCCCCTAAACAAGATGCACCACAAAGTTTGCCCATTGTGAGACAGATTAAAGACAGATACAGGGTATAAACAATGAGGGTATTTAGAGTAGAGTCCTTTAGTCTGATTTACCTATCAAGACATTTCATAATAAGTATTTCAAGTGTCATAAAACTTTCAAATTTGACCAATCCTGGCATCAAATCTCAAACAGCTTTTAGACCAGTACACATCCCCACCAGCAGAGGTCCTACTTCCCAAAATCCCAAGATCCTCTTCACGTTTCATCTACTTGCCAATTAGTTCAAAACCCCTTTGCGATTGTGATGAAGTAAAAGTGTTTTATGCTACTGTAGGAAACAGAAATATCTGAAAAAGAAATATCTCAAATAAAGATAATAATAAAAATAGATAATAGCTTTAAATAGTACTCACGCTTGACAATCACTGCAGCCTGAGAGGAGGCCTGGCCGTGAGAGTTAACAGCAACAGCCGTATACTGAGCGGTGTCATCAATCCCACACCTGCCCGCACACACACACACACACACACACACACACATACACACTGTTGAATTCTCGCCATCTTCTCCTGGGAATCACCCCAAACTCAGATCAATATACAAAATCAATAACAACTTCAATCTCATTCGACTTGTTAATCAAATGATAAAGCTGCCAGCGCTGCACAATGTCGGCTCGGATCGGATATACAGGGCGGTAATTTCCTAATTGACAGCTGGACAGAGAGCAGAAATTCTAGCATACAATACATAAGCTGCCTTTGATGTAGTGCTGCGAGCGGAAGTCGGTGCGTATTAAGCGGAGTGTGCTGCTTACATGCCAGATTAGGGACAGATAACATTTTTTTTTTCCCCACACACCACGTGGGCTCCTCAACTTCATCACTGAAAACCTAAATTATCGGAACGCCATGGCTGGTGGTGAGCAGTAAGGTGTAAATGGAAATGGGGCCGAGGTGCCAGGAGAGAGTTGCTGTAACGTGACCTTCGTTTCAGTCGCTGCTATATTAAAGTGCACACATCTCCCTCGCCGCAGCAACGCACGTCATTTTGCCGGAAAGCAGAAAAATATTCGGATTAGCACAAACTACTGGTATTGTTATGAAGTAAAATGCGTAAAAAGTGAAGCTATAATAAAGTGTTCGCCTCGTCCCGAATTTTTATTGCGATTCGCCAGATTAAGGCATTTCACATTGGGCTGTTTTTACAGAAATGAGAAGCCAAATCGAGAAGGAATAAAGGCATCAACGTTTTGGATGTGCGTAGGGATTTGTGTGGACATTAAAGTGAGATCGCTGAAGGGACGGAGAACGTGACCCTGGACACTTTAAGACGGCGGAGGGTCGCATGACGCTGAGCTCAGCACTCGGGTATGAACAGCTGAGGGGGGCTCAAGACATGTTAGGGCTTGGACTAAATTGGGATAAAAGCTCACCCAGACACACACACACACACACACACACACAGACACACATACACAAACACACACACCAGCTTCCTTTTGGGGACAAGTGAAGACCGGCGTTCACAAAAACAAAAACTAAATTTCAACGTTGACCATCTTCTGTCGCTGCTATGGATCTCAATCTGAGGCCAATCTTAATCTACATACATTTTATTACAGGATTATGGTGGAACGGGTGTAGCGTGTGAGGAAAGCGATACATGCTTGATATGTAAAATCTACAGATAAGAAACTATGAAAAATATCCTCCTTGCACTTTCTAATCCTACAGAAAAAAGTGCTACCCACCCGTAAAGACTGTAATTAAGGCATTATAACGAATTACAGGATCCTATTAAACTCAGTATCAATAGACAACAAATTTCATGATGCCTAAATCCAAACTAATGCAGTAATTACCTGATGATGTTCAGGCAGTGGATCCCAGCATTGCTCTCCACAAAGTATTTTCCAGATGAAATATCGATCAGGACATCATTCTTGAACCTGATTAAAAAAAAAAAACAAGATGATTAATGCTCTGTTACTAAAATGGTTCTAGACACCTTCATGCTAATTCCAGCCCACTCTGCATCTGTGCGCTGCCTGTCAAAACGTGCGAACTGAAATTCCACTTTTACTTTTATATTTCTTTCGCCTCGCAAAGATTTTTGGTCGTTCCAGGTGTGCACATGGAGTATGAATCACTTCGTATGGTTTTTAGTACTCGCGAATAAATGGCACCGTGACAGGGACTTGACAATCGATGGCACCGTCTTGCATAAATCGTTATATCCTATCTAGGCTTGTTTAAAAGTAGTATATAATGTAAATATTACTCATTTCTTTAACATTATTCTTAATATTATTATTATTATTATTATTATTATTATTATTATTATTATTATCATTGCAACGCTCACCCCAAAGTAAAAGTGTAGAAAAGTTTTTGCACCGGAAAAAAAAAAAAAAAGATGACTATCGTCGTTTGGATCCCACCTGCGCACACATACCTGAAATGAGGTATTCGCTCATGACAGGCATGTGGAGGGGTGTTATTTACAGCAATATGATTTCTCTTACTAATAGCCGCCTCGGATTCTAAATAAAACGAGATGGCGTGGGTCGCCGGGACGGATAAAATAATAATAATAATAATAATAACAATAATAATGACCTTTTGTATCCTTAACAAGGACTAACCATTTGACTTGTGGGCTCGGGTAGCCTTCCACGGTGCAGCACAGCTTCACGGGAGTGTTTTCAAACACTGTATGTGACCTGAGCCTCACCAGGAACCCGGGGCCCCTAATCATGGATGATTCACGGATGTACTTTTCTGGAATCTTCTTCTGTACCTGTCAGAAGAGAACGGAAGATGATTTTGCAATGAGCTCGGTGTGGAGAATATACAGTATAAACACACACACACACACACACACACACACACGTGTCAAACCTGTAATTATGCAACATAAAGTCTGTATTTAAACCCAAATAAGACCTGTATTTATTTGAGTTACAGTTTATTCAGGATTACTACGAATACAAGATGATTTAAGAAGTTAAAACACATTTCCTGTGCAGCAGGATTGTAGGGACCCTTACCACATGTTGGATGTTCTTCTCTGTTTGATATTCATATCTCACTTCTTCAGCTGCAGAGCTGAAAACACAAATCGTTTACAAATGATACAGTCGGCCGGACGTCGACACAACGGACGCAGCGGAATGCAAACATTTGTATACGTCATGTAATGAATACACAAAACAAAAAAAACTGCTACGTCCTCAGTACGACAACTTATTTCACACTGACTTGAAACAATTTACAGTCCAAAAAAAAAATACAAAAAAATCTATCTCCAATAGCCCAGGGTTGTATTTGGTCATTCACTGAATAAAATTATCATCAAAGCAAACCAGAATGTTATTTCCAGAATAAAAAAAAAACAAAAAACAGTAAATGTGCAGTAAAATGACTCCATAAACACATTAGATCTCATCTGAGGGGGGTTGATGATCTTCATACAAAGTATACAGAATCTTACCTGGAGTATTCCTTGACCGCATATCTCGACTGCTTAATATGATAGTCGTGAGTGATGTGCTTGTGTCTGGCGACAGTTGCAGCCATGTTCGACTACGGGAAAAAGGGCCTGCGATGTGGAAACCAGCAAATGAAGGCTCGCACTCACTTTTTACACAAACACAACAAATGAGGTCATATCACGTGCGACTAAAATACAACCTCGAGCTAATTGTTTGATGTGATTTATTGCCGGTGAGATCTTACAGCATAAAGTCATGCTCCGAAAAGAAAAGAGGTTGTGCATTTGGTCAGATCCAGAGAGGACTAAATTATGGAATTAATTAAATGACACATTCATGTTCATTAAAGGCTTTATTACAGCCACCATTATTAGGGTGTCAGGCCACGGGCACAAATGCTGTGTTTGGAAGATGGAGGAATACACATAATTAATGTTGATGCGTTCAACAAATCCAGTGATCCGTTAGAATCGTCCATAAATCACAGAGGTTATTTAATTGCCTGCGTTATTATTCGTTTCACCGTATCACGTCTCTGCCGAACGGCGCCCACCATTTTGTACGGATGACATTTTGGGGGAGGAGGTTCATAATCAGACTGGTTTAATTCTTAAATAGATGTATACGGACATTAAGTGTAACATATTTATAAGACATATATGAAAAATTGCAATATATATGCAATGCTATTATTTACCCACATTCCAAACACTGATTTTATACCAGTTGTATTATCAAGATTGAGTCTAAATATATATATTGAGCGTGCATCTGCGCGCGAAATATTAAATATGCTTTTATTTCTTTTAAAATATGCAACAGCAAAGCATTCCTTGCTTTGACACACCCAAAAATGTCAGATCTTGCACATTTTGGCAACTAACACACTTAAGGATTTGGATTTTTTAACAAAGAACGGCCCATAACACACAAAGAGCCTTCCACAAAAAGATAAGAAATATATATAATTATGCAATTACTTATTATTACTCAACTGCGATCATTTCCATTTTGCATGCTAAGGATAACTAATAACAGCACGATCCATCAGCAGCATGGCCGAAAATATAAAATAGCTTAATAGGTCCAATCGGGCTATCATATTCCATCACCATCATCATCATCATCATGATAATAATCATCATTATCATAACGATCATCACTGCCATTAACATTCATTTAGGCATCTAAGCACAGAAATCATTTCCAAGATGCAGCACTCCGTTTTTCTTTTTTGTTCTTTTTTTTCCCCCCATGCCATGTTTTTGTGCCATATTTCAGGCCATGTTTGTGTGCGTTTCATGCATTCGGTGTAGAAAACGAAAAGGCGCACATTACACACTTACCCAGGCAGAGTAGAGAGCAGCGCTTAACACACACACATACACACACATCAGACTCAACTCGCCTGGGAGTCCGTGGATGATGAAAACAAAACTCTTCTTGCCCCCACACGGAGCTCGCCACCTCCCGGGGCACCATTTATGGACACGCAACAAGATTATATATAGCATTTAAACTCGTGTCTCACCATCACTTCTTACAGAGACAGTCTTATGTCTTAAAGCACACGGCATTGTAATGGCTCAGACAAGTGTTTCATGGTGTTAACTGATGGATGTGTCTGACTCTGGCAAATTACTGCTTAGTGATCAGTCATACTCCCGCAGATAGATTTGAGCATTACGCTGATAGTATGCATGGATATATGCCAATGCAATGACCTGTTTGATATGTCTTATGTTTTTAACAGCTTATTGCATCATCCTGCTTAATGTTTAACCAATTCCTTGACAAGAGGGCGCCTGTGCATTCTTCCGCCGGTTTCCGAGGCCTTTTGAGACAGCCTTGTAGAGACTGTAATACTGCCGAGGTCTATTTTTAACCCCAGATTAAGTTTACAGTCAAGATGACGGTTTACAGTGCGGACGTCAGTGCTGAAGTCAAACGCTCCCTAAAACTCCCACATAGCGACCCATAGAATACAATCCCCTTCCTATGAATGTTAGTGGCCAATAGGTTGATAGAACCTGCTGATCTTCCAGGATATTCAGAATTAAATTTTTTTTACATTCACTCTCTTTAGAGTTTACAAAGAATACTAAGAAAAAAAAACATACAAACCAGTGTGTTCAAGCTGGAAGAAAGTGTGTAGTAACTCTATCCCACTGTGCTGAGCATAAAAGCATCTTAGTATATGATAATATCAGGATATCCCTGCTATGCAACTCAGAATCTTTAGATGCCAGGCAGCAAATACAATGGAATTTTAATGCAACAAGCACTAAATAAAGCCGATAAGATATGAGTCCTTATGAAATAAAGTAAAATTGTATAGAGAAAAGGCCGTGTTTTATGTTTCGACCATATTCATGTAAAGACTGAGTATAAAAGAATAAACCTATACATTTTTTATAAATATATGCAACAGAAAAGCACTAATTTTACTCAATATGGTAACTGTTTACAAACTTGATGAGCAGAAAACATCTCAGCATTCACAAAATATCCTAAATATATTTGGGTCAGTCAAAACCATGATCATGAAGTTATCATGGAAACAGATGAAGACTGGAGAAAAAAAAAAACACCCCCCCCACCCCACAAAAAAAAAAAAACTCAATCTGAATCTGAATGAGTCTGAATGAATCTTTAATGTGACTCAAAAGAAAGTTGTCTCAAAAAGAGATTCGTTCATTTTCTACCGGATGTGCTTGAGCAAAATCTGTGTAGGACATGTACAGGAAAATACATTCCATTCATTACAGAAATAAATCTCCCCGATTGTGGGACGAATAAAATGAATAAAGGTATCTTAGGTATCTTATCTTCTCGTATTCGATTTGGATTTATCATAATTTGTCTTTAGCTATTTTGGCTTTAACTTTAAGTTGGATGGATATATACTTTATTTATCCCAAAGGAGCATTTACATAAATAAATAAATAAATAAATAAATGAATGAAAGAAACGACAAAAAGATACATTTTTATTGGTTAACAAGATTCAAAGAGACACTAAATCCATACAGTCCTCCCATTATTAATGTTTGAGTGATTTGAGGAGTGATTTATTTCCTTTTTTTTTCCTTGTTGTAAAATGACGATTTTGATTACAAGTTTTATTACATTTATTACATAAATAAATAATAAAGTTAAATTAAATTAAAATTAAATTAAAAAGTAAGGTACAAATGGAACCCCACTGTTGATCCAGTTTTGCTACTAAAAATGTCCGAAAGTGTTATAACCTTGTATACAAATATTCATTTTATACACAAGCAACGTAAAAAAAAATAAATAAATAAATAAATATTATAATAAATACCCTTGGCCCCGCCAATATGGCGGCCGTGTTGACGAAACCCCACCTCCTGCACCGGTAGCGCCTCGTCCTGGTCACGTGACCGAAATAGCCGTATAACGTGTTGCCAGATCGCAAAACAACCAGTATTTACCGGGACACCTCTTACGTTATCTTATGCTGTAATGACTGTTTTTACTCTCACTCGTATTATATGCAAACTATACGAAGAAACCTGTTTAAAAAGCACTTACCAATGTTATAATACGTGTTTATTCAACTCGGAATTTGAAGCTTGATTATTGATGCATTTGTCAACCCGGAGCACACCTCGCGTCATGTAAACACTTCTGAAATGGGACACTTTGTGCAAACGGTCACATGAGCGCGTTTGGAGAAGTTAAATAGTGCTTACTCGGTTATTATTTCCTTCTCCGCTTGGATTTTCTTTGTGGTTTTCCTGTTGTCTAGGCATATCGTTTTTCATTATAATACTCAGGGGTTGAGGAAGTGGTGCACATTGACACACACACACACACACACACACACACACACACACACACACACACACACACACACACACAGGACAACAGCTCTACAGGGTGAGTTTGTTTTTCTCCTGTTTTCCTTTAGACGTTCCTTTAATTCACTCTTTTTTATTCTTACCTTTGTCCAGTTCACTTTCCTCCTCTCCATGCTGATAATTTACCTTATTATAACCTGAGCAGACTGCCTTTCCTTAACCTTTCCTTTCTCCATCACTTCCTTTAATGTTAATAGTAAAGAAATGTACAGTATTTTAACTTTAAGAATCCTTCCATTTTATTACTCTCTTGATTTACAAAAAAAAAACATCCACATACATTGGGAGTCTCCTGTGCATCTCCTTCTGCTTTAGAAGTGATCATATATTGCAAATAAGTGCATTTATATAAACTTCCACCCTGAAAACCTGAAAGTTACTGAAATACTTTCTCTATCAGTGTGATTAAAAATGCTATAGATTTCTTTTTAAACACCAAACATTATTATCAAGCCTGAGTGGTTATGTAGAAATCTATATGCATACGTCTAAGCTTAAAGTTTGCAGAATTGTTTTCAATAATACAGATATATATGTGCAATAAATGACATTGTTAATGTGCATTTTCTTCTGCTTTAAGAATTAGTCATATTGCAAGCAGTGCATATATCCTGAATACTGTCGTAGTCAAAAGTTGTGCAGGTATATTGGACACTGGAGTTCTATTAGATTTTTTTTTTTGTGCAAAAATACCGTGTACTATAGTAACAGTAGGGCAATGGTTCTGCGAACTAAAAAGAAAAAGGGAACCGATTGCAACATTAGACATCAGATTCAGATTATCCGAGTTCATTGTCTTCAAAATGTATTCCTTCAAAAAAAGTTTTCCTTTCATTTTTCTTTCTTTTTTCTTCATTTGTTTATTTGCTTGGTTATTTATGTTTATCAATTGCATTGTTTTTTTTTCCCTCATGAATCCAAGACTATCCAATCATGTAAAAGCTGTTGCTTAGACCCATCTTTACTCCCTTATCTTTTCTCAACATTAATCACCAGGTCAATGTCTCTCTATTTCAGAGCAACAACTGAAGCAGTATGAAGTCCTATGTCCTCATCTTGTGTCTTGGATATGTAATCCTGACGTCCACCCTTATTGTTTCTAAGTAAGCTTACGTTTCATTACTTACTTTTTTCCCCAATTATTTGAAATGATATGAATGGGTCCTGATTAGTGTTTTGGACTTGTTTTATTTATGGAAGGAAAGAATGGACCAAACTGATCCTGACTCATCACTGGCCACAGACGTTTTGCAGTGTAAGAAACCCAACGCTTTTATTTCTACTTCTATGTTATTTAATGTGAATAATTATTTTGTAGTTTCGCTGAGAGAATGATAATTCTGATCAGATTGTGCTATGTGAATGATTCTGCTTGTGTGGCATGCTTTGTGTATTTCGTTTATAATCTAGAAGGTGTTTGCGGGTGTTTTAGATGCTATATGGAGTTTAGTTTATTCGTCAGGAATTGACCTGCGCTGGGGGTTAATACACATCTGTAATATAGTTTTCTGTTTGTAGATGGAAAAGTGCACTGTAAATTTTAGTTACTGGACCCTGCATGGATTATGGTAAGATCTTGGTGTTTTGTTTAGTTTTTTTTTTTTTACTTTTACTTTTATTTATTTAATATAATAAATAAATGTCTTTTTTATGTATCTTATAAAATACATTTATTTTTTGGATATGTAGTTTAGGAATAAAATGTGTTTATGCCCAGGCCTAACAGCGGTGCTGAGTGTAACGTATCCTGGCATTTCAATGCAAGTTTGATCGAGGTAAGTATGCCAATAAGTGTGCGCCAGAGTTTCTGGTACAAGTTTCTTTTTGCACCTTCACTCCTCTCATATTTGTGCCACAATTAATACGGCTAGAAACGAGCCCTGACTCATTTCCAACCATGGTCTAATATTTCAGGACCTGCTGCCGGAAATGAAAACATTTTGGCCAAACCTTCTGAAACCTGCGTCTACGGAATTCTGGTAGGACCCGAGACCCTTTATATATTTGCTGTTCGAATGACTGTATAGTGGAGTTTCTTTGCGTGAATTAGGAAGCATGAGTGGACAAAACACGGGACCTGCGCGGCTAAAGCGGAGGCTTTGGACTCTCAGCACAAATACTTCGGGAAAACCCTGGAACTTTACCACAAGCTGGACCTTGATGGGTGGGTACATCTTTGTGTTTAAATACAGCGATTTATGACCAAGTTGTTATATAATGTTTTATAGACGGATCCTGTTTAGTTTAGTTTTTTTCCATAGGATCATTTCCGTCTTTGACACGATTTTAAAACCGAGCTTATGCTTCTTACGTGTGATTCCGTAATTCTCTTTTTTTGTCTTCGGCTTTAGAGTTTTGAAGAAGAGCAATATCGTTCCCTCAGAAAACTACTACAAGGTACGGTGCCTTGATTTTGGACACAATAATGTGACCGTAACTATTATTGCTATTATTTATTGCATGATATTCCCAACATTGAGTGTACATTCTTTCTAAGCGGGCTTAACAGTGACATTGTGTAAATACTCCTTTTTGTGTGTCAAAATGTATTCATTGATTTAATTGTGTGTAGTTGTTTAGGATGTTGAAAACACATTTTGTAACAATGTAAAATGTAATTTATTGTGTAATAGAGGAGCGCATTGTGAGTTTTCACTATCAGTTATTTGGGTCTTGCATAATCTGCAGTGTAGGTTTGAAATGAAAATAAAAGTGTGAAAAAGCAGTGATTCATCATTCTTGTTAGTCAGATGATCACATCGTTTTTTTTTTTTTTTAAAACAGTCAGCAGGTTTCTAAAGCGTCTGTGTCATGTGATATCACTGCTGGTCTTTCTTTCAGCTAACTGACGTGGAAGGAAGCATCAGCAGTTACTATGGAGTAACGCCAAAAATTCAATGTGTTTCCCAGAATAAGGTGGGAATCGCAACAACACAAATTTTTATTCGTAAATCTGTATTCCAGAGTGATCCTTACCCACCTGTACGCTTATCTTTTAGAAAAGTGAATTCCAGGTCTTGGGCCAGATCGAGATCTGCTTTGACAAGCAGTTTCAGCTTCTCGACTGCGAAGGGAGCACGGAGGAGCTTCGACAGCGAGACAGGCCGTTCGCCTTGGACGCCCGCTCAGGATTCCATGTGTGCGATCCCTCAGTGCCAGTTTTCTACCCTCCGCTGCAGACACTGCGCTTTCCTTAAGCTTTTTTTTCTATTCTGCTTGAAGCAATTAGATTTGATGGACTGATGATCCATAATTGTCCACTTTGTGCTTGCTGAAGGTGAATCTCCTGAGGGAACAGGGCCTCTGAACTGAAATGCTTGTTTGGACAAACCCAATGATGTGATATAGAGGACCGAGGGGCTCAAAAATAATTTGTGCGTGCGGCCGAAATCAACCTCGATCGAGCTCCCTGTAATTTAATTTCATTTTAATATTATATTAAAATAAAAGTTGGTCTCATTTATAACTTTAAAATATGAATTATATAGAAAACTACTTTGTAATTTGCTTCACTAATTCAGTTAATTTTACACAAAGATCTAGTTCAGTGAAACTAAGTACAATGGGAATCCAGTTCTTTTTGCAATAGATGTCAATGTGTAATACAATGTGAATGCATTGGCCTCTAATGCAATCTAGTCCTTATCTTTCCAAATGCCATTTACTGTGTGTTTATGTTTTTATATGGTGTAATGAGCTAAAAGACACTTAATTTGTGATCTGTTCTTCATGCAACTAATTCTGTACATTCACATTTTGACCACTAGATGTCACCATTGCTCTGTGAACAACAAGAAAAGTGATGATTATTAAATCAGGCTGTCAAGATTTCACGATGTTCTAATTCAAATTTACACTATATGGACAAAAACAGTTGTATATGTGTATACATATAGTTGTGTATGTGTGTCTAGTGTATATATATGTGTGTGGGTGGGTGTGTATCATTTGGCATATATGTATATGGTGTATTGTCTTCTGTAATTTTTAATTTTTTTAAGTTGTAATTTTTATTTGGTAAGATATGAAATTACCTTTTGTTTCCATATTTTTTCTGAACATTTTGGTATATTGGACTGAATAAAAATAAAAAGGAATAAAAATCATTTTTGGTGGATTATTATTATTATTGTTTATGTATAGAAACAGTACCTTGAAATGTGTTTTTCCCGATTTCAAAATGGATTTCAAAGACGTTGAATAATGAGGCAGCAGGAATTACGTTACAGTGAGATGCTCATGTTACAGTCATGTTAGTTTGTCACCGTTTTCTTTCATTTCTTTGGTTCAGACAGACAGCAAACCATCGATTTACTTAAGTGCCTTCTGGATGTTCTTTTCCTGTTGTGTCTCCAGCAAGATGCAGCTCTTCCATTAGAATCTATATTATCTGTGACTCTCAGGAAACACCTCTGTCTCTGTATTGTTGGGCTCTGTTGCACACTTAATTAAATCAGTGTTGCACATCATTAATTTTTATACCATTGCACTGATGCTAATTATAATCATTACTTGATTACATGGCGGAACTCTCATCTTGAAAAGTGTTTCTGTGGAAGAAGGAAGTGACCGTGTGTGACCAAACGGCCTTCAATAACCTGCACAGGAGATATATTTTGCATGAAACTGCACCTGAGCTTCGTCTGTACAAGTTACTGTATCAGAGTTATCACACACTTTGTAATATTTGTAATTATAGAATAGATTTAGTCCACTTGAAATCATATCTTAATGATTTTGCGAAACCCATTTAGCACTCTTTAGTTGCATTTCGTTTATCCAAAGTTCATCCCAAGAATAATCTAAAAGCTATCAAAAAAGAAACAGACCACGAGACCAGGCTCGATGCAACTCTGCTGCTGCTGAATGCTAATCTGAGCCAATCCGAAGAGAGAAAAAAGCACACTTACAATCTAGCCATGTCATTAAGTATCATTTTCCTCGATTATCCCTGACACTCTTATATGCATTCAAAACTGGAAATGTGTGAACAGATCTGGTTTGTTTGTGTGCTTGTTGTCCCTGTAACTCTTTGTGCTCGAAAGTACGAGTGACAGAATGGGGTGTGTGGGGTGGAGGGGGTGTGCAGACTGTGTAGCAGACAAGACTGACTTAAGTAGCAGGATTCCTGATGCCTTCTCGTCTGACGGATTATTGTCAGTATGGGCATCGGCACAGGTGCAACTTTTAGCTCATATAGACCAGCGACTGTCACAGCATGGAGAACACTGTGGTACCCCTATCACATCTCCCAGCACTGATTTTTTTTTATGGCACCCCGTTATCATTTTCTTACATAAAAGGTAAATCAGAGCATGACTAAACATATACTGGTTTCTAAATCAAGACATTATAGCTAGAGATGGACTGGCAATTATAAATCTGATGTATGTCAACTCAACTGATTAATACCAAATCAGAGCAATCATTATAATTACTGCTGATTTTTGTACATTCAGCATTTCTAGGTCTCATTCAGGACGCTTTGCATTCAAGAGCATGTTTGACTCCACTGGTTCACAGCTTGGTGATTACTTTAAATGTGTTATTATCACATTAATGAACTACAAGTGCTTTATTTTATTTATTTATTTTTAAATACATTCACTTAATTCTAAAAGAGTATTATCCAATGAACTGATCGGGTGGTTTGGGGTTCAAGTGTTGGCAAACTGCAAAAGGCGCTATACCAATGCTGGCCCCTAACATTACTGTAATATGTGAAGAATTTCACTGTGCTGTTAAGTACACGTCACAAGAAAAATCTATCTATATAAGTGTCAAATGCTTAGTCAGCATCTGCAAAATCTGTGCTGAATATTCCCACCCCAATTAATCACTCATCCTCAATTTTGAGATCTTTAAATAAAACCGCATGATCCCAGACCATTTTACAGCTCATTTTCCTGCCAGTCAGAACAGCGGAATCTGTCTAAGTGAGCTAGATGCTGTTTGCATGTTAAGTTATTATATACAGATAATGTTCAGGACACTCTTTGTTAGAATAATACATTTATAAAGTATGAGCTAGAAAATCAAATCCAACAAGCTCCTGAAAACCCAACAGTATTTAAATAACTTTATATTCATAAGTTATATTTACATCAGCAAGATTCCTCAAGTCTGAAACACATTCAGTTTAAAGGCATTTTTATTTACTCAAGTAATTACATTTACATTTACAGTATTTAGCAGACGCCCTTATCCAGGGTGACGTACAAATAGTGCTGTAGGTCTCCATCGAAGAATAAATTCATTCAGGTAGGGTTGATACAAACTTAAGGTACACAATAAGCATACACACAGTTGAGATAGGATAGGTGAGAAGTGTTAGGATAGGTGTTGTTGGAAGAGATAGAGTCTTAGAGTCTTAGAGATAGAGTCTTCAATCGACGTTTGAAGGTAGTCAGTGTCTCTGTTGTTCGGACATCCTGGGGAAGTTCATTCCACCACCTCGGTGCCAGAACAGAGAAGAGCCATGAGCTGATCTTACCTCTTACCCTGAGAGAAAGTGGAAGCAGGTGAGCAGTGCTAGACTCTCTCAGACAGCGAGGTGCGGTACGGGAGGTGATGAGCTTTCTGAGGTATTTTTCACTAAGCAAATAACAGAATATACAATAACACAAAACGAGCCCTATGTAGCAGGGGGCTTAGTGGTTAGCATGTTCACCTCACAACGCCATGGTTCGGGTTCAATTCCTGTCTTGGCCATGTGTGTGTGGAGTTTGCATGTTCTCCCCGTGTCTCAGGGGGTTTTTCTCCAGGTTCTCCGGTTTCCTCCAGGTCCAAAAACATACACGGTAGGTTGATTGGCACCTTGGAAAATTGTCCCTAGTGTATGAATGTGTGAGTGTGTGTGTGTGTGTGTGTGTGTGTGTGTGTGTGTGTGTGTGTGTCCTGTGATGGGTTGGCATTCCATCCAGGGTGTATCCTACCTTAATGCCCATAGACGCCTGAGATAGACACAAGCTCCCCGCGACCCGAGGGAAGATTGTATATAGGGGTAGAAGATGAATGAATGAATGAATGAGCCCTATGTAACACTTAGCTAGCGCTCAGTAAACACAAGCAAGCCTTCTTTTCAATTTTCTTCCAATCAGATTCAAATATCAGCCTGTGGTTGAAACATACAGAACTGCACATCCACTTGGTATTTCTAACAGCAAGACCACAGATACGTGCACATCATGTCCAGGCTAATCAGAGGAATGCTGCAAGCTACTATACGGCATATAAAGCTTAATTTATAAACATATTCTTGTAAACATATTCTGGTGCACTAAAAATAATCTCGGGCTGGGTTATTTTTGTGACATGTTTGTTGGGTTTGGCTTGCTGGGTTAGGTAGGTGGGAAAATGTGACCTAAATGGAGTTGATAATGGGCATGCTGGGAGCAGACATGTTGCGTCTTATTTTTGGGAGGGAAATTTCCACTGTGCATGTTTAGTGGCAATCAGAAAAATACTGGAGGTACAGTAAAAAAAATTAGACTGTAGCAAATTATATATAAATGATTTACGATTAATATGCAAATGTTACATGAGGGAAAATGAATGTCTTCTTGTATTAAATAAAACAAAACAAAACGATTTAGTAATTATCGTAAGATAACTGAAAAGTCGGGGCACACCTCACATCGGCAGGGTCTGGGTTTGATTACCGTCTCGGCCATGTGTGTGCATCGTCTGCCCCTCTCCCGTGCCTCAGGGTTTTTTTCTCCGGGTTCTCCGGTTTCCTCCCGGTCCAAAAACATGCACGGTAGGTTGATTGGCACCTTGGAAAATTGTCCCTAGTGTATGAATGTGTGTGTGTGTCTGTGTGCCCTGCGATGGGTTGGCATTCCATCCAGGGTGTATCCTGCCTTAATGCTCATAGACACCTGAGATAGGCACAGACTCCCCGTGACCCGAAAGAAGATCGGATAAAGCGGTAGAAGATGAATGGTTGAATTGAAAAGTCTGTGATATTTATATTTTACTAGCATTTTGTTTTTGGAAGTGAAATACTAGTTTTGTATTTTTATAGTTATTGTACAGTTATCAATTTATCATCCGGTCCCTGAGAACCACGATACACTCGCATTGAATGTTCATCCATGTTGAAAATATCTTTGATAATAACTTTCTCTGACATATCGGAAGAAGTCGTCGAGGTTGACATGGCACTTCATCAGTTTTCCTGCGTTCGTCGCAATTAAATGCAAAGAGTGTGCCAGTCGTGACCCGCACCTGCTGCTAACACTTTGTCATCAAAGTAAAAAGCAGTGTTTCTTTATCACACTTCTTCTCAGACACATTTTGCGTGCTGTCACATGGCTGTGTGGTGCGTTTAATTCCCATCAGCGCTCTGTCAGGACTTTCGTTTGCATTTAAAACGAGCGAAACTGCTTACTTCTGTTTTCTTTTCAGAAAAAAAAAATGTTTATTGTCCAAAATAAAGATAAAGAGACTTTATTTCTATAAATTTGTGTGGCAGCTTTCAGATACCAGCAGAATAGGATAGGATATTAGAAGATAATAACTGGACTAAGGAATAGACAAAGATAATTGCAAAACATATACATAGTAATACATATAGTAACTAATACAGTGGGATATATGTACACTGGGATTGGATCTTGGTACAAACAGTGCAAAAAGAGTAAGGTATTGTTCTACAATATATATACAAGTAAAGTAATAGTAAAAATTATAATATAAAAATCACAATAATAATGCTACTACTACTACTACTACTACTAATAATAATAATAATAATTATTATTATTATTATTATTATTATTATTATTATTATTATTATTATTATTATTATAACATGTTGGCTTAACAACTAGCATGAAATAAGAACATTGAAGCTATTGTGTTAAAAAAAAACACCTGATAGTGAGCTTAAGTGTAAAGTCATTATTGGAGTAAACTGTAATGCAGCAGTGCTACCTCATGGCTTTCTTTTCTGGATGTTCACTAAACAAAGCGAGTAAATACCTGGATAAATGTAGTAGGTCTACAATCAATCAAGGTTAAGCCATGCAAATTATTCAGGAGTATACAACATAGTTAATCAGTAATCTAAGCACATTGAAATCACCTTGTGCATGTGACATGCAAGAAGCACTTAAATGGGTCCACAAATGGTTCAATGAAAGATTATCATTTCATGCTTAAAAAATGCAAATACGCACCTGTTTCTGAGACTTTATTTAAAGCCATGTGGATAGTTTCTCATTTGATGAGCCACCTTCAGTTACAGAATTAACACGAATGCATGTTTTCTCCACAATGGAGGATGTTTCTAGGATTAACAATATTTTGTTCTGACTTTTGTAGCCAGTTATATCACTTATTTTTGTTTCAAATTGACCGGATACTGAACTCTATCCGGCTGAAGCGAAGATTAGCAGGGAAGATAATGTCAGTTCTCAAACATATGCCATTATCTGTCATTACACCCCTGGAACCATATACTTTTCCTCATTATAATAAGACACAACCAAACAGTCCTGTTAAGGAAATGATGAGCGAATGTAGGATTGTAAAGAAAATCAGATACTGAGAATGTTCTAGAATAGACTCAATTTAATTCTGGTCATGGATCCATTACATCCAGCAATATCAGTTAGAATTTTTATTATAACTAGAGAATCCTGAAACAATACAAGCCTTAAACAAAATGTAACTCTAATTTAACATTGTATATGCAATATATTTAAATCATAATTATTTCTTATAGGATTTTCTTTTTTTTTATGAATATTCCAGATTTCTTTGGAGAAGATTGTACTAATTGCCTAATAATGTTAAAACTGTTTGATCAGGACATCATCACTAATCAGTATCGAAACATATCTAGTTCCTCGGAGGTTATTTCTTCCACTTGTCCCTAAAATCAGACACACTCGATCTCACAAGCTGTATGATGCAGTCAGTAGACGATCCCAAAGAGAACACGAGTATTTAAGGCCACTGTGTTCTAGATTCTTGTTGTTGTTGTTTTTTTTTTTTTTTTTAGATGGCTATATTTTATCACGCGTAATGAGTGCATATAAGATTGCAATTGATGGAATGGATCAATGGACAAATGAGTCTAGTCTCTCATTTGCAGGCATGAATCAGCAGTAATAATTGTTCATTCTATTAGCTTAAGTGGATAAAAACCTAAGTGATTTCTATGCCACTTTTCAGTGATGGCAGGTAGTGATGTATATGTATGTACATATATCACGACATTAATACTTTTGCTTTTCTGAACAATGCATTTTATAACTTTTTTGATGATATAATACAAATGATACATGTCAAAATATTACATATACACACACTTTAAGGCAGCTGCATGCATGATTTTTTTTTTTTCTAGGTTAAAAATGCTGCTTTCATGTTTCCTCTAAATACTAGACAGAAAACACAAGTTCTATTTTTTTCATGCATTACAGATAAATAACCAACATTGTTCACTTTTATCAGTCCAGAGGTCTTGTAGATGTATTCTGATCTCACTGCTTATGCCATTATACATGGCATATAATATATTATGCACACAATACATAATACAACTCCTCATTTCTTTCTTTGTTTTTACATTAAGTTGGAGTCTGCTCGGGTGGGAGGAGCTCAAAATAGATCTGACGACACCCCTTTGGTCATTTGTCAAGTAGGCGGAGCTCCAATATGTCTGACTCCACCCCTTAGCCTTAGCCCAGGTAGGCAGTGTTCAATTAGAACCTCCGTGACCTTAACGTTTAAGACAGGTGGAGGTCAAAGAGATTTGATCCCACCCTCCTTACATTCAGGTTCAAGTTTTTTTTTCCCCCCTTGAATTCTCATGTACCATCGGTAGCTCAACCCAAGGTGAGATGCGGGTTCCTCCAGCCCAGCTTTTCCCGACAAACCCTGCGTCCTGCACTCCGATTGGTCAGTAGTTCTTTTAAAGGGAATATTAAGCCTATTACGCACCCGGTGGCTGTGCGTAAACGCTGCGCGGAGGCGGGTTTTTTTCTCGGTCGAACTAATGCCGCCTTGCACAGTAGTTAAGCGGCCCGGGACCGGGAGGGGGCATCGCGCGGGGATTGGCTGCAGGAAGGGAGTGAGCTGAAGGTAGAGCTGAACAGGTCGCGCTGACGCCACGCAGGAGAGGAGAAGGATGCTGAAAGGCACGGAGCCGGGTCACATCGCCATGCAGTAAAAAACAGAATAAAAGCGAGGCACGGATACGGCGCCGATCTCTCTCTCTCTCTCTCTCTGTCTATCTATCCACCGGATTATAGGAAACTCTTGCTTTATGGATTAGACAGAAAGCAGGACGGGAAGGCAGAGCAAATCCCCGCGGTGTGTGTGTGTGTGTGTGTGTGTGTGTGTGTGTGTGTGTGTGTGTGTGTGTGTGTGTGTGTGTGTTTGTGTGTGTGTGTGTGATCCGGATTTAGAGCGCCGGATAAAAAGCTCCGATTGCACCTTGCAACAGACCGGCGATGGATGCGAACATGCGCAAATTCACAGTCCGGAGGTGGTTCTCGGTTTACCTGCGCAAGAAGTCGCGCTCCAAAAGCTCCAGTTTGTGCAAACTCGAGGTGAGCCCTTCTCTCTGTCCATCAGTATGACTTTGCTGTAATCACTGCCTTGTTGTCTTGCTCTGTTGCTATGTGGAAGTTGCCCTGGCGCAGATGTCGGCAGGGTGGACTCTTTGCCTTGCCCAAGCGCATTGCGTGTGCCTCAATCTGAAAACGAGCCAAAAGTGCTCATCACCTCCATCCACTCTGACACATAACAAAATCCCACCTCCACAGCACCTGAGCCAGGATTTACACTTTTACTGTGAAAGTGACCATGACGGGCTGCAAAAATAAAATAAAAAACAACACAGCTGCATCCATATATTATTAATAGTGCATTTCTGTTTGCAGCATTCATAATGCTGCAGGTCAATGTCAACACCGTATTCATCCCTAATCACTAGGTCAAGGATTATAAACATATTCGAGAAGGTGAGGTGCAATGATGCAATGTGAAAAATGAGCATGCAGCCATGATTATTGTGTATCTTGAAGATGTTGACAGTAAATAGGCTGAGAGAGAGAGAGGGGGATCTATCCTTATCATAAATTCATACATTCGTACAGTTTAGTAACTAATAGAATTCGAATATTGGAATACATATGATAATATTTTGTCTCGTTCTCAAGATCACAGAGTTATACTTTTGGCCAGTGAATAAATTATTCCCAGGTTGAAATGATATTTTGTCCTTTGTGTTTTGGACTTGTTCAGGTTTGGTGTGGTTGTCTTATATAAGTTTTTAACACGTCGGTCGGTCATTTGCTCAGATGCAAATTATTAGGGACCTATAGAATTTCTATAATAAATCAATTAAATACATGATCATTAAAATTAAATTTAAATAAATAAAATAATAAAAAAATGAAGAAAAAACACAGATGGAGTAGGAAACCATTTGACCTGTACTACGGGAACTACTGGTACCATTGGGACACACTTCCACAGTCTTGGAATTTCTGAAGTGAGCTTTACAGAGATAGTCAGCTGGGGAGTTCCCAGAGGTGTTGAGTTCTTGTTGGCTGCTTTTCCTTCATTTGCCGGTCCAACTATATATATATGTGTGTGTGTGTGTATGTGTGTATATATATATATATATATATATATATATATATATATATATATATATATATATATATATATATATATATATATATATATATATATATATATGTATGTGTAGTGTATATATATATATATATGTATGTATATATATAATGTGTGTGTGTGTGTGTGGGTGGGTGGGTGGTATGTGGGTATCTATGTATGAATATTATATATTTATCTCTATTATATATATATATATATATATAGATAGATATATATAGATATAGATATAAAATGTTTATGTATATATGTATACATGTGCATTAGGCGTTGAGTTTCATGCTTTCTTTTGACTCTGAACTGCTTTCAGCTTCTTTTCTCCATCCCAGCTAACCCAAACCACGCCCCCCCCCTCCAAACCAACCCAAACATGCTTTAGGACATGATCAGCCTTGACAAGGCTGCCTTGTAGCGTTACAACTTATGCCATCTAACACTAAGTATACCTGTGATTACTATAGTTAACCGGTGAGACATTAAACGTGACATTTCTATTATTCAGGAAAATAAGGAAAACTAAAATATCTGTTTATAGCAAAAATATTCAGAGTGCTCATTTGCCTTTAACTATTTCTTTCCTTAATAGTTTTTATATATCCGTATGAGCTCCTTTAGTTTCCATCTGCTCATTTGCATTATGCTGTTATGTGATTCAACAGGATACAATTGAGCAGTTGAAGGTTAAAGGCCTTGCTCAAGGAGACAACAGTGGTGGTGGGAGTGCTAGCAGGGCAACTCACAACATTGTGATGAATAAACCAAATGCTTCTGGTTAAAATATGTACTTGGATTTTAGTTGTTTTTTTTGTGTCAAAATGAAATGCTGGAAAATGCAAGTTGATTCATATTCACAAAAAGCCCATGTATAATATTCCACGTACTGCCTGATTGAGCGATTGGTCTCCAAGAAAATGAAATGCAGATGACTTGAATAATGTGTTTTGCTGTGAGGACAATTGGATCAAGCCTGTCTTTCAGATATAGCACTGTCCCTCGTTTGTATTGCGTCTCCGTACAGAGCGGAGATAATGTAATCTGGTTAATATATGAAGATCTAATTTTACTCTAGTACAGGATTGTTAAAGATGGCTAATGAAAAAGAAAAGATTTTTTTCATTCAGTTTGCCTGTTATTGTCAGTTGGATAAAAGCATGTCTGACAGCTTTCTAATATATGTATTTTGCTTGTATTTGCTTTATGTATATACAAAAAAAACCCCAACAAAATAACGAAAGTTGTCAAATACCATCCATGCATGAGTTGGTTCAGAGGAAGCGTCAGATCCTAAAGCCTAAAATCGGAACACGTTTGTATAGTATACTCAGTTGGGAATATTTGAGAGCAGACAGCAGCAGTAAATGGATGTTGTGGTTGGATGCTTTTCTCAATTTGCCCAGCAGCATCCTTAGTCATTTTTTTGCGCATATAGATGGTAAAGACTCATCCTTCCTCGTAGTTCAGCATAGTCATTACAGGGAAGCTATTTTATGCACATTAAGCACAAGTTTAAATGCTTTAGCAATAAGAGATTACAATTTCTTCGTGTCGTTTTGTAAAATGTTTGATTTTGCATGAAACATGCATAAGGTTTAGGGAAGTGATGGTAAACAGCTGAAACGTACCTGAGAAGTGAGCGGATTTTGTGTTGGGTCGACGAAAATGCAAAGCCGAAACGGAAAGAGACGAGGAGGTGGACTTTTTGAGCGCAACAGACGGTGTAACCTTAGTGTTGTGTTTTCAGCTGCTAGACTGCATCCAAACAACAACTTCTTTTTTGTTGTGCATAAGCTGACAGTCTGAAAGAGCCTCGGGATACAGTGACAGTCACTGGACGGTGACTCCGGGGCAGACCAAGGTCGCAGATTTTATTGTCACGTTTACTGTTTGCCCTGTAAGCCTGTTTTGTGAATTGGGGAAAATGGTTTTTAAGCTCAGAAATGCTCCAGGGAACCGATCCCTGCTCATGTTCTACCAAAGCAAACGCTGTGGTCTAGATCAGGCAAGAAAGCTTTCCACTGCAACTTTACTGCTGCGCGTTTAACTTTTCCAAGTTTGTCCTTTATGACAGGATAACATGTCCCATATCCAAAAATCATTGTTCTTGACCTCTTGGACCTCTTCGTACGAAAGGAACAAAAACAAGCCCGGCAAGACGGATTACATTCTACTTTACAAACCTGCAATCAGGAGTCCCTGAAACGATCTGTTCAAGTATTCAGTCCAATTGTGAAACACCACATTATCTCACAGATGGCTTGGGAACGTCTGGAAGGCCTCCAGGGAGAACTGGGAATCCGAGTGTAGAGAATTCTCTAACGAGTTCTACAAATGACCCCAACCAGGAAAGAGCAATGAATGCAAATAAATGTAGAAACGATTAATTGTGTTAAAATTACACTAGGGAGGTGGTTGCTCAGTGGTTAAGGCATTGGCCTCTGGACCGGAAGCCTGCAAGTTCCAAAAATCTCAAATCTCACCACCCCCAATCTCCCATTAGTGGACCCTTGAGCAAGGACCTTAACCTCCAATTGCACTGTTGTAAGCTGCTCTGGATAAGGGCGTCTGACAAATGCCATAAATGTAAATATACCTATGTGTTATGAACAAAACAAAAAAGAATAGCTGGACATCCTGAGGAAAGGTCGACAGAAAGAGTTGTGAAGCATTTTATGCACCATTTTGTCTTTTCTTTCCTGTCTGTGATGCAGTGATCTGTTACACTACAGTATATTCCTTTGTAATATTGATGGATTCTATAACCATAGTGATATAGTCATTGTGATAAGCGGTGACTCTGTAGCCTTCCACTGATTAAATATAACTATAAACCCTTAAATGGATCACTTTTAGTGACTAATACACTGTTCATTATGTAACGGATTCTACAGTTCCTACGTTCAGTATCATGAGTGAAGGATCTCCAGCATAAAAGCTTGGCTACTAACTTATCCAATACAAATATGGATTTCGATGAGTCTTGCTATAGAGAAAAGGTGCACCGTTACTACACCGAGATGATATTTATCTTTTTACAGGAGGTGTATTTATAACCGGTGTATGATTCAGCTGCGATTCACACGAAGCGTGTTTACAACAGCTCCATTAGTGGCAATGCAAGCTGGTGAAGCCTTTCTCCTCATACACATGCAGGTTAATGGCAAGAGTATTTGTTTTCCTCCAGTCACATGGTTTCCCTCTGCGCCATCTGCTTCCTTTTGCAGGACGACAGCATCCTGAAAGAGATTGATATAAGCAACCATGTGAAAGAAGGCTTCGAGAAAGCTGACCCCTCCCAGTTCGAGCTGCTTAAAGTGTTGGGACAGGGCTCCTACGGCAAGGTGAGCTCATCACATCCCTTAGTCAAGGCCATGCAAATTCGCTTTCCTGTGTACAAATATCTAAATCTGGTGCCGGAGTTGGTGTTAGTGGTTTATTTATGTATTTATTTTTATTTATTTGTTGTTGTTTTTTTTGACGTTTGCATGGATTTACCTATTTTATTTATTTTATCTATACGGTTTATGTTATACATTGTGAGCCAAGATTCAAACCTGGCAGTGATGTATTAGTGTGGCTATATAACAAAAAATATGTGGCATTTTCCAAAATTAAAACATACTGTATGTTTTTATAAATATAAAAGATATATGTATGTATATGTGTGTGTGTGTGTGTATAAGAATATGGTATAAAATATTGATTTATCTTTATACATATTTATATAATATTTCAAATGAATGATGCATCGATTTAAAACAATTGTTATTCCCCGGATATTGTGAGGGTTTCATTCCAAGACCTGTAACAATATGCGAAAAATATTGATGAAAAAATCGACCATACGTCACTTTCTAAACTTGGTACAGTACCTGTAATGTACAATACTTGACCTAAGGCACACAAATAGAGAGAGAATAGACTGAGAGAGTTTGTTAGTTTATTACAATAATTACACTTAGCTTTGTCTTCGGTTTTTATTGTAGCTACACTTTTGAGTGTTTCTGGCGGTCCATCTTTTTAACTGGTGTTTAGATTACCACATAAGGTCCTGGCAAATTGCCAGATGGGGAAAAAATACACCCAGTAATTGATAGGAGGAATTGAAATTTAAATTTTATAACAAGTATCCGATTCTTAACCTTAAGTATTCTGATTCCAGAATCGGAATTGATTTTCGATTCCCAGCCCTAAGACAGAGTGAATGTGTTGTTTATTGGGCAACCACACGATGTTGTGTTCCTCTTGGCTAAGTACAGAACTGCCATTTGCTGATTGGCCGAAATCTCGGCATAGGATGGTTCTTTGGTCATGTTTGTATGTAAAGTACTATATGTGAACACTATATTTACTATCTAATAATAATAATAATAATAATCCTTTATTGGTCACATATACATTACAGCACAGTGAAATTCTTTTCTTCGCATATCCCAGCATGGTAGCTGGGGTCAGAGCGCAGGGTCAGCCATAATACGGTGCCCCTGGAGCACAGAGGGTTAAGGGTCTTGCTCAAGGACCCAAGGGCGGCAGCTTGTCCATACCGGGGCTCGAACCCGGATCTTCCGATGAATAATAAATATAAGTTATGTTCCCTAAAAGACACTGTATTGTCAAAACCTGAATATATTTGTGTAGTGTTTAAGTAAATTAGTAATGATTATAAACGTGTAAAATGAAACACCTGTGTGGGTTATTTATTTTCAGGTATTTCTGGTGAGGAAAATCAAAGGCTCAGACACAGGGCAGCTCTATGCCATGAAGGTGTTAAAAAAGGCCACGCTCAAAGGTAAAGCAAATTGCTTCATGTAGAACACTTAGCATGTCGCGTGTAGAGAAGCCGAAGAACGTGAACCCTCTTCCCTGTAATAAATCAGCTCTCAGCAATTTTCATCGAAGTGTGTGTTTTCATCTAACTCATAATTATATGACGTGATGAAGGAGGATAAAATGTTGAGGGGTAGCTTTTTGATTTAGTGGCAGCTCGAGTGCTTACGCAATCCTGCGGAGTTGCCATTATTCAGCATATCAGCAGCGACTCTACAGAGGGCCGGAGGAGTGGAAAGAGATACAGTTTCCTAATGTAAATGGTGTGGGGGAGATGCTTCGAACAGATGCAAAGGAGCATTTGGTAATTTGTTTGTCAGTTAAAAAAAAACAAGCATGTTTGTAGGAACACCTGCACATCTTCATACTTGTCATCGTCCGATCGGTGGGTGAGTGTCAGAGACTTCCGTTGAATTCCATGCACAACTTCATCTGTACTGGAGTGGGAAAAAAAATTTAACTGGTTTGAGAACTGATAGAAACTCATTCTTTACAGCCGAGGTGAGCAAAAGATCACATCGAATTTCAGGTTAGAACAAGAATCTGAACAGGATTTGAAAAGTCCATGATTCACCGGATCTATTTTCATTTCTTGACTTTTGCCTCTTCCAATGACGAAAAAATGATTTGTCATCCGTTTTTCCACATAAGTGCCTTTTGCGCCGTCACGGACAAAATTCGATCCAAAATTAGACGCTTTCCCCCCCCCTATTCTTAAGTCGCACCATAATTGCAATAATCAGTTTATCATTATAGTAGTTCTTGATGTCCCTTTTCAGAGGCATCCTTTTCCCAAGTGTGCACAACCCACGTAAATCCCTTAGTGTAACCATGGTTACTTCCTGGACTCCTTTTTTTTTTTTTTTTTTTTTTTTTAAGTTGGAATTTTTCCTCAGCTTCTATAAAGTCTTTATGCTAGTCTTTATAAAGTGTTTGTGAGTGAAAAATAACACAATGAGTGACTCCTTAGCACAGAGCAGTTTCATCGTGACCTACACAAAGCAGAAAACCTCTCCCTTAAACACTTCACTTCTTCCATTGTTATATTTCTCTTCTATTCGTTGCTCTTCTCCATACACTTAATTTCTCGTCACTTCTCTTTCTTCATTTTCCTTCTCTACATTTGTCTTCTCTTTCTTACATTTTTCTGTCTCTTTTCCTCTTTATTTCTCTTCTATTTGCATATCATTTCCCTTATCTTCATTTCTATACTCGTCCTCCCACTTCTTAGTGGTCTTGAAGAAGATAGAACGCTTTAAAAGAAGGAGGGGGGGGGGTTCTATCATTTTTGCCTGCGCTAGTCTTATGACATCACGCAAAACAGGAGCAGCTTTCATGGAATCCATTAGAAGTGTGCTGGTAATTCTGATCCCCTGTGGATTTTAGTGATTCACAGACAAATAAAGTGCACCGGTTGCAACCTAGTGCAAACCGTGGCAGACCAAACAGTGCAAAACAGACGACACACAATATATATATATATTCATTCATTCATTAATTCATCTTCTACCGCTATATCCGATCTTCCCTCGGGTCACAGGGAGCCTGTGCCTATCTCAGGCGTCTATGGGCATTAAGGCAGGATACACCCTGGATGGAATGCCAACCCATCGCAGGACAAACACACACACACACACACACACACATTCATACACTAGGGACAATTTTCCAAGGTGCCAATCAACCTACTGTGCATGTTTTTGGACCGGGGGAGGAAACCGGAGAACCCAGAGAAAAACCCCCTGAGGCACGGGGAGAACATGCAAACTCCACACACACATGGCCTAGAAGGGAATCGAACCCGGACCCTGGCGGTGTGAGGCGAACGTGCTAACCACTAAGCCACCGTGCCCCTATATATATATATGTAATGTGATGTGTACATAAGTATCCTAGTTGGGCATAGACTTGGGCATAGATGGTTTTTGGTGGGAAATTTAGAATTTAGATGCAATGTATGTTTAACCTTTTGCAAATGACCTTCTGTTCTGCTGTGTATCAAGTGCGCGACAGAGTGCGATCCAAAATGGAGAGGGACATTCTTGCTGAAGTGAATCACCCCTTCATAGTGAAACTTCACTATGGTGAGCTATTGCTGCTTTTCACTTTGAGTGCGCCCCATTTAAAACGCTAATTATTATAAACAAAGCCTGCATTCATGTTCTAGGAGCTATTGACATTAGAGACGTCGCGAGCGTCGGTCTTGAATAGTTTAGCGGTGCGGCATGAAAAATGTATAACAGTACAACCGACTGGGTGGCCAGGACAAGTGCTGAACTAATGTAATGTGTGGTTTCCCGCAGCCTTTCAGACGGAGGGAAAACTGTATCTCATCCTGGACTTTCTCAGAGGAGGAGATCTCTTCACCCGTCTCTCCAAAGAGGTTAGTCTCATCTCTAATGATGTCTAAGTGAAACCCGGGAGTGTATTCAGTCTCCATACCGCTACGTCCTCGACGTCTGCCTCTTTCAAATGATCACTTGCATGTCATTCCTCTCTACATCCATAAAGCCATCCTCGTTTTTTTCCTCTTCTCCATCCTCAGTATCGTTCTACCGATATAGCCCACGTCTCTTTTCTGCACTTATCCAGACCATCTCAATCATTCACCTCATATCCAAAATGTCCTACCTGCAAGGTCCTTCTAAAAAACCCATTTCTATTCTGTCCATAATCATTATTCTGTATGAAAATCTCAGCATCTTCAAGTTTGCTATCTCAGGCTCTGCTTGCTGTCTTTTTTGTCAATGCCACTGACTAAAACGTAAAACATGACTGGTCTCACCTCAGTGCTATAAACTTTCCCCTTCACTGTTACAGATCCCGTTCTGTTCACTGGTTGGTCAGTAATTGTTTGATTGTGTGGATGTTTGCACGGTTGTTTCTT
This sequence comes from Kryptopterus vitreolus, assembly GCA_030449085.1. Lineage (NCBI taxonomy): Eukaryota > Metazoa > Chordata > Actinopteri > Siluriformes > Siluridae > Kryptopterus > Kryptopterus vitreolus. Next base: position 5,573,265 of record JACRUU010000014.1, read on the forward strand.
TGTTTGGTTGGCATGTCAGATGAAACATTTGGATAGTTAATCGATTGTTTGTTTGGATGGTTGATTTGATTGATTTTTGGTCATGCCATTTTCAATGAGAACATTTAAGATTAGACCTGGGGTTAAGGTTCTTAGAATGCAGCTAGGCAGCTAAAATTTACACCACATATGTAGTAGCTGGAAATTGTCAATTAAAACGCAATCAATGATTATTAATCGTTAATGGGGTGTTAAATTTTTTTTCCAAATATATTCCAATGGTCAAGGTTCATTTGTGAAAATACATAGAATGCCATTAATTCTACTGCAGTGTTTGAGTTCCCCATACAGGAATAAAATGTGAATTTATGACCATTTAATGAAAAAAAAAAACCTGATTTTGCCACACTGGTTGGTATAGAAAATGTACGAACACCCTCAGAATCGAGAATGCTACAGCATTATGGTGTAAAGGTTTAAATACCGGTTTTGATCCTCGATCAAAAGTAGCCATATTTTTAGTAGCCATATCAGAAGCGTAGCTGTATAAAGATAGCTCCCTAATGGAAATTTATTCAGACAGTGGTGGGTAATTAGAGGCATGTCTGCCAGCTATTCTCCGATGAATTGGTCCACCATGGTGTAATTAGCATCACCAGTGCTTTGCTATAACTTTCCCCTAATGGACTCTTTCATTCTTCTGATTGCATCACTTATCTCTTCGAAAAAAAAGAAAAGAAACGCGCACCATTTTGAGATTTCTTTCAGATCTGTGTTTAATATAATGCAGGAACAGATTATTGATCTATGTGTGGTTGTTGTATGCTCAAGGGATAGCAATCAGTTCCGATATTATTGAACATCTGATAATAAAATCCTTTCTGATCTGATAATAAAGTCCTTTCTTTCCATATTATTTTCTCAGTATACTCTAATTTGAAATGGCTTCACTTTGTCCATTTATCTGTAAAGCGTCCAAATCCTGTATGGATGTCTGTCGTCTTACAGAATTGTCCCTCTGACCCCCAATTGTACAATGTATTTTCAACACATAGTGAAAAAATAGCGATCCTTTACGATTACCAAGAATCGGATCTATGCGCACAGATTGAGACGGCCAAGAATATCATGTTGCCTTGGTGATAGGACAGAAGATTATTTTTGAGACCCATACAACATTAAGAGCATTCGAATAATAAGGGTTGTACATCTTATACAGCACAATTCTACTTTTATCCAGGGGCCCAGCCTGTGCTTTGTGCTTTTTTTTTTTTTTACCCCAAAAAAATGGAGATCAAAGTCAGTACATATAAGAATGCATAATATTTTTTAATGGTAGGCTGTCAGGAAATGGGGCAAGAGCTTCTTTATTTACATCACAGAACCAGTTCTGCAGAGGACCACTGATATGAAGCTTTCATTTAAAACAGAGTACTCTAATTAAGTCCTCATTATGATTGTGCTTGGGCGTCATGTGACACAGTAGCAGCGAATTTGCATTCACATGAAGAGGCAGTGCAAAGGTGATGTTTCTTGAGGAAAAACAAGGCTAGTGCTTTCACTTAGAAACACCAAATAAATTGACTGAATTGTTAAAACATCATGCACGCGCATTGGATCTATTACTGTAAATGTTTCGTACTTCAACGCAAATCAGTAGGAAACCAAACGAAACGTTTGTTTCCTCAAGGACAGTTAATGAGGTGATAACGGAGAAGCTCTAACTCCTTTTAATCATTTTACTTACATAGACCAGAGAATTTTTTTTCATATTTTTATTATGTCTACGAAGCTAGACATAACAACTGGGACTCGGGATGGTATATTTGTGTCTGCACACTTTGACAAGAGCACACTGTTTTGTTAGTGTGAGTGTATACAAATAAAAGTAGGCGCTTTACTGATTCAAATGATGTGTTGCTCTTATCTGTTGAGGGGGAAAATGGCACAAAACACTCACACCATAGGGTTCATTTCCAGATGTGTGCATAATGATGGATTTTGAATTTGAGACTAATCAAACAAATATTTTTACCGATTAACTGATTTTTAAAGAAAGAGTAAAGAAAGGACTTAATGAATAAATAGGGAGGTGGTAGCGCAGTGGTTAAATACAATTTTGTTCCTTTAGTTTTGCGACAACAGCGGCAACAGCTCTACATATGGCTGGGAAAGTCATGTGTCCTAATACTTCTCACCATATACTGTATATATTGTAATCATTTCAACCTTATGGGAGTGTGAACTCAGTTTTTGCAAAGTTGTGTTTGTGTTAAATTTCAGTATACGATCTAATACTAATTACCAAGACAAAATCGGAGACAAGCTGTATATTTGGTCAACGTTTTTGATGTCTGAACCGACCCTAGAGATGTTTGAGTGTTTAATATTTCCTGGTGGTGTTTAAATATAGTAATTTCCTCTGCTGAGCATCCAGTCTTCCTGGACAGCCTTGCTGCCTCGCTAACACTTGAACGTACAGTATAGGAGTTCTTACTAACACTTTCCGACCTTCCGACCGATTTTCTATTGAGCGTAAGAAGCAGCACGTCTCAGAAGTGCAACCTTTTCAATGTTGTCTCCATTTCTGTTTAAAGCAGCGATTGAGCTTAGAGCTCCCGATGATGCCATACATAAAGCTCGATTTAATCTCAATTCTCAGACTCGAGAGAGAAAAAAAATAAAACAAAACGTGAAGATGTGAATTAATTATCGCCATTGCTGGAAATAGTCATCTGTCAGCAGCAGCTGCCACACTCCTGCCTGGAACTCGTTACAATCGGCGCGAGCCAATTTTCTTCTCCTTAGAACACCGGCGTCTGCCTCGCAACACATCCTGTCGGGAGCGCCAATGAATTTTCTCAATAACTAACATTTAGCTACGCAGCAAGGTGACCCATGCAATTTCTAAGTAAATAAATAGAGACAATCCAAGTATTTTGTTGGATTCGTTTTTCTTCTCTTTCAATGCATTCTTCTCTTTCTATTCCCCCCCCCAGGTCATGTTTACCGAGGAGGATGTGAAGTTCTATCTGGCTGAGCTGGCTTTAGCACTCGACCATCTTCACAGCCTGGGAATTATCTACCGTGACCTCAAGCCGGAAAAGTAAGTGCAAAAAAAAAACATACTCTGCTGGAAACCTCATACACCGTATTCTTCAGCGATGCTAAGAATTGTGACTGTAACAAAACAAAATAAAACATCCATGTGGTTAATTAGCCTAAACCGGACCGAAATGCCCTCAGGATGAAACATACATCTGCTGAGAACCGTATCGCGATATGACCCAAACAAAACCTTATATCCAGGTCCACCTAAAAATGGATCAGGCTGTGGACGTGACCTTTACAACCCTTGATGAGAGCGTGATCTCCTTGATCTGTATCATTCATTTATTCATCTTCTACCAATTTATCCGATCTTCCCTCGGGTCACGGGGAGCCTGTGCCTATCTCAGGCTTCTATGGGCATTAAGGCAGGATACACTCTGGATGGAATGCCAACCCATCACAGGACACACACACACACATTCATACACATTTTCCAAGGTGCCAATCAACCTACCATGTTTTTGGACCGGGGGTAAACCGGAGAACCCGTAGAAAAAAACCCAGAGGCACGGGGAGAACATGCAAACTCCACACACACATGCCCGAGGTGGGACTCCAACCCTGACCTTGGAGGTGTGAGGCTAACGCGCTAACCACTTAGCCAGCCCCTTCCTTGATCTGTATCCTGCAATCTAAGTGTCATAAAAGATGACCCAAAATAGGGTTTGGACAATGTAGTAAAATCAACATTGTCTATTATATTTAATGAGGTTTTTTTTAATAAATCACAGTACGGGATTAAGCAAACAAGGGCATGTTTCATGGCCATTTTAGATTTTTGATACCAGTCATTATAGGCTGCAGTAGCATCGCTTGGATTAAACACTGCTCGTATAAAACCTCAGCATCATTCTACTGGCAGTTCAGCTGAGGTGATATAACCACTTGCTTTGATCCAAAAATAAATAAATAAATAAAAATATCCGTCCAGGTGCTCAGGTGTGATTAACACCGCAGCTGCGCTCGGGCCAGATTTAGAAGCAAAGTCAAAGTCTTTTTTTTTTGTCATAGGCAGATGAAATCTTCACCGGACGTTCACTTGTGCAAACGGCAACTCTTTCTTTTCTTTTCTTTTTTTTTTCTTTTCGGGTTTCACAGTTTGCTGAGTTTTGAACACCACTCGGAGCCGGAACTCCATAGAGGAGAAACAGAGCGATAATCCTCCTCATGTTCCTTTTTCCTCGAGGGGACAATGGTCTGAGGAGAGGTGTATGGAACATAGGGTCCCTTGGAGAACGGCAGAGCGGGCATACTGCCCTCAGTGATTAATGACATGTAGCTCGAGACGAACCATAGGACATTGAACTTTGGTTCATGAGGACAAAAACATCTTCAATCATGTCAGACTGCTCTCACCTCAGAAGAAATGCTGTTGAGTTCCACATTATAGTATTTAGTATTATGAATAGAATAATTAGAAAAGTAAATGTTTGTTTGTTTTCCTCAGCATTCTGTTGGATGAGGAGGGTCATATAAAGATTACGGGTAAGATATACTTTTATAAAGTAAAATAAGAATAATTTTTTTTTTTTTACACCAGGTTGGTGTCCAGAAAATGTATGCACAGCATGTAATGTATAATAGTAAATGTACAGTAAATAAATAATAAAGGCTATTTATGTGCATGAGCAATGACTATGGCAAATGAAAACCTTTGTACATATGTTTAAGGATTTTATATTAGTGCAGGATGTGTGTAATGTGTAGTGAATGTGGGATACAAAAATGTACAATATGGGAAATGTACAGTGTATGTACAACTGTAGAAAGAGGGATTTGTACTTAAACAAAGTTGTTTGTACTGTTTCAGATTTTGGTCTGAGTAAGGAAGCGATAGATCATGACAAAAGAGCGTACTCATTCTGTGGCACCATCGAGTACATGGCTCCGGAAGTAGTCAACAGAAGAGGACACACACAAAGCGCAGACTGGTGGTCGTTTGGCGTTTTGATGGTAAGTGCACAAGGTTACCTTGTTGGATGGATAAACGATTGAATTGTGGAAGAACGGTAGACAGAAGAAAAGATGACTGTTTTACTAGAAAGCCATTTACAGTAGAAAGAAAATATTAATTACCTATGGACGACACAGCCATAGAGGAGACTATGAAAGAAGACTCCCTGGGGCACTGGCTATTTGTAATGCGAAACGATTACCTACAATATACAACAATATCACTTGTGTGCTGTTGCTTTGAGGACATGTGCACACTACAGAACTGCTCGGGGACAAACTACACACTACACCATATATATATATATATATATATATATATATATATATATATATATATATATATATATATATATATATATATATACATACACTTTTTTTTCCCCTCGACATCCATGCAACCCATGGTACCTGGTAATTAAAATTTTGAATAGAAATAATAGGAAATGATTATTTAGGTAGGTATGGGCATAAAGAATTATCTGTTCTGTCAAGAGAACTGTAGGTGTAGTGAAAAAAGGCATAGTTATTTGTGTGCCACCGCTTCTGACAACCATTTGGGTCCAACATAGCAAATGATATCTTATTGCATGATTATATTATTATTATTATTATTGTGCTATCTCGCTCGTCTGTTGTATTATTAACGACTGACTCTTAGCAGAGACGTTTCATGATGCCCGTTAGCAGAACAGAAAAGTGTTGCTTATCTGTTCTCTGGACAGATTGAGGCACAAGAGTCAGCAGATTTATTTTTAAGTCACTAGCACATCATCATAACTGTAGTTATTTGTAGCTTTACAAAAGCAAGGAAGTGTAGGTGACAGCCAGCGTGGCTCCAGGTGACTCGACCTCAGAGTTGAAACTCTGCTATAGTCTTTTTTTTTCGGCTTCCCAAGGTTAAACAACTTGATGATGATTTTTTTATTTTTTAATATAAATAAATAAATAATGGAAGAGAACAGATAATGTGTATATATATATATATATATATATATATATATATATATATATATATATATATATATATATATATATATATATATATATATATATGCATCTTGTATGCCTCATTTTTTCAACTAATGCTATTCTTTGGCCTCTTTTTTGTAGTGGGCATCGACTAGCTTATGTATAAATTTAGCAACAGCTCCAGCAGACTGAACGCTGGCTCATGTCCTAATATTACAGGGAAGGTTTGGTTACGCAACCTCAAATATAGTCAGAAGGCACTACCTGGGAGAACTGATGCTCTCTATATGTGTGCTGTTTTCATTAGCAAAGGCTAACTGGTGTTTATTGCTGTCCTCCAGTTTGAAATGCTGACTGGATCGCTGCCGTTTCAAGGCAAAGACCGCAAGGAGACCATGGCCCTTATTCTCAAGTAAGGTTTGACGTGTGTTTATGGTACCGATATTACATTTCTCTGCTTATGATTCACTATTCAAACAAAAATTATCATTCATTGCCGGTCATTTGCTTAATTATGGTTTTTCACGTGTGCGCGCGGCAGGGTGATTTACTGTTATTCACTGGTAGACCTCAATTCACAGTAACAAACCCACAATTTTCACCACTTGCCATGACAGCAATTGATGAAGGAAGCAGCGCTCCAAGAAAGGGTCATGACAGAGTTCACAATATTTACTCGCACCATTTCACATTTACACTGCAATCTTTAATAATTGTACTAGACCAAGCCCGGCTGCTATTTTCACTCATTTTGTAGTGATAACTCATGTTAGCATAAACTCATCCAACTTGGTGCTATAATGCTAAATATAGCACTTTAATACCATGTAAAACAACATGTGCTATGTACCGAGGTTGCTCTGTTTTGTTTTAACCCAGATTTAATGAAGAGAGATGAGGCTAATATTATATATTTTTTGTTTTGTTCTGTTTTTTTAGGGCAAAGCTTGGCATGCCTCAATTCTTAAGCCCAGAGGTACAAAGCTTGCTCCGAGCCCTTTTTAAAAGGAATCCAACCAACAGATTAGGTAATGTATCTGAATTCTGCCCCACACTTTTAAACACCACACTATCGAATATTATATAGAACATGTGTATACTGACTCAATCACTTACTGGAATGATTATTGGTCAGGTGTATACAGTTAGTACAATTTGTGTACATATATGCAACCAAAGTCCAGAGTCTATTGCTGTACCCACTAAGCTACAACCTCCCCTTTTAAGATTTCCTGCAAAGTATCTCACAAACTCGTTATTTGAACAAAGTTTTACCATTTTTAGCCTTTTAATAATTTGCCATAATGCAAGACTGTTGTCTTTCTGGGTCTTCTTCAAGGCCTCAGCATACCCATATGCGAGGCAAGCCCAGATTGCATAAAGTGTTCATCTGCAGAGTTGGCACAGCTGCCGCCTGCATGACACAGTGAGCTAAGCCTCTACACGATGTCCGTTTGCTCCGCAATTACATCATATTGTTTGTGGAAGCAGCTGAAACGGCGACTCTGCATGTGCGAGTGCGCTAAGTCCATGAGCTTTCTTTCTCGTGTCATCGAAAACTGGTCTTCAAAATATTTGGCATGCGTCAGACTTCCTTTATGTTAAGATTATTAAATGCCATCTAGATTTTTATTCTGAGATAATGTTGTAATAAAACTAGGCTGTCAATAGATTAAAATATATGATCCTGATTAATCACACGATTGATATTAACATTAACATCTTCAGTGCACTATAAATGAATACTTTTCATGTTACTAATACTGTAACTAACTGTAATGGATATTATAATTATATACATTTCTCTCAAAGTCTCTCCATTTAATACATGATAGATTATTTAATATTTATTTTACTTTGGAAATTATTAATTTAATATTCATTACCCGTTAATTAATTTCTTGTTCATTTCAATGTTACTTTTTTAGTGGTTGTTTTAATTGTAAAATATGGGACGTAGCTCCTTTAAGAATTCTGTTCCAGTTGCTTTCCATATAAACTGATACGTTTAGGTTATACAGAAGCGCATTGCATTCACAAAAGAAAAATGAGCTTTCTTCCGTAATACAGATTTGGGAATGCAATGCGCTTGCGTAAGGTTCCATATGGTTATATACGCTAATATAGTGAGGAGCTCATACCTGTTGTGAATGCACAGATAGTAGGAGTAAGTCGGGAAATTTAGGAACCGTGAGTGGATGCACTGAAGATTCTTTATTTATTTGCTATTTTGTTCTTTGTTGTCTCGGCTTCCTTCATTCGCCAAAACACATGGTAAAGCATACTGCATTAATCGTGCCTTAATAAAGATTTTGCGTTAACACGTTAATAATGTATTGAAAGCATTTTAATACCATCCTTATTGAAACTATACATATTATAGAGAAACGCAGTATAACACAGCGCTGCATCATAGACAGTAATTTCATACAATGAGAAATCAACACCTATTCTAAAGCAAGAGCACAATAAACACAATGAAACAAGTCTCCTTTCACTGCAGCCACTGCCAACATACATCATCTCCATCAGAAACATCAATAATAACCTTATAAAAAGTTTTACGGACTGTTTCCTCACCTTTCCCTTACTATGTCCTGCTTTTTTGTAAATGTCCCTGTAACTGTATCTATGACCAAATCGATTCCTTCTCTTCAGTCAGCCATTGTGGGTTAAATCCACACAGAGACATATGAGCTTGTCCAGTCTCCTATGGATGCAGCGTGCACTCTATGACCATCCAATCAAAGGACATAAAAAGATATCTACCGTAAATTCTGGACTATAAGCCGCTACTTTTTTCATAGGTTTTGAACCATGCGGCTAATAATAAGGTGCGGCTATTCTGCAGATTTTTTCCCGACCGCTAGGGGCTCTAACCGGAATTAGAATCAAAACTAAGACAAAATAAATGCAAAGAAGAAGAATCCGCTAGTTCCTCTTTAGCAGATATAAGTGGGTAGAAGCGGATAGAAGGATAGAATCTTTACAAGGTTAAGGTGACGTCATTTCACACACAGGAGAAATTAAGATAAATACTGTAAATAGCGCTTATTTTCTCTTGGTTCTGTCCCGTTTTAATCAGCAAAGTTTCTGCTCGGTGCTTTCTCTCTCTCTCTCCTCCCCTGCTCTTGCCCTAGCCTGTCTGGCCGCTCCGTATGAGCGGCGTCTCCTGAGTTCTTTATTCTAATAAATTCTGTTTTGTATGAATTCCGGATCTCCGCGTCTCTGTGCAGCGTCCACCGTTACACCGTGTTAAAATACAGGTTAGGAAAGGATCTATTTAGGTACATACATGTATGGTTTTTTTTTTTCAAATAGAGCGGATGCGGCTTATATGCAGGTGCGCTTTATAGTCCAGAATTTACGGTAGATATTATTTACTCGACAACTGTGTCTTTTAATCAGACCAGATCCGTTGTGTTAAGTCGTTAAATGCAAGTCCGATAGAACGGCCCGTCTCTCGTGTCAACGTGTTAGAAATGGGACCTGATTTAAGTCTGAGGAGAGTCACGCTGAGCCTCGGGCTCAGACCGTTTGTGTGAGCAGTGATTGAATGTGACTGTGAGAATCACACTCTGTATTATTCATGAAGCAGAATGAAAATCAGTAGTGGATGCATGCTGAGCACAACGAGACAGGTCTAAGCTTTGCATTAGCTATTTACACCGGCAACTTCTTAGCTCTTACATTTAATAAGTGGCCCACCAGGAACATCAAGGCTTTGTAGAATAGGTGAAAAATTTATGCATGATCCAAAAAAAATGTCTTTCTAGGCAACTCTATATGGAATGCAAAAAGGAATAATGGCCGTTTAATGAATTGTTGCTTTATGTATTGAATATCAGGCTATTTCCTTTGCTGTAAGATACAAATGAAAAACTCTCGATTTAGTTTATTTTTTTAGACAATATGACAGTATGATCTTTGCCTCTCTGGCTCTTTTTCCTACAGGAGCTGGACCCGATGGAGTGGAAGAAATCAAACGGCACCACTTCTTTGCAAACATCGACTGGAATGTAAGTCGGCGCTCTCGAACAAAATGCTGGTTTAGGTTTAAAAGAGCAGGTATCAAATGGTTTAACAGAAAGCACAGTCAAGCTCTCAATCCCCCAACAATGCCAGATCCATTCATGACCTGGAGCCAAGGGAACAAAATAGGCCATGCTGCCTGGGTAGGATGGACGGCTTACACTTTCAAGTCAAGACGCTTTTATTGGCATTCCGATCCGATATCGCTGGCGAAATGAGAAATGAGACAATGTTTCTCCGGAAAATGGCAGAGAGCTACATTACACAAAATACAGATCCGTAGCTAACATTATTTTTATGCATATGTTTACAAGTACACTCGTTGTTTACAGATTACCACATTGTACTGTATAACATATACAGATTGCATTCTGGTTGGCGTTATTTTGTGTGTTTGGTGTACCTGTCTTGTCCTGAGCAGCATTGTATTTACTTTTGTCCTGCACAATTGTGTCCCCACACACACACTCACGGTTGCCTTGACATAATTAATGTATAAGCTAATGTTGTGCCTACAGATATCTTTAACCCATGATCATCCCAGTGAACTAAAATAATTCTTTAATCTTTCATTTTTATTTGTATGCTTTAGTTTTTCATCATTTTATAGCTCTAGGCAAGCTAATGTTTCACCAGCTTTGTGCCCTCCATGATGGGTTTTCATGTTGGTTGTAATCTGATTGGTCAGTTTCTTTTGCACCAAAAAGTTTTGAAGCTCTGCCCGAGTTCAATCTTTAGCTGTGACAAGTGTGAAAGCAACTATGGAAAGCCTCAAATCTACAATTAAGCCATCATATTGGAAAAAGAACCTTGCACTCCTGTTTGTTCAAGAGTGACACTGCCAGCTTCACCTAGGATATACTGAGGCGGGGACTGGGGGGGCTCACACAAAAATAGATCGAATTCAGTGCGTAATGCATAAAAATGTGGGCTTATAAGCTTCTAGCAAGGATTAGTTTTTTTTTTTTTTTTTTTTTTTTTTACGTGTGTGTTAAATATAGTATATATATATATATATATATATATATATATATATATATATATATATATATATATATATATATATATATTTGCATGCATGTTATATTTTGGGGGCAGGGTGGCTTGCCTCACACCGACAGGGTTCGATTCCTGTCTCGGCCATGTGTGTGTGGAGTTTGCATGTTGTCCCCGTACCTCAGGGGGTTTTTCTCCGGGTTCTCCGGTTTCCCCCCGGTACAAAAACATGCACGGTAGGTTGATTGGCACCTTGGAAAATTGTCCCTAATGTATGAATGTGTGTGAATGTGTGAGTGTGTGTTCACTTTGATGGGTTGGCATTCCATCCAGGGTGTATCCTTCCTTAATGCTCATAGACGCCTGAGATAAGCACAGGCTCCCGATGACCCGAGGGAAGATTGGATATGGCGGTAGAACATGAATGAATGAATGTTATATTTTCTTATCATTGTGATGATATTGTGAACAATAAAAAGAGCTAGAAATACACACACTTCTGCACTCTTGCACATCTATTACACAGGTAAGCTACAGGTCTTACATAAGCCACTTAGATGCTTAATTGATGAATTGAACTGAGGATCTTTTTTACCTTATTCTCTGTGAACAGAAGCCTCTTTCCTCAGTTCTCCATTCAAAATAGCAAAACAGCTGATTGTTTGTGTCTTTTTCCCCCGACAGAAATTATACAGGAGGGAAATCAAACCTCCGTTCAAACCAGCAGTCGGCAGACCAGAGGACACTTTCCATTTCGACCCTGAATTCACATCCCGCACACCAACAGGTGCAAATTGATTCAGATCTTTCCTGATTGCACACACACCAAAAAAAAAAGGACACGGTTTATCTGACTCAATGGATATTATATATCAGTGGCCATGGTGTTCGGCTGTCGGTCGGACGTTTGTTAGCAAGTCAGGATTTGGTGTGATGTAACCATCTGCCATCAGCCAACGTGACACCGAGAGCATGAACTGCAGATCTGTTAGGACCTTGTGAAAGTCACTTCATACCATACACATCTGATCGATTGTGACTTTTTCCGTTCGCGCAGAATCCATGTCCCAGTTTCACCACTAAAAGTGTGTTTGTGTGTACTCAGATTCGCCTGGTGTGCCGCCCAGTGCTAATGCCCATCAGCTTTTCCGTGGTTTCAGCTTTGTGGCCACCAATCTGGGACAGGAGCAGTGTAAACCAGAGATCAGACCCAACTCCATTAATCCTATAGTGCAGGTAAAAAAAACAACAACAATATTGGTCTGAACCGCACATGTTGCTGTAGATTTTATTGTTACACTGTTTATTATATTATTTGTGGTGGAATGTTAGACTGCTCAGAAGGTTGTTAGTAGCAGTGGTGGGCTCTTAATCAAAGGCCGTTAACCATCAAAATCATTTGGATAAAGGCATTGATTTAAGTGTAAATATTAACATTACTATTAACACTTTCCAGTCCAATCTAGTAAGTAGAATGTATACATGGGAATCTTTATCTACCACCATTGTCATTATGCAAGAACCTTGTCATTATGTAAAAACACACACGAAGATATAGCTGGATGTGAGGAAATGAGTGTAAAGTTAGATATTAGTTTCAAATTAGCTTTACAGAGATAATATATATATATATATATATATATATATATATATATATATATATATATATATATATATATATATATATATATAATAATGTGTGTAACTTTAGTACCTATTATTATTTTCCTCATAATTGTAACTTTATCCTTAATAAGTAGGCCAGTGTGGCATGAGAACGAAACCTTAAGAGAAATTGAAATTTAATTTTCAACATGTCCAATCATTACAGTTTCATAATTGTTGAAGTGATGGACGCTTACACGCAGACTCCAAGCCTTGGTCAGATCTCAGCATTGTTGAATGATTTCGGCTCTATAGGCCAAGCATTTTTTGTTTCAAAACGCTTACTGTTTTATGAGCGCCGTCAATAGTTTTGGTGTGGAGTGTATATATATATTGCTATGCAATTTCCAACCAATCTTTTTCCAAAGAGTCTGTTTATACGGCACTCAGTAAACAAGGAGGACTGTGATTTTCCGTTGTCTCCGCTCATTTGCTTGTGTCTCATGGAGACTGACCGAGTGAGCTCTACTGACTGAAATTCTCCACACTGACGTCATACACCAAGACCAGTTTCTTACCTACACTGTAACCTGCAGAGTGCGAGCATTTGTCCAAACCCCTTTCGTGAAGAGATTGATTTTTTTTTCTTTTTAGACTCTCCAGACCATTTTCTAGGTTTAGCTCTGAAGGCAAGAGAGCTATTGCATGCTCTCAAGGGGTTTGTTTGAATACATGTGTCCCCGCTGGGGCTCATAATAGGCTACACTTTCCAAAGCATGGGGGGGGGGCGTAGCAAAAAAAGGTTCGGTTGAGGATTTCACGCAAGTGTTTATTATACTAGAGAAGGCCCATTTATTAAATGCAATACAATTTAAACTCATCTAATTAAATAATAAAGCATCAAGTTGTTTTCTTTTTCATGTAAAATGCAAATGTTCACACCGCATTTCTGTTTTGCATTCAAGCAACTTCATAGCAACAACATCCATTTTTCCGATGGCTACGATATAAAAGAGGACATCGGTGTGGGATCATATTCGGTATGCAAACGCTGCGTACACAGAATCACCAGCGTCGAATATGCTGTAAAAGTAAGGCATGGCTGACGTTTTGTGATGTTATTACTCGTATTTGAATACAGAAATGTGTATATAAAATGTTTAATTGTGTATTGAGTGCGTTTCGTTTGGACCTCACAAGTTCCCTTTTACAGCTGCGTTAGTAACAAAATAAAACACTGTTTCTGGTTCACACACGCAAGTCGTTTTTTATTTCAGATCATAGACAGAGCTAAGAGGGACCCATCTGAGGAGATCGAGATCCTTCTGCGATATGGACAACACCCCAACATTATCACGTTGAAAGATGTGAGTCGGTTTTTGTGCAAAAAAAAAACAAATGACATTATTAAATAAATGACATTAAAATCAGCATAATATAAAAGAAGAGCGCTGTGTGTGTATTGTATGAAGGTCTACGACGATGGCAAGTTTGTGTATCTGGTTATGGAGCTGATGCGCGGAGGCGAGCTGCTCGACCGCATCCTCCGTCACAAGGGTTTCTCCGAGCGAGAGACCTCTGCTGTGCTCTGCACCATTACCAAGACTGTGGAGTATCTACACTCACAGGGGGTCTGTCCTCTATTTCATATATACAAGACATTCAGCACACAGTGTTTTTTATGCAGTTGGGCCTGTGTGATAGCAAACAAATTGTGATAATATTGTTATAATAAACTGCAAGGCCTGATTAGTCAGGATGAACGTGCATTGTTGCATAATCCTGCATTATCTGCTGTTTTTTATATGTACAATGTTTCTGTTGTGATCCAGGTCGTGCATCGCGACTTAAAGCCTAGCAATATCTTGTACGTGGATGAGACGGGTGATCCCGAGTCGATACGGATCTGTGACTTCGGCTTCGCAAAACAACTCCGGGCTGAGAACGGCCTACTAATGACCCCGTGCTACACTGCCAACTTTGTGGCTCCGGAGGTAGGGAAACACCCTGTCCTCTTATTACTGCTTATAGACACAAGTGTACAAGGACATAGAGTGACTGCAATAAATGAGAGGACAAGACATCTTTCATTCATCTTATGTGGGTTTTCAAGGTAGTTTTGGGGTGACACAAGCCATAAGGTCTTACTGCTAGAATGGAAAAAAGATGGGGTTTAAACCGCCAAGCTATCACACTGGACTAAGGCACTTAACTGTACCTGCTCGGTGGGGCCTCTATCATGGCTGACCCTGCACTCTGACCCCATCTTCCTAACAAGCTGGGAGATGCAAAAACCAGGGAAGTTGTAGCTCAGTGCTCTGAGTTACTGATCAGAAGGTTATGTACATGTTAATTTCTTCTTTTCTGAATACCTGCTATAACATATATAGGCACATCTTAGAAAGTGCTGCCTAACTTGTCAGTTATTTGGAACCCTTGCATTTAGTACTAAGTACGTACTGTAAAACAGATTTAACATATGGATAAATATTAAGTAGGAAATGTAATTCAGGGTTTAATAAACTTGCTTTTGCATGCAAGGCTGCAGTACTGTACACAGCCACTAGGTGGTCATTTCTGCTTCATTATAAATCTGTTCTGTAGGATTAGCCTCTGATACGCGAGTTTGGTTTATCCTATAATTAATATCAGCACTCTCTACAGTGGCTTAGGACTTAAATTTGCATGAGACAGGTCTGCATAGAATGATAAAGCTGCAATGAATGGACATTGGCTGCTACATAGATGAGAATGGGTTTGGTTCTTTGGAATGTTTCTTCCTCTTTTAGTTAATGTACAAATTCATTTTATAACCTGTTTGTTTCTATAAAGCGGATTTTTGTATTGTGTGTTGTTGAAAGTGCAATACAAATCAAATGGAATTGAATCGATACAGATTAGATACAGTTATAGACTTTAATATAGGCTTTAATATTGCCTTTCCTTTCCTCCACACCTCCCTCCTTCCGTTCAGAGTCTGATGCACACCTCTAGTCTCCAGCAGATGCCCTGTGAACTTATCTGGCAAGCTTTCTTCCTTGCAAAAAAAAAATGAAGTGTGCCTCCTACTTATGCCTGTATTTGTATTCGCGTAGGACATCTAAGTCATAGATTTGTATTTCGTTACATCCCTTGTTTTGTAGAAAACAGAAATATATATATCAAAATCCGGGGGGAGGGGGGGGGGGGCAATCAGTCGGAATGCTAGTGTAAAAAGGTTTCTCGGCGAGATCGGCTTGCAGACGGAAGCGGAGACGTTATGGTAATGAATGTAGTAACTCGTTATGCTAACACCATGCTGTGAGATGACAGAGACTACCGCTCTGTGCATGGCAGGTTCTGAAGAAGCAAGGATACGACGCTGCGTGTGACATCTGGAGTCTGGGAATCTTACTGTACACCATGCTTGCAGGGTGGGTAAATGATTCGTTCAAACACACACACACACACACACACACACCAACACGTCTAGCAAAAAAAAAGTACTGATGCGATATGTATATAAATTAAGTCACAATTTAAAAGCAGGTCTGATTTTCCAGGTTTTATTCTGTGTGTTGGACCTTACAAGCGATCAAATATGATTTATTTCATCAGCCTGTGGTTGCATGTGCTTGCATATCCACATTTGTTGCTATAGTAACTACAGCTAGCGACATGGAGTTTTCAGTGGATTATGGTTTACATAAGGACTTTTCCGGGTCATGGTCCGAAATGATATTAAGACACAGAGACCTAGTGAATAGAGAAATACTCAGAGAAAACTTGGGCAATGATTCAGGCCTACAGTGATGCTGTCGTAGCAAAAGATAGATTTCAAGACGCATCAAATGAATACAAAAAAGATCTAGGGTTTTATTATGATGAAAAGGCCCGTGTAGAACGTTTCGCTGTACTCCTGCACTACTTCCACGAGCAAAGCACAAGCTAGTTTCAAATCTGTTCAGCGAAGTTGACAGCTTGTCCTCGTCGGAGTGATTCAGCACCGTCTGCCTGACACCTGTCAGCACTTTATCCGAAGTCCCGCACTGACCCGTCTGCCTTTCGTGCATTAGCAATTGCTCAAACGAGCAAAAAGAAAAAGGGAAAAAAAACAGCACTCATTTCTGGGGCAGAAGAAAGGATTAATGTGTAAGCCCAGGTCAATTCAGGGACCGCTGTAGAGAGTTCAGGTCCGTGCTGGAAACAATTTAATGTTCCTTTCTGTTTGTTGAGCTTTAAAGCTCAGAGTAATCAGTCAGGGCATTGAGCCGGGGAAAAGGTGCAGTGAGCCTGGCGACCTAAAAATAGCTTGTAGAAATTGGGCTTCAACAAATAGCATTTTTTTTCTCTGCCCCAAAGGCTCAAATGTGCTTTTTACATTTCTAGATTCACGCCCTTCGCCAGTGGACCTGATGATACCCCGGAGGAAATCTTGGCTCGAATTGGCAGTGGCAAATACACCCTCTCTGGGGGCAACTGGGATATGGTGTCTGACGCTGCTAAGGTTAGAACAGTTGCAGTTATTGGCGTTAAATGTCTCGCAGGTTCACGACCTGGTACTGGATGTTAAATTTAAATACATTTTGAACAGAATTGTTAGAATAATACAATTACCAAACACGGGACTCAAAACGGGTCTTTTAGTACCAGGCTAATATATCATTTTGAAAAAGATTCGTTTTTTGATTTATTCACGTTTAATGCCGATTAAATTAACAACCACGGTATTCACACTGCCAGCATTCGATGGACGTGATCTTATCCCTTGTTTTTGGTAGGACATCGTGACTAAAATGCTCCACGTGGACCCTCATCAGCGTCTCACCGCCCCCCTGGTCCTCCGCCATCCCTGGATCGTAAACCAAGAGCAGTTATCTATGAGTCAGCTCACCCGACAAGATGTACACTTGGTCAAGGTACGGAAACGAATCCTTTTTTAAATAGCTATATTCATTGGAATCGGTGTCTCACTGAGCGAGTGTGTTTGTGCATTGGATGTCCTTTTAAACGAGGAAAGCACAACATTGCCACCACCTGGTTCTCTGGACCACTGCATTGTATATGTGTGGAGGGCTTTTTAATCTGTGGTACTCGTCCACAAGCCTGCTGATACAAATAGTTATGATGCTGCCTCTAGAACATGTGTCAAACTAAAGGCCCGCGGGCTGAATGTTGTCCGCCACATCATTTTATGTGGCCCCCAAAAGCTTAAAAAGTGTATAATCGTCTTAAAATGCTATGTTGCTTTAAAGCCTGCATTAACAGTAAAGGATATCTCCCACAATGCATGTGAATATGTTAGCCACGAAGCGATGGCATCCCACCACTTGATTGCAGCGTGTCCCCTGTCGGCATTTACCGAGGGCTATTTTTCCAATCGGAACTGATACATTTCTACCCCAAAATGTCCAGGAAGTGAAAAATGAATGCACGTGGAAGGCACTTCCATGAAAGATGTGAAAGCAAATACATGTTTGTGCTTCAGGGAGAAAAACCACTATGCCTTGTGTGTTGTGAGGCAGCGTCTCTCATCAAACACTATATACTGTCTAATAGTTAAACTGGCCCTTCGAGGGCAACCATAATGCTGATGTGGCACCACGGTGACAATGAGTTTCACTCCCATGATCTAGAACATTCTCTTACATACACAGAATACACCGAAAAAGTATGTACTGATACAAGGAAACGATGCCATGTCAAGATGCAGTTAAATATGCAGTTATGTGAAGATGTGAAGCTCAAGAAAGAAAATGATAAAGATAATATAACGCATGGCCTTTTTCCAGCAGATCAGACTAACAAAACGAGTGCTGCCCTTTTCTATTGTATTTAAAGGGAGCAATGGCCGCTACATATTCAGCTCTGAACCGAACACCTCAAGCCCCAAAACTCGAGCCTGTCCTCGCATCCTGTCTGGCACAAAGAAGAGGAATGAAGAGAGTGACGTCCACTTGCTTGTAGCACCCAATCCAACAGCACCACCTATAGGCCCTGATGATATTCCAGCACCAAGCCTGGGAGGGCAATCATCGATGCAGAAAAGGGGAGCGGAACCGTTTGAGCGCCGAAGATGATAGAATTTCCCCCCCACGTAACACAGATTTAAGCAAGTTTGTGGCCGAGAGCTGCTCGCGCTAACGTCGAGGGCGCCAAGATTCGCTGAGCTTCCCCGCTCCAATCCTGCCGTGCAAGGAGCGAGTAGCAAGAGAGCTTAGATAGCATCACCAACCGAGAGCACGAAGAACACAAGCTGTGAAGCCTGTCGTGTGCTGTGAGCCATGTGGAAGCGTCCAGAACTGACTGCTGTCATGTTACGCCAGATTGCTGTCATTTAAGCATCCCGCTCTGGCTGTATAGTAAAGCCCACAAAAATTGTCATATACGTAATTGGCAGCAAGTGCTCTAGTGCATGTTAGATCACTAATAGTGATGAAATCTACAACTGTAAGTTATCTCTAGGCCCACATGCGATTGAAAAATCGAATAATACATAGTTAAATATATGCATTCCTTTTTTTTCCACTGATATTTCCACGTATATAGAAAGTGGGCCCGAGGAAATAAACGCTTCGTTGACTAGCTCAGGTGTTCAGCATTCAGCACAGCGCTTTTACAGAAGCCACAAGCAATATAACATGCAGGCGACTTACTGAAAGGACATGACTCCAAAAGATGCCAGCATTATTGACATTTCTATAACTATGATTCCAACCATGCATGCAACGTGAGTGGCTTTAGGAGTGAAAAAGGATGTCGTTTTTATTGCTCAACAGCTTTTAGTGAAACGTTTTTTTTTTTAATTCCATGAAAAAAATTATCATGTATTTAAAAAATATTTTTTGCTGGTGGAAAATGTATCTATTTGTTGTATTTATTTATTTATTTATTTGTATTTATGTTTGTATTTTGTTTCTTTATTTCTTTATCATAAATGCACTTACATTTATTACTTACATTTTTTTCTAAAGCCGTTTAACATATGTAATGAAATAAATGTGTTTTTTTTATATAATAATATATATAATATATATATATATATATATATATATATATATATATATATATATATATATATATATATATATATATATGTATATATGTGTGTGTTGTGTGTGTGTGTGTGTGTGTGTTGTGTGTACTTGACATGGTTTGGTTTGAAAACAAGTGTCTCAAGTTGTTGCACTAATCCTTCTTTCCTACTTTTTGTTTATTTTATTATATACTAAAGCTAAAAACAAATAGAAATATATGCAAACCATACCGAGAGACATTCTGACAAAGACAGAATGAAATGTGGTTAAAAAAATTAATAAAAAAGATTTCCATAGGCTCGGCATGTGCTTTCTTTGAATCTTACCTGTGAAAACTTCTTGTTTGTTTAGTTGTTGTTTGCTTTTCAGATTTTTTATCATGGATTTCATTGTACTTAATATTCTATTTATTTAATATATACAACTTGCTAAAAGAAGATCAAAAGTACCCATTTACCTCAGTCATAAGCCTTATACTTTAATTTAAACCAATTAATTATTATTATTGTTATTATTGTGTTCATGATTTTGAATTGAAATTGAGGCTTATACATAAACACATACTAGTAAAACTAGATTTTTAACATGGGGATCTTTTTTTTCCCCTAAATCACTAAACTTCCTTGACAAAGAACATTGAACAAAAAGTTTGTGTGTGTGTGTGTGTGTGTGCAATTTTTTTTAATATTGCGATGCCATTTTTTCTTTCAATGGGACGTGTGTTAAATGTACAATGTTTGACCAGCATTCTAAAACTGCATGTCTGGAGTATTTCACCTTAAATCTCGGAGGTTCCGTATTCACAATCTGGAAAAAAATACAGGTACAACGTTTTACTTTATCTCTTCACTTGAGTAATATGATCAAAGTGTGCATCATTCTGACCTGTAATGTTTGTTTATCATTTACCCAGGACTGTACATGAAGTGTAATTATCTTTTACTATAAAGCTTTAAAAAGGTCATCTCTGGTCATTGTAAGGTAATTATAAGAAAGTTACAAAGGTGCCTAAGTGAACGTACCACCCCAGCGACAAGGAAAACTACACTTCGGTACCCTCATTTCTGAGAATGTGGATCAGATGTAGAGACAGACTCAGACTCATATTGATATTTTTTCCTTGAAATTGGCTTGCATGCCAGCGATTTCTAAATAAATCATATTGAAAAAAATATACATGCTGTCTGTGTTTTTGTTGATCTTTCCTTTTCTCATTTAGATTTTTTTATTGTTAAATGATCACACCATTACAGTTAACACGCATTGCACTTTCCCTTATCAACTTCTATCAACAAGAGTGACAAAAAAAAACCCAATAGATTTCAGTATGTAGTCATTTTTACTTTCACATTTATATTCAGAAAGCATGTCGGGGCAAAAAAATAATTACACCCTTCCTAGTTTCACAGTCTTTCGCCGCAAGGTGGCACTAATGAGATACCAAAGATCAGCTGATCATGAATTGTGTCAATAGAGTGCTTATTCAAACCTAACCATATGGGACTCTATATAACCCTAAATCTATGTGAGGAGTTCTGTATATAGCCATATATGAATAGGTATTGTATATAATCGTATGGGAAATGTATTTTATATAACTATATGAGAAAGAGTACTTTATATTATCCTGTGGCAATGGGTACTTAATATACTCCTATAGGTACTGTGTAGCTATATGGGAATAGGTACCCTATATAAAAACTACATGAGAAACGGTACTGTATATAACTATATAAGAATGTGTACACTATATAACCATATGGGATCGCCATGCACGTCTTCATCAAGACGCATAAAATGTGTAAAGGCTGAACCACCAAACGGCCCCATAACCGCTAGACCTCTAGATTGAGCTCACTAGGAAGGGTACACGTGATTGTAATTCCATCCCTACGTAGGAAACCTAGATAGGGCGTGTTATTTGAGATTGTTTTTTTTTTCTTGCCCCGCCCCGGCGTCTTGTGTGTATGTGTGAAGTTTGAGGAAGTGCCTATATAAAATTTTTAAGAGCCAAAGTGGGAAAGACATGGACAAGCTGCGGCGGGTTTTAAACGGACGAGAGGAGAATGAAGAGCTCGGACTGACTTCGCAGGTGACACAAATAACCATGTGTTAACTTCCGGAAAAATGGCTTTCATAACGGACCTTTTTTTGTGGCGTTTCGTTATGAATAGCATAGACGGCAGCTAATCCGGTTAGAATGCGACCTGCAAACTCATTAACTTCTCTCGGCTCTGTAAATATGTTTATTGAGCTAGTTTGTGTCGAATTGTGCAGGCAGAAAGCGGTATATTCGTGTTTCCGATGGTCGCTTCGTGGTCGTGTCGCAAATGACCCTTCTTTGACTATATTGCTGAACTATGTAGTGTATGTTATATCCTGAGAAGTGCGCCTATTTAGGGAAGAAGCGGTTGTTTGGGATACGGCGCTGAAGTTGTGACAGTTAAGCTTGTAAAAACTACACACAAATAAATACTGTGCACTGTAAACTTGGTACACACACACACACACACACACACACACACACACACACCTGTGGATGACACGTTATAAAATATGAAACGTGTTCCATTACTGATGGTTCAAGAATGACAAGTGGATATACGTTTCAAATTATTTTCTTTTTAATAAAATATCTTGCAAATTTACAGCAACAACAACAAAAAAAAGAATGCATTGGCAATTTCGACCCCAGTCCCCGTTCATTTCCTACCCTGGTGTTAACACCTGGTGCGACAATACAACAATTGTGTAGCTACACGCATTGTTAACTTAATTCTACACACTTACGGAGGCTTAATGTCCACTTTTAAGTGCTAGTTCAGTCACTTTGGGCATAAACAGCGTAGACTCTAATCATAAAGCTGTTGCCTTTCTTGAATTTGAAGTCAAATCGGTCACTTAAATATGGCCAGGGTTTGTTTCAAAGGTAGGTGTGTGTGTGCGCGTGTGTGTGTGTGTGTGTGTGTGTACACGCGTGTTTAGCCACTGCGTAAATAGACCTTGAGTTGTTAGGAAGTCGTTATGTCTGAAATCTAAACAAACACGTCCGTTTTCAGACTCTACACGTGTTTAAGGTTTGTGTGCCTTTCTCATATCTGATACTAACATACACATAACCATGTATTTGTTTCACCAATGCTCTCAGAGGATGCATGTTGGAAGGTAAGTTCATGATTTTTGGCTTAATTGGTTTGAAAAATGAATGCTTTATACTTCTTATATTCACATCCATCAACAAACCTTCAAATTCTGGCTACAACATGTTCTTAAAAATGACAGTGATGGTATAAAGGCGTGTCCAAACCCAAGCCAGACATCTGGATGGAGCCTAATTCTAAAGAAACCATTAAATGATATGCTCAGGAACCCTAAACCTTTTTGCTGAGCATGTAGATCTCTTATACATTAATGTATTTGTTTATTTATTTTTATATAAACAAGATTCGCTGCAGTGTGAATCGAAAGCAGTGAAGGGTTTGGTTTTCTGAAATGCCTGTCAGTCTGGTACCAGAGTTTCCAGCATGGTTATTAAATAGCATTAAAACTTTTTTTTTCTTCTGTTTTTTTACATTATTTTCGACTGCGTGAGTATTCCCCTTAAATTGTTTATTATGTGATTTATTTTACTGCTGTCCCTCTTTTAATAGAACATGGGAGGGAACCTTTTAGTTTTTCACTCCTCTCTTATTAAGTGAAGAAATGAATTATGATCACTTCAAACTCCACCAAACAAATCTGCTCCACCTGCTAATCAGGTTCCTTTGTTTATTATGGTGTTGGCTTTCTCTGATGTGTCAGTGTCACTGTTTTAATAGTGTGTGATATGAGTTTGTTCTCATAATGCACTCATGAGTCAAAACTTTGACAGAAAAGTCAAAACTCACATCACGACTAATCATTTAATCCTGTAAAGAAAAGTATTTATTTATTTATTACAGGATTAAACAATTAGTTGTAAAAACTGCTTTTAACTAAATATTGTGGATTTTAAACTGGATAAAACATTCCTGTTTAAAATCCATAATATTGAGTTAATAGCAGTTGTTGTGCAAAATTTTGCACTTTTTTTTGAGAGTAGTAATTTTTTTATAAATTATCTCTTATGTGCTTTTGCTAAAACCTTTCGATTTATTTGCTACTTTTCAGTCTATATGAAATTATGTATTGCGGATAAATGCATCAATGAGGCCAAACTATGGCGTTCATTATATTAATCATAGAAGAAATAGGTGATAGTTTAGCTTTATTGCTGGTACAATGCTGTTAGTGTATTGTGTTATCTTGGGCCTCCTCTCGCACAACACAACCTGCTTTTGTGTGTAAATTACAATATTACCTACAATGGGTAATTCTCGTCTGTTCAGAAATTCACAGCAGCTGCCTGTGAACCCCTGGGCTTTGAATTTCACAGAGCCTTGAAAGCTCTATACCTACTAGTCTTCGATTTTTTTTTTCTCGGTCAGCATGAAAGGAACCATGTGATATCCTACCATTGTTCCCCTCAGATCCTGGATGCCTCGACGCTCAGTTACAGCACAAGGATCAAATGGTTCATCATATGCTTTGCCTCCGGGATCCTGTGCTCCATACTGGTGAGTGTTTTTTTTTTTTTTACTTTCTCGGAAGCGATTTAGTTAAAGAGTCTAAATAAGGCTATGCATAATGACAAGGTGACATTCAGCAACAGTAAAATGCCATTCACGCTGAACCCGAAATAAACGCGGAATAGTCTATCTCAAGGCTGTGACCAGGAACACAACCAGTTTCATGATATTCCGTAATTAGATACTGCTAGGTGAACTTTTTCTTACTCCATATTGTCACAATGTGTGTTAACCTTGGAGTACAATGCTGTAGGTGATAGACCAAAAGAGACTTGCTTTTCAGTTGAACGAACTGAGTGAGAGACAGATTTCGAGTTTCTTGAGGGCCCCAGCATTAACATATGACCTCTTTAGGCCCTGCTCCATCTTCTCAATCTCCATTAGTGATATTAAAACTTGAAAGTTGTAGACTTGTGGAACTGAAAAGAAACTACATATAATATACTGTATACATATAATACAGTAAATAAAGAGAATTTGCCGAAAAATATCTGTTCTGTACACGTCGTTGTCATTTTAAGATGAGGACACGTTAAAGCATGTTAATATTGCAACACCCAAAATATAAAATTCGTGCATTCGTTGTTTTCGTTCTATTTTCGACAAGTTGTATCCTATCTATCCCTGTGAAAGTTTTAAAACGGACTCATTTTGACTTTTGACGCCATAACCCACCCCTCCACCCAGAGCACGGCACACACTTGGTTTTTGGGCGTTCAGATAACAGATAATTCACACCATCTGACCCCGCCTGCTGTGTGCGAGTGCATGTATGAGCAAGAGCACAGCATCTCGAATCACTAGATTTTGTCTACATGTAAATTAAAGTCTTATAGTAAATTTAAATAATTTCACATTTGTATTGTGCATGTGTACATTTTATATATATATATATATATATATATATATATATATATATCTATCTATATATATATATATATATATATCATCCCACAGGCCACTGATTGTACATATATGGAAGCAGTACACTTGTGTTGAAGGTTGGCAGTTAAAAAGACCCCCACTAGGTGGCAGGATTTAATCAATATAAATATATATTTTTTATTGCCTTTATTTCACATTCATTACTGTGATGAGTAGAAATATTGCAGTAATCAATCAGGGGGTTTTTTCCTGTATTTAGTGGGGAAAAAATGACATAATTTATTTTTTTTCTCAAATTTAACAGGGAACGGCACTTCTATTCCTTCCCAATGGACTGGCTCTGTTTGCAGTATTTTACACCTTAGGAAACATCGCAGCTCTATCTAGGTAAGTTGCCTTCAAACCTGTCTGACCTTGTCATTCTGCCCCAACTTTTTACACAAGGGTTCACGCATAATTTCTACCCTGTTAACGACTTAAACTACACTACACTTAACTGCCACACGTCTAACAGATTTCACTACACACTTTGATGGTAGACATGAAGCTTGCCCCATAGGCGACCCTCTCTGCAATTACTGAACGTTGCTTTAAATATTAATGCACGACCCTTACATGATGAATCGCACATGCTTGCCTCTGTCATTTCAATGACAGCCTGTTGTTTATCCACATGGTTTGTTGCCCTCGCACAAATGTGCCAAAAGGTATGCCGAGCTCCTCTCCATGGAAACGCCACGTGACTTTTATGTGGTCTCGACCCTCAAACAGCAGCATTTCTTTGGTAGTCCCTCTTCACTATTCTATATGAGATTTAGGCTGCCTGAATATAAAAAGCCAAGCCTGGTTTCTTTTTGGTCACCTACCCTGTGTCCTGAATATGCTTCCGCTCCAGCCTTACACCACAGTGTTATGCAATACAGTAAATTCATGCAGCGTTAAAGTGTCCTTTCACGAGAAATTGACAAGAAGAATCACCCACCCACGTGTATGCAGAGCGAGACGGTGCCCTCTCGATTGTGTGAAAATGAAGACACAGGCTCAAAGCACATACTGTTTTTTCCCCCCCTTCCACAGACCATGTAATCATAATTCCAGCCCTGATATTCAATCCATTATGGCCGAATGTTTTTCCTCACCGAGGAAGTCTGTTTCAGCATCATGTTTTCCCATGAAAATGATGGTGTGATTGCCTCCTAGTTAGCATTTGAAACAGATATGATCCCTATTGAGATTGTAAGCCCCACAGCTCATCTACATTCTTTTTAAGTGCTAAGAGTTCAAACAGTGCGTCTCTTCTGGTTCAAATTCCCATACGGTGTATATGTGACCCAATCTGGAAAGCTGCACCAGCCTTTTCTGACAGCGCATTGCTTATGCAGGAACCAGGAAGAGATTTAATCATTAACTGGAGTCAGAATGCATGAAAATAACCCATAATTTCCCTCCATACTCACTGTGCCTGGGAATTCTGTCTTAATTCTACCAAAGTGTATTTATCCATTATATATTTCTCCTGTATACTTAGCACATGGATATAGTTTAAGGTTCAAATGTTTTTGATTGACACCATCTGACCTTAATTTACAAAATTCAAGCAACAAATATCGCTTATAGTGAAGCTTATTACTAAAAACTGCATTTACTGATATACAGATGCATTTTTGTGAGACCGCCACTGCCGCAAAGGTAAATACAGAATGCATTCGATTGGATTTATCTAAAAAAAAAAAAAAACTAAAATTAAACCTTCTAGAATTTTTGCTCTATTAATTGTCTTAATATCACAGTAGTTAATTCTATACTGTCTCAGCTTTTACGTTTTACACGCGCCAATTTCTTTCCTTTCCTTGCGTTTTAATCTCGTCTTCTCAGAGGTCAAACATGACGTCATAGGTGGAGGTCTGGTGTAGACGTCCGCTCCTTAGCGCAATGCATGCAACACGACTGCGGCTCATGCATTAGACCATCACTAATCTAATATATGCCTCAGTTAGTCCGCTCGAGTAACACACTTTGGAGCTCCTCAGGCCTCAGGGGACCAAACTCAGACTGTTCGCGGTCACGTCAGGAGAGAAAACAGGGAGAGGAAGAAATCTACACAATGCGCCATAATCTGATTCAGTCTACAATTTAATTACAGTTCCTGGTACCTCCATCACCCGTGGTGTGTGAGATGGGGGCCTAAAAATTTGCGTTAGACATCCAGGTTTGATTTTTTTTAAAAGTGTATCACATTTGTGAATATAAATGGGTGAAAATAGTGGGATTATAAATTATACTATAAATAAGTGGGATTTGTGCACATTCTCCTATACATTATTAAGTTCCTGCCACGCTACGGAATTCTCATTTGACCTGATTCTGGATTAAGAGGGAAGGATCTAAGTAAATGTTCAGAACTGGGGCACAAACTTCAAGCACAAAGGCTCATTTTCAGTTTGAACAGTGTATATCCTTATATAGATCGTTGGAAAAAGTATACCCGTTAATATACAGATTGACGTGATGGGACCCGTTGTATTGGTACAATGACTGTGCCAAAGTGCATTGTGTGGTCCTTTTTCTGATGCTTTTATCAATGTCTCAAAGTGCTGCATTCTGGATTAACTACAACTTTATTTATGTACTTACTAGAAGATTCAAACAGAAAAGCATTTAGTAGTCTAATCTAGATGTAACAAAAGTATTAATTAGTTTTTTTATATCATATTTCATAATTTCACATGTCTATTCACAGTATTACCATGAAATTGGCTTTTTTCCCCCCTTAACAAACATGTATTTAACTGTAGAATGTGTGTCATTTTCCTTTCCAGCACCTGTTTCCTGATGGGTCCATTGAAACAGCTGAAACGCATGTTTGAACCAACCAGACTCGCAGCCACTTGTATCATGCTGGTAAGGCCAAAGCCACTGACTGCCTCATATGTGTATAACTGCTTTTCTGAAGTGTTTCTTCTGCCCCCCCCTTCTCACACCTCTCGATTCAGCTGAGCCTTGTCGCACTTTGACCCAGAATAGTTGGAGAAAAAAATGGAGAATGCATGAAGTCATTACAGGAGCTTGAACTAATATAACACCAAAGGCCCAGACATTTTAATCTCCCGAAAAGCCTTGGTGCTCAGGATAAGGAGATTTACACAGCTCTTTTGTATCTCTTTATACACAACCATATGGATCAGGAGCGAAAACATTCAAACTTGGTCGTAGCTTATGATTTACAGGCTCTGATTTGAAAAAAACGCTTCAGCTGAGTTTGAATTCCCCCAAACAGATTATAAAAACAAAAAACAATCAGGATAGCAGGAAGTCTCTTCACCTCTTGAGTTCATTATGGTTAATTCCAGGCATTTCCTGGTGTTTTTCTGCCTACGTTTGATGCTTGAATGCATGAAAAAAGTAAATCAGTACCACAGTAAGCAAATCAAGTCTTTAGGACATTATTGATCCAATACAATGTGGGTTATTTGGGAATGATAATAAGCAAATTCATATGTATACATAGCATACTCATTGAAGTCATTGGTTTGTGTTTGATTTGACAAGGGGGGGGGTCTCTTGTTCAGGAAATATTGGCCATTTTCTTGCTTCTGAGTTCTAGGTATTCTGTCCGATTTATTTGCACACGTTAGGTGTTAAATTTGGTTTCTATCTTTTCTGTAACGTAGTACTGATTTGTGTTTGTGCTCTCCAGCTGTGCCTTGCCCTGACCTTATGTGCGGTCTTTTGGGTAAGCAGTTTTGTATGATCCATTACATCGATAAGTAAGGTTATACTGGAACCCATTATGAGTGAAATTTATTGTAATGTAATATTTGCAACTGTGAAAAATGTTTCATTGTTTTGCCTTGTTTCTTATAGTGGCACAAGAAGGGGTTGGCCATCATCTTCTGCATTTTACAGTTCTTAGCGATGACATGGTAAGTAGCATGGTGGCGAACGTTTTCCTGAAGATAGGAAAACTTTTTTTTTTTTACCTAAATTGTGAGGATGTTTATTAGTCAATCCAACTGGTAGCAATGGAAATTACATTTAATTTAATTACATTTTCCGTCCTTATTGGTAGAATGAGATTATCGCTTTAAGAAAATTGTGTGCGAGTGCGTGTGTGTGCATGTCTCTGCTGTGACTGGATTATCCAGTAAGTAAAGGTACATTCTACCACAGTGTGCCCTGCTGCTTGAAATCAGCCTGGCATTGACACTCTTTTCTGTCTGGACCTCTGCCATCTGCGAGCTCCTGTGGCTAAGTGTGTCTGATTCAGCTTTAATTAAGCCAAGCAGGTTGCTATTAACTGCATGCTGTTCATGCAGACAGCAGGAAATCAACCAGATGGAACTAAAAATATCAAAGGTAGGGGATAGGATGGGCAGATCAAGTCCAAAACCTCAAAAACACACATGAATAAAGAATTAGATTAGTACTTAAAAAAAAAAGTCATCCCTAGAATTCTGGGTAAAGATAATAACAGTATAAAAGGCGTCTTAAGAAATCAAATTTCCTTAATCGTTCAGTAACCCATGGAAGTTTTGCAAAAGACAGAAATCATTTCAAATGTCGCGAGTGGCTTCATAATTAATAGCTACACATCCAATCATACACCGAAACACTGATAAGGAGATTATTAAGACATTACATAGAACCAGAGCTGCGATAAAGCTAATTGGAAATGTTTTCAATAGAGATGGTGGATGCGGCAGAACATTATTTTTAAAGATCACAGTTTGCAGAATATGTCTAAAAAATTACTTTGGGTGCCAATAATTCTTAAAACGAATTGTTAAATATTGTTAAAAATTGTGCCAATGCTGATCGATTGTAGAGCTAATGTTGGCTGACAAGATTCTTGCTCTGTATAAGTGACTAAGTGTTGTTATTTTGCCATTCATATTTTTGAAAAAAAGGACAAATAAACTGGTTAGGCAAAGCTTTTGTTGGCAGGGGGGGACTTTATTGACTAAAGTCTTGTGACTAACTTAATTTGCATTCCTTCCCCTTGGCTTGCGTGTGGCTTTTACACACGTCACTGGTCCAGACTTTATTACCAGTGTAATTGTCATCATCACTGACGATGCGTTTCTCTTCCTCCACATCCTGAGTCATATCAGGCGTAGCAAACAAGTGCCATCCCCCTGGCAACTGCTCGTTCCAGAAACACATACACACGCACACACCACCACCACCACAATGCTCACACACTCTGAAATGTGCTTTTTCCAATACTGTGTATTCCTTAGCATTGGAGGTCGGTTACAAGCCTTGAGCCTACTCATGTGTGTCAGTGAGATTCCATACATGCCTAGATGGTACAATCTGTTAATATACTATCTAGCAAGCCGTGCATCAGATGCCACAGGAACAGTACTTTGTCAATATTTAACCCAGTCCAAGTCTCCTTAAATGCCTCTGTGTTGGAAGGCTGTGTGCTTTTGCTTTTTTTTTATTTACCTGTGAATTCACCGGTCAATTACAATACAATAATTGTATAGAATCAAATGTTATTGTTAAAATGCTTCTATATTATCTTTCAATAATGTTGACTTGAATATAGCTGCAAGGTTTGTACAACCAGTAAGTGCTGTTAATATGATCTAGAAGGATTGTAATGTGAATAGATCATTTATATTTTATGTAGTTTCATATTTTGTATTATATTTGTATAAGTTTCAATATGTGCTCTGATTCAGTCTGTCTAACACTCACACTAGATTATAGCTCACAATGCACTTATGTTATCTTGTTAATGGTGACGTAATTGAACATCTTGTTATAAGTTATCCCTGTTTCGGTTTATGTGTGTGGGTTATAGCGAATTGCATTGAATGTTAATGCATCAATCTTTTCTTTTTATTGTTATTCAGGTACAGCATCTCATACATTCCTTTCGCTCGGTAAGCTGAAACGGTTATCTCCTATATTGTGCTTGTGCATCTGTACGTGTGTATCTGCATCTGTGGGTGGTGTTATGTGTGTGTTGTGTGTGTGTGTGTGTGTGTGTGTGTGTGTGTGTGTGTGTGTATATATATATATATATATATATATATATACACACACACACACACACACACACACACACACCTTACATTTCATATCATTTCATATTGTTCGAGTTGTACTTAAAAATCAGCAGTGCATGTAGTATAAAGTACATGCTACATGAAGTTTCTTTAATCATTAGTATTTTGAATAGTATTTTGAACACTCGGGCTATCTAGCAGTCGTACAGTAATGGAATTTTCACATCTTGCACTATTCAGAATTAGCAAACTGTATATATGTGTATAAAATGTTGTGACTGTCAATAGATTATACAAGGCAGATATTTGCATAATAATCGTTTTTAAAATGCAGATAAGTGGCAGCTCAAGGATTACCTTTCTTATCTTTAGGACAGTATTTAAGTTTCTAATTCCACACACTTCCTCCTCTTTCTCACTCTGCACATTGCAGGTGGTTGTGTTATGCAGTATATCAGTATATCAGTAATTAATTCCAACCAGGGTTGCAGAATTCCTCCAAATGTCACTGTGTAACCTCTCATGCTCAGTCTGGGTGGTTTGTTTTGTCTGGGTAACGGAAGGAAAACGTGGTATTTACCCACGGCTGTGCTGCTGTCAGTGACCATATGGCACTAATCCTCTCCGGGAGCAAGATGTGGTGTCTGTACCATACAAATGGCTCTGGGATTTCCTTTTTTTTTTCTTTCTTTCTTTCTTTGTCTGCTCCTTACCTGACACCATCTATATTACTGAAGTCAAAAAGCAGAGAACTAATGATTCTGTGTGTCGTTGGTAGTAATTGACTTAGAAGAATTATAAAGCAGGTTTGTGTTTAGTATATTTATTAGGGCTGTCAATGTTAGAGTTAATAGCACATTCACTTTAACGACACTAATTTTATTAGTGTAGCACGCATTTCTACGTGAGTTATCTGCGTTCTGTCAGCGAATGAATGAGATTTGGACAACAAAGAGACTAGAGATGAAACATCAGTCGCTGGTCATCCCAAATACTTTCAGCATTGGCCATTTTCCTCAATTTTCCTAATTTTAGGATGGAATATAAAAGAGGCGATAAATGTGTTCCCCCGGTCCGGAACTTTTTATTATCAAAAACACAGACATGCATCAACTCACGCTTCCTAAATTTCCCCGAATTCCACCTACTAGATGCGCATTCACAAGTATGAGCTCCTTGCTATATTACCGTATATTACTGCATCGTATTGAGAGTGAGTCGCATGGCCATGCTTCACTAGCGGCATAATGTGTTATGGTATCTTTAATGTAGCGTATCCGTGGCTATGCATCGGTCGCAGTTATGGAGATGCGCATACCTGCAGTAAATGTATTCACATCCTTGTTAGTGATTAGAGGATTCCTTTGTTTGGCAGATTTCATATGTGCCCACATAAAAGCCTTGCGTTATAAACTAGTATGTTAAGACATCTAATGCATGAGGCTCGTATTGCATGGAATTGCCTTGTGTGTGTGTGTGTGTGTGTGTGTGTGTGTGTGTGTGTGTGTGTGTGTGTGTGTGTGTGTGTGTGTGTGTGTGTGTGTGTGTGTGTGTTTTCCACATGTTCCGAATGGTGTTAAGTGGATTTCCTGTTTAGTGTGATGTCTTTAACTGCTTCTGACAGGTTTTACCTAGCCTCATGTAACTGTCTAAAGTTCCTAAAGCCATTAGCCATATGGAGGTGCAGAGTCAGTGTCCTCTTTTTTTTTTTCAGGCACTTGCGCGTGAAGAGTGATGCCCATGCTATGATATATTCTTAGAAGCATAGGCCTAGATCTAAATACTCTCCATCTATGGGTATCTATGTGTGTGTGTGTGTGTGTGTGAGAGAGAGAGAGAGAGAGAGAGAGAGAGAGCGCGCCAGACATCTGTGAAGCTGTGTGAACCCCAAGTGCCATCTGACATGGGAGCAGAATATGAATGAGAGTCTGGAAAAAGCGAGCGGCTGGTTTGCATTATGATGATTATAATATTGCTTGGATTGTATTCGGAATTGTCCTGTCCTGTCCTTTCTTTTTAAAACGCACTCTTCCGAAAGCATTGTACAACCCATTTCCAGCACAAAACCTTCCAGTTAAGACCCGGTTCATTGGCTTATTATTGGATTAGGAGACACTGGGGTGGCATCATAGCTTTGTGATCCAGAGCCGGTTTCATAATGAGTTTGATGCTTCGTATCAGCCTCATAGTGGCATCAGTTCTTTTTTCTTTCTTCTTTCATTTTTTTTCATCTTGATATAATATATTCCTGTAGTGAGAATCTGTTTAACGACCAGCGGGTTGTAGTGTAGCGAGATGCATGTAGGTTTGACGTGGGGGTTGCAGGAGTGGTCTTTGAACGTGCCTTTTGAATGAGGAGGACGGAGTCACCACGAGCCCCTCCTCTTTCCTCTCCTCCATTCCTTTTAACCTTGACAGCTTTTCACACCTCCTTTTCCCGGATGTAGGACTGTGATATAGTCTGCATAGCAACACGTTAATAGTGAGAAAGAGAGAGCGAGAGAGAGGTGTACTGAATGAGGAGGTGTGGGGGGGCTGAGGATAAGGAGGCTCCATGACCTCGTTCTGCAGTTGCCATGGCGACCATGTGGGTTACATCATCTCTCATCCACGTACCTGATGTTAGGGGAGGCGTGTCGGTCTGATCACGCCAAAACAGTATAAAAAAAGCAACAAATCCGCCCCATTGTGACCAAGAATAAAGCTAGGCCAGCACAAACAGCTGTGAGCTCGAGGACTCAGGTGAATAAGCAAGTCAGACTAGCAGGTTATATTTATCCTCTTAATTCTATTCCAGCAGTGTTGAAATGTAAGAACATTAGAATAGGGTTTTTTTTTTTTAAGATATTTAATTTGCTTATATTTAATAAAACAATATTTAATAAGCAAAGCTCCCTCAATAACGCTGTGTTATTTGTGTTTTCTTTTTCTGCAGGGATGCAGTCATAAAATGCTTCACTTCCTGTTTGGGCTAAAGCTGTTTCTCTGCTCAAGGCATATCCAGCAAAATCCACCCAAATTCTTTTCCCAGATTATACATAGTAAATATGTAAGATATTTTATTGCAAAGATTTTCCATTTCATTTTGTCCTAATATAAATGCCAGGCCAGCATGCAGCATGCATATATATATATATATATATATATATATATATATATATATATATATATATATATATATATATATATATATATATATATATATATATATATATATATATATATAATTTTGCATTAACATATATAAAAGATTTTTTTGTATGTTTGTAATGTTTTTGAATAAAAGAAAGGTTAAGTGCACTAAATGAACAAATATTTAAGTGTGTTGTAATGAGCAACTGCTGTACCAAAATGTGACTTATTCTTCTGTCTTAATCTGTTTGTTAAATGTAATAATTTGTATATTTTACATAAACTCATTTAAACCATTTACCTTCTTAAGTAAACTGTCAAACACTGCACTTGTAATAAACTCAAGAATTCTCAAACTTTCTGTCATTCATGTTTTGTTTTTTTTCGTGGAAGGAAAATGTCTGTTTGGGTTTCTTCTGAATTCTCTTGTTTCTTGCTGTTTGTTTGCTCATTTGTGTGTGAAGATGAATGAATAATGAATGTTTCCCATGATACCTTGGTCAACCTGTTTTCCTATGAATTTGTACAGAGCAGTAATGTACATGTAAATGTGAGGTAGATTTCTCCTGTTGGTGATGCCGTATGTTCATGCACTATATCAGTTGTCAGTCATGCCATACTGTTGTTCTGTTCAAAAAGGAGTTTGGCCTTAATATACCTTGATTTCATTTTTATCTCCATCAGATTAAATAGCCCATCATGTACTTCATTAATTTGATTGCCCTTCCTATATATCCTCCGAATGTGACCCAATAACCCAACAATGGATACTACACTTTCTGTTTTTCGACTTGTTCAGGCTGGAGCGCTGAGATTGCACAGCTGTGGTTGCCAAGGTGACAGTGTGTAGCTGGCTCCATATCAAGCGACCCTCCTCCACCAGCACAACGT
Source organism: Kryptopterus vitreolus (assembly GCA_030449085.1). Lineage (NCBI taxonomy): Eukaryota > Metazoa > Chordata > Actinopteri > Siluriformes > Siluridae > Kryptopterus > Kryptopterus vitreolus. Next base: position 5,608,464 of record JACRUU010000014.1, read on the forward strand.
GATATGAACATGCGATGCCGCATTCAACTGTTGGTGGGATTTCTAGTTCTATCCTTATTTTGTGCCTGTGGGTATATAAATATTAATATAAATATTCAAAAAAATGCATTCACAAGTTCTTAAAGTCCAGCATACAATCCACAAGTAAATTTTTTTTTACTCAACTCAAAATCTTTTCCCCTCAACCATATCAATATTTCTTATGACTGTGGTTCCCCAACCCCTGGGCGATATTGGCCAGTGCCGAGCCATGAACCATTTCTTACTGGGCTGACTGCACAGAAAAAAGAAAAAAAAATGTATTTCCTCCTGTTTTGAAAGATGACCACTTCCACTAAGGCCACTTTCCTGTATGTATAGATAAATTAAGTTTGCACTGATTCTCTGTTAAGGAGAGTTGAGTTACATTTTCATTACATAGGTCATGAATTAATAAGTACGCCATATAATATGAATAACAGTAATCTAATATGCACAGTAAAATGTTATGTGCATGACTCAACCCATTTGTCTTGTTAAAACTGATTTGTAAAAAAAAAATGCAGACTTGGGACATATTTACACTGAAAAGGACTAGCTTTAATAAATAATGTTAATATAATGATGGCTAAATTTACAGTCGGTATTAATGAACAAACCAAAAATGGCACATGATCTTAAACCTTATCGATATCTTCACAACCATTCTGATATAATTGTGGCTGACCTTAGTAACAAAAAGAAAAATGATTTTTTTAAACCTGTTATACAACACACTTCCATAAGCACATTTTTTAAACACAATTTGCAGTTGTTTATTGATGAGACAAAGTCTTTTACAACTAGAGAAAACGATGAGTAAAAAACGGTGGTTTGTTTGTGGATGGATGGATTGATTGACGGTATGAAGTTCTCATGGGTATGCAGTAAGTGTTGCTTCTAAGCGTATAAAAGCATATTGATTATTACTTAGTTCATGGTGGCATTGGGGACTTGGAGGCTGTCTGTCCCTATGGAAGAAAAGCAATAAAAGATGAGCGCATGAAATCAATATCCCTGCATTAATGTAGGATATAGCATGTGTACTCAAGGTCACTGATGGAGGCAAATTGTTACACAGGCACGCCTTCGGTCTGGACTTTATGTGTTCCTTCGAATATTACGTCGTTTTTTTAAAAAAAAAACGGTGTTTAAACATTCGGTCCATTTTCTCCAAATCATAACAAGGTGTTCAACGCTTGGTAGGCTGAAAACCTAGTTTGACCAAATCATAATGGAATCTCATCGCCCACTTTTAGGCACGTGTCTGTGGCCACGCCTCCCCCCCCCCCCCCCCAGCCCCCCCCCCCCCACCCCCCCCCCCCCCCCCCCCCCCCCCCCCCCCCCTCCCGCATCCCCCCCCCCCCCCCCCCCCCCCCCCCCCCCCCCCCCCCCCCCCACCCCCCCCCCCCCCCCCCCCCCCCCCCCCCCCCCCCCCCCCCCCCCCCACCCCCCCCCCCCCCCCCCCCCCCCCCCCCCCCCCCCCCCCCCCCCCCCCCCCCCCCCCCCCCCCCCCAACCCCCCCCCCCCCCCCCACCCCCCCCCCCCCCCCCCCCCCCCCCCCCCCCCCCCCCCAAATATAAAAGCCCGAGGAAACCTCCTTTCCCCCGGCAGTGGAGCGCGAACCGGTGGATGAGACGCACGTAAGCGGATGGACGGCTCGTGCTCAGTCGTTATCTGAACGCTGCGATTTTGATTTTGTTCACGAATCCGCCTTAACGCAGCTGATACGATGCCTTTTCCACCCATCAATCTCCATTCGCGGATTTCATCACCGGGAAAAGACCTGTTCAGGAAAAAGAAACCCGGAACGAGCGTTGTCCCTCCGCAATCTTTGCTCAACCCGAAGCCGCGCGACGAGAAGGAACCGGAGAAGGACAAACTGTCCACGTCGTGGCCTAGCGCCAACCTGAGACAGCTGGGACGCAAACCGCAGCAGCAGCTCCACCATCATTATCATCAGCAGGAGCATGCCAGCAAATTTCCCACAGACTGTTCGATCCCGAACCTGGACGTCATGGACGTGAAGAGCTCGTGGCTGAACGCGAGCAAGCCCCTGGGCGGTTCGTGCGAGAGCGTGCCGCGCTCCAGCTCCGGGGAATCCGCGGCCAGGCGCGCCGTCGGCTACGCCAAGGAGGAGCTGGAGCAGGAGGTGCAGTTCTCGCTCAGCCTCACCCCCGAGGCCATACTAGTCATTCAGAAGCGCAACCTCGAGAAACAAATGCTGGCCAAGCAGCAGAAGTGCTGCGGCTCGACGGACGCCAAACACCGACGCGCTGTGGCGTCCAAGAGAGCGCAGGGCGCCGCGAAGAGCACGGGCCCCGTGGCCAAAGGGGACAGCTCGAACGACATCAGCGCGATCGTGAAGATCTCGCTGCTCAACGACCAGCACAAGTACGACGACGTCGAGTACGAGGAGGAAGACGGGGACGTGGACGAGACGGTGATGCGGAAATGCAAAGAGTGGCTGAAAGGCGTCGAGAGCGCAGCCGCCTTCAGCAAAGTGGACAAACTCTCCGCGCTCCCGCACCTCAAGAGCTGCTGATTGGAAGCCACTGTGAAGAGAAAAAAAACACGCAGGAAATAATTCTCCCAAAATTCCTTTTTATTTTTGCTGTAGCCTGTTGATATGGCGCTTTGCGTTTTTGTCTCTCAGTGACTTTCTGGTTTTCATTCACACGGGCATCGATGCGCGGATGCGGCCCATTCGGCCCATGCCCCCCCCCCCCCCCCCCACTCAGGTTGCGTCTCAATGTAGCGCCATTCACTCAAAGTCGGATAAAACGAATGTCGACCAATGAAGCCTGGGTCTCTGCGCTCACTATGCATAGTCAAAGCCACAGGTGTCCTTCACATGGACCGGCCTGTAGTGCGGATGTGTTGCGGTTTGGGACGCAGCCCAAGACGAGGCTTAAACCCGCTGGCGCGACTCTTTCCTTTGTGCCAGAAATCAAAGACAATGTGACAAACTTTACAATGCAAAATTCACAAGTGTGTGTGTGTGTGTGTGTGTGTGTGCGTGTGTAAATGGGTTGGACAAAACCAGCGTTGTACAGTATTTATTTTGAAACGTTATGCTGTTTGTGATCTAGCCTAGATCTTGTCGTTTTTATGGTTTTCATGAAATAAAGTGTATTAAATCCAGTGACACTGATTTTATTGATTAATTAAACACTGATTTGTTGCACAGAGCAACAATCTGAGCTTCATGCATAGTGTCTGCACTGAAGACTTCCATGTAATTAGAGTAACAGTATTTTAAAATTTGTAACAGTTCAAAATGAGATTCATTCAAACCCGTTTTTTTATGGTTCTCTTTGGATAATTTTCCAGGCTGCTTTTTGCTCTGCGTTTTCAGAGAAATTCTTGATCAGCATTAACTACCATGAACACACGTAAAACAATAGCGTGCCATCGTCTCGGCCACTGAGAAAGAAAGAACATTTCCATTGTGTTTGTTCCCGTCTGATCAGCAAGCCTCTTATTACAGCAATTCCAGAAGCTCATGTTTCGGGTTGTTTGACATGAATTGCAGAAGCTGCAAAGTTCAAAACTTTTAGTTTTAATTGAATCATTTCACGCAGACTTTGAATTATAAGTGCACTGTAAAAAAAAATGATGGGCTGATTTGACTTAAAAATATTGTGCAACATATTTGCATCCCTATTTTTAAGTATACCCCACTTATCATTCTAACATTACCATTCGTTTTGTTTACTGAAATATTGTAATGGACATTTCTGGAGAAATTTTTGTTTATTTCTTTATTCCCAAAAAATAGTTTTTCCAGCTAGTCAGCTGTCTCATTCAGACCATCATAATATTTTAAGTTGAATAGTTTAAGCTAATAGTACCTAGTGTTACTAATAGTTACTAATAGTGTTACTGACCAGCTACATATTCCTGGTAACATTGTCATCAAATATCTTTCTGGCATTATGATGTTAAGTGGCTATTAATGTTCTATCTGTATTATTATCATTATTATTATACATTTTATGGTATGCAATTAATTCATGGTGGTGAGTGACTGCAACTTCTTTTGTTGATTAGGTTTGTTCCTGCACCTTAATAAGCAATGCCGTTTAAACTGAATGGAATGTATTTCATGTAATTATTTTACCCTTATTTTTATTTATTAATATATCTCTCATTTTAAGGGTTTGCATTCATTCATTGTCATGCTCTTGCAGTCAGAAACCATCCCTTCATTTATAACATTTAAATATTCCATCCCTTTGTTTTCTGATTTGAGCCCTATAACTTTTTATTCTGTAATTTTCCAGAAACAATGCATTATGTCCAAGTTGACAAAGTTGTTGTTTTTTTTCTAAGAACAAACAAATGCACGCAATACTAAAGCTGAAGCAAGCGTGGGTACCGTTGACGATTAATAAGGAACGGTGAATTTAGAAAGAGTGTTACATTTTTGTGGGTTTGACTTACAAAGCCCTCCGTTTGTGACGGGGCCTCTCTATAGCAACACGTTCTCAAACACACACCCACTCGTGTACACAAAGTAACTGTGAAATCCTTCGCAGCAAAATTCAGGCTTTCCCATCACATAGACAAAAGTAATCTGAGGTATGATTATTTATTATATGTATTCAACCAATGTCGCCTATATATGTATTATTTTTGTAGCATGTATTGTTTGAAATTCTTTACACAGTAATTAAACATTAGACAAGAATTGTAGTGTATTACAAGGTATATAATGAAGCATCTACTTACTCTATATGGAGAATAATAATATTATAATTATCTTTCCAATATAATTTATATATAATACTTAATATTATAAAAAATCAAATAATCAAATATAATTCAAATAATCATGTGATCTTAGTCATTTTACATTTACAGCACTTTTTTTATTCTCTGAAAGCCCACATGATGGCTCAGAAGACCCAGGATATGTATCACACTAGCTCTTTTCCATCTATTCTGGATTCCTATCTGTATTCTGAAGGGATGGGAAAGGTATGTGGAGTCAACTGTTTTCTTCATTTCCTTTGTGCACAAATCCAATATATTGTTTTTCCATTGCTTTCTGTTGATAATATACGAATATGGTCAAAAAAATGTGGTCCTTAAGATCCGTCTGTCAAAAGTTGTTGCTGCTTTTATAATCACAGCCATTATTTATGTGAGATTAACTGTATCCCGCGTGAGCCTCGTCACATTCTCTTACTTCTGTGCTATGTTTATTTGTTACTGGCTTGATAGGTTGAACGGAACATTTCTGGGAATCAAACCACAAACACAGAGAAGTGTACAGCCTGGGGAGTTTAGGTCCCGATTATATCACTGTGCATGTCATGTCTCACCTCTCACCTGTGACAGACTGACTTCCTGTCCTAGTTGTGTGTGTGTGTGTGTGTGTGTGTGTGTGTGTGTATATATATATATATATCTATATATATATATATATATATATATATATATATATATAGATATATATATATATATATATAAACCATTTCACAGCTGCCATTCAAAGTAATTTAAATGACTATGAAGCATAAATTTGACTATGAAATATAAATGTGTCCCTTGTTGACGAAAATGATCATTATAATTATTCGAAAATATTGAAATTAAAATCATTTAAACAATTATATCTGGTATATATGTGGGCGGTGCTTTCTCAGTGGTTAAGGCATTGACTTCTGGACCGGAAGATCGGAGGTTCAAATCACACCTCCACTAAGCTGCCACTAGTGTGCCCTTGAGCAAGGCCCTTAACTCTCAATTGCTGAGTTGTAAGGGGATAAGGGCGTCTGCTAAATACCCTAAATGTATATCGGAGCTCGGATCTGAAACAATAAATGCTCAAAAACGGCATGTACACGCTCTGTTTACTTTATTAACAATACTTGTACACCTGGACATTCATACAGTTATCTGATCATGTGGTTTCAAACTTTTATTTTTTTAATTTTTTGCCTGTTCTTGGATGACAGAATTGGAGCTAAATGTGGTTGGCTTCTAGTGTAGCTTATCCACCTCAGTGTTTGATTTGTGTGATGCTTTTAAGCATGCCATTGTTGAAATGAGTGAGTTAATGTAACACTTCCTTGAACCTGATTCACAATTCTCCTCTGCCTTCCTTTTCTTTTCCTCATAATTTTTTTCATACATAGGCTTATAAATCCTAATGTATGTTAATAAGTATATCTTATTACACCGTATCAGTTCTATACTCTTCTTACCCTATGCTTGTTCAGTCTTAGTTACTGATTATGAAAATGAGTGATCTAATGGAATCTCATCTCACGGTATAATGGAGGAGGCATGTCATTACCAAACCTTCTCCCACCGATTAGGACACTGTGCACCCTAGTAAGGAACTGTTGTATAACTGTTCCTCTGTGTGGCTTTGCAGTTGATCTATTGTTCCTGTCTGTGTCTGCACTATCAGCCCGCACGTTTTCCCGGCTGCAGCAATCCATTGTACGCTCCAACCTCTCACAGTGCTTCTCTGTGCACGCCGGTAGCTGCGGAGTGTAAAGGGCTCGTTCATTCAGCCTGCTGTTCATCATCACTGAGCTTTCCAAACTCGGATCCTTTTGTGCAAGAACCAGAAAGAAAAAAGTACAAAAAAAAAAACCTGTGACGCTTGTCACTAAGGTTACGGCTGTCAACACGACGTCCTCTTCCGGCCTTCGAACTCCCTGACCTCCATCTTTTCATGCGTCCTCTGCCTTGTTCTATGCTTTTATGGTCTTTAATATTTTGTCTTATAGGTATTTTTTTTCTGATGCTCATAGTGTTTAACTTGGATGTGGACGTGTTTAATGGGTTTGGAAAGCTTGGATGCTTGTGGCCAGGTGGATCGATGCTACCATGACACCACTTTGCTTCATCTGGTCTGATAACTGCATGTCCCCCTTTACTCCTTTTTCCTGAGCATTGCTGTGGCAACCGAGCTGATAAATTCCTTATACTGGTAATGTCCTTTGTAAAGGCTGACTTCCGAAACAGACAGACCCTGTAAAATGTGGGAGGATCGGTATTAACAGGCGGCCAAACAACCTTCTGGCCTTTTCCCGAGCGGAATCGAGAATGGCCTGATGACGTCTCCGTGTTTAATTTACTGCTTCGGTCGGCATCCAGAATCTCATACCAAACGTCTCCATTCTCACCGAGTTATAAGCTTAGCTGAAGACAAGGCCACTTGACTGCAATGTGTTGTGTAGCTGATAAAATTCATCTTATTTAAAGCAGAAAGAGTGGAAAAAAAGGTTTAACAAAACTTTTTGTAGGAAAAGCCATCATTCGTGTGGGTCATGGGATTTTACCCAGATCTTTCGCTGCAAATTTGTCTATGAACAGACTAGCACTGACAACAATGTGTCCTTGGAAACCTACAACAGGATCTGAGGTTGTCTCCCTCGACTGATGAATGGCATTAAAGGTTTTTTTGTGGCGCATCCCAGAAGTTGGTACAAACCTGAAGCCAACTGGCATTGCCAAATCTGATTAGCTATTCAGAAGAGTGTTAAAAAAATAGGGGGGGGGGGTGAATTGGAAAGTCTACAAAAGGCAACAAAACAAAGTTGCTATGAGAACCACTACATTCCTCTATACTAAATAAACAATTCGCAAAATGGTCCTTCGTGTTTGTCCTTAACAAATAGAATAAATTGTAGGAAATATTTTGCTGGGAAGCTAAAGAGAAATATCAGTCATGTCCCGAATTTATTCTTAGTTTTCAAAGGTTGCGTACGTGTACGAGAACACAATGTCCAGGTTATTCAGTGGTTATTACAGGCTTGTTCCGAGCAAATCAAAGCCATTTCTGAAAAAAAAGGTTTGAATGGCTGTGTCGCAGGAAGTCAGGTTTGGTCATTTTAACAAGCATGTTTTCTTCACCTGAAGGCAGGCTCAGTGGCCAAAGTGACGCAAATGCAAAAGCCGAGAGAAAGGGGAGTTCGGCGTTCTGTCTCTGCTGCCCGGCTCCCAAAAAAGAAAGCTGTTCTTGAACAGGTATCTAAAAATATCCATCACTTCAGTCCAAAGTCTTGCTAAAACTACGGTATGTCTTTAAAATAATCAGTAATCATATAACACATTGCAAACCCCATTTTCTAAATCTGACTCACCTTGAGTCAATTCTCTTTTTTCTGGATGTGTACAAGTTAACATTGTCTCACTGAGGTCCAATTGCAGTATAATTATACCACTGATCATCAGAGTGACACTGATGGATAGCAAAGTAATTGTTCCTCAGCACAAAGATCCCGAGCAACACAGAGCCTTCTTCCGAGACCGATACAAGGCTATGAATCAGAACATGTATTTATTCATTGAAGTACTTTGATTATTTATTTCATTTATTTAAAAAGTAGGTTATGAACAAAAAATGGCTCGAACACCCCCCCCCACCCACCCACCACACACACACACACACACACACACACACACACACACACCACACACACACGCGCATGCATGCATACACAAACAGAACTACACATTCAATCTACAGAAAGAACACAATGTCCAGGCAGTTTAAGTGTGATTATGTTGCATCCATGTGATATTAATATATTATTAAAATATCCACATAAGGAATGCACACGGTGCGACTGACTCATAACTGTGAACTGAAATGATGTCTTTTTAGGGAGCTAGTGGTGAAAATGTACACACGATCAGTGTACATATAAGGACAAATGGAGCATTTAAGACACAACCCTTTTTAGCTCTTCCTTCTTGGCCAGTATTTCATGGTACGCGTGGTTGTGTGTCATTGTAAAATCCTGTGCGTACCAATGACCTATAGAAACTAAAATAATAATAATAATGTGGTAAAGTTGAAAAATGTAAAATCATGAAGAATCTCTTTTGGGGGGACGTTATAAGCTTTCAATGTGGCCATTGAAATGTTTGTAGTAGGATGCTTTATTGAATAGACAGGCAGCTAGATAGACAGACAGACACACACACATACATACATACATACATACATACATACATACATACATACATACATACATATATATATATATATATATATAATATATCTGCTAGGTATATATATATATATATATATATATATATATATATATATATATATATATATATATATATATATATATATATATATATATATCTACCTAGCAGATAGTATTTACAACACATACAGTATGTTAATGCCATCTAGTGGCGACTGTGCGTAACTGCTCTTTAATACTGGAAAGAAATATTCTGACCTACTTCAGCCTTGTATTTTGAACAGTTTTTCTTGCTAAACACCAAACATAACGGTTACAGTATATGAAACATATCATTATTTTTCATACAATGTCTGATGTGCAGTGTGAAACTCGATTTCGACACCTGTGCTGTTTTTTGTGTCCTCCAGCGCCATCTCGCGGCCTTCCGCCAGCTTTACCGCCTGAAGGACAACTTGTCCCACAGATACACCGAGCTGCTCACGGAGAAGGTCCAGAGACAGCGACGAGAGATGAAACAGCACAAATCAGCGCCTTTAAAAACCGCAGGAAAACACAATGGACAGGTGTGTCTCTGTAGGCATGAACAGCTTTTTTTTTTGTCTCATTGGCGAGTTACAGGTCACTACCAGCAGGTGGCAGCAGAAACTGCGTTCAGAACGTTTGACGCTAGTAACCGCATCTTCACATATTTTGAGCTCGGATAATTCATTCATTCATCTTTTACCGCTTTATCCGATCTTCTCGGGTCACGGGGAGTCTGTGCCTATCTCAGGTGTCTATGGGCATTAAGGCAGGATACACCCTGGACGGAATGCCAACCCATCGCAGGGCACACACACTCACATTCACACACACATTCATACACTAGGGACAATTTTTCCAAGGTGCCAATCAACCTACCGTGCATGTTTTTTTTTGGACCGGGAGGGGAAACCGGAGAACCCGGAGAAAAAACCCCCCTGAGGCACGGGGAGAACATGCAAACTCCACACACACATGGCTGAGAAGGGAATCGAACCCGGATCCTGGCGGTGTGAGGCGAACGTGCTAACCACTAAGCCACCGTGCCCCCTAGCTCGGATAATATTTTATATAATAAATTACTTATAATACCTGTAAATACAATTCCAAAGCGTCATACACACATCAAATACAAATCTTATCAGCTCATCACCTGGGCTTGTTATTTAACCCAAAGTTTGCTGCCTTTATGTTTGTTTTCTATTAATATGACATTTATTCCTTGTGTGAAAATATTAAAAATGATTTATTCTTTGTAAAAATGGAGCAGCAACTAACAAATTAGCACCTGAAACAAATCCTTCAGTAGGAGAATACTAAATGTGTTTTAGTTGTACTTAATTTAATACTTAATTGTATGTCCTGTATGGTGTTTTATGAATATCTCGATATGTTTTCTTTAGTTTACCTGTTTTTAATTCAGTCTGTTATCGGTAACCAGATTTTTCTATAAAAGAAAAGCCTTCTTTGCACTCAACTGTTGAAGTTAAATAAAATGAGAATTCAGTTCAGTGTTAAATTATCAGAATCAGAAAAGAGCTTTACTGCCAAGTTTAAACTTACAAGGAATTTGTTTTGGTGACAGACGTTTCAAGTCAAATAAAATTAAAAGTCAAATAAATAAAATAGAATAAATTTGCATTAAATCACTGCACTTTTCTTTATAAAGGAAAAAACATAATTTAAAGTAGTAATATTAATATCAGTAATAATTGTAGAGTATTGTATCAGTATTATATGCAATAATAATTATCCACCTCAATCCGTCAATCTAGAAGCGAAATTAAGTGTATCGTTGAGACTCTGAGTGCGCTGTTGTGTATGTTAATGCCATTCCCACATGATTGATTCCTCTTCCTCCTCCGAGTCTGTCCTCTAATACACAACTGTTAGAATCAAAGCCTCTCACCCATCTACACCAGACCAACCCCCCGCCCCCCCGTCCCCCCTCACACACACACACACACACACCACACACCCCATCAGCATAACACACACACACATACACAACACACACACACACACACACACACACACACACACACACACACACACACACACACACACACACCTACACTCCCAAACAATGCACTCAAATACACACGGCACCTCAGGTATCCATCAAATTTCCATTCTGAGTAAACTCTTTCTACCTAAATTTAAATCTCTTAATGATATACTGTAAATATACATTTTTTTAATTTAAAACATACATGCCAAAATGGTTTATGAACAAATGGAAAATGTACAGCAGGCGAATTGTACAGATACATATATAGATCTGATGAAAAAATGAAGGCTCGAAGTAATGCACAAACCCAGGGAACTTTTACAAGTAATTATTTTAAGACAGCTGTTTGTTTGTTTTGAGACCACATCTGTAAATTGCAATAACCACGATATTGTACAGATTTGGGTTATTTTTTCATTAACTTAACTTAGTAAAGAAACATCTGTATAATACTGTAAAATGTTTATTACAGTGCACATCACAGCCTATAGGGGAAGAAAAAAACCCAAAACAAAACAATGCAAACCTGCAGCTACGTCCATCTTTGAAGTGCAGGTATAATGCCGTTTAGGCTGAGAGGATTGAGGAAGCTTCTCATTTTAATATGGGAACCGGGGGCTATTGGTGTAGACTTGTGATTGACTTTGATTTTGGCCGTCTGGCCCGAGGACAATGAGAGTGAGAGAGAGAAAGAGAACGAAAGAGAGAGAGAGGGAGAGTGGTGGTGGTGGTGGAGGGTGTTTAAGGTAAACTGTCGGGGGTTGGCAGCCTTAGACGGATCCTGTCTTATCAATCTCCTCCTATAAAAGCAGGCCTTCTTCAGTGGGCTGTAATTGTCTCTTCTAATGACCTGCACTGGAGAGGAGGACAAAGGCAGTGCTATAAAGGGCTTTATGAGCCCACTGGTAGGAAACCTTTGGTGAAAAAGAAGTAACTGCTGAGCAAATGAAACTGCCCTGTTGTTTCCTCGGGCTAGACCGAGAGCCCCCCGGTTGGGACACCACAACGGGGCAGGACCAAAGCAGGCAGGTTTGAGGCCACCTGCTGGGGCCTAATTGGTCCCTGGTGCAGTTAATGGCTTCCTGTGGCTGTGTGTTTACTTCTCATTTGCTTTGGGTGCTGGGATTCCCAGCCCTTGCTGCAAGACCGGGCTCCTCGTCAAGGCTTCACTGTTCTCACCTCACTTCTGCTCTTTTATTTCTCTTTTGATGCCCTCCTCATCACTACATCCTCACTTCTTTCCTTCTTTTTTTTTCTTATAGAGCTCAAGAGGCCTGACCTTCAAGGAGCTTATTGGTTCAACCCCAAAAGATAATACCGCGTTCCTCAAATCTTTGCCAAAGACGCGTTATTACCTGGTAATCCCTGGTTGTCATAGATAAGATTTCATGTAATAAAGCATCAAATAACGGCATTATAATATAACCACTGAATAACACACACACACACACACACACACACACACACACACACACACACACACACACACACACATATATATATATATATATATATATATATATATATATATATATGAATTACATGGATGCCTTCATATTCTTCAACATCAATGTCATTGCCGGTTCTTCTTTGAGAGATCTTGGAGCTCAAGAGGCAACTGGCCCAGCGTGATTGTTTTAAGGGAAGCGAGGAGCTGGAGGTTTTCAGGTCCTGGGCGAATCAGAGCAATACCACACAACTAGAGAAACAATTACAGAAAATGGGTGAGAAGAAACTCAAACCGTATCAATCAGATCCTGACATCATAATGTTGCATCTCTCTTAAGACCATATAAAGAAATATTATATTTGCCAACACTAAGTATATGAAACTTTTCTACTTTTGTTTATCCACATTTATTAGACTATATTAAATAAACCTTAAAAAAGAATTTGTACATGAAACTGCACTGGAAGAACTCCTGTCTCCTGTTGGCAGCGCTTTCCAGTAAATCTGTTCCAGAACTGAAGTTAGAGGATTTGCTAAAGAGGAAAGTAGAAGTCCTTCCAAAGATACAGGTTTCCTGCGAGGAAAGTGATGATCAGCAGGAACATGTGAGTTTGTTTTAATGCTGTTTCCTTCATTAGAACCAGTCATTATAGTCTTTTTGCACTACAACCAGATGTGTAAAGAGTACTTGAAAATTATACTTAAGTAAAAGTTAAGTCAGCAATTTCAATATGAAATGAGTAAAAGTTTTCGAGTATTGGATCTATATGGCTTGTATTGAAAAACCCAAAATAATTGAATTGTGAGCGTTTGCATCCCAAAATACATATCAAAGTGTGCAACACTGCATGGACCGACAACACAACATCTTAAAACAACCATGTAAACGTAAAACAACCATGTTGATCCAAAAACAAAAACACTATTTTGTATAGCAATCTTTTAACAAGATTAACCAATACAATTACATTATATGCATTATATACATTACGCTTCTTCTGCAGAATAAATGAACCATAGCAGATCTATCTATTGACTCAAAAAAGTTGGTCTGGAACCAAAAAGTAAGCAGAAAATACTTAAATACAATAACAAAGTGCATTTACTCAAAACCTTTACTACAACTGATGATGTTTGACAGAAATATTTGATTTTCGATCAACTCTGCGGCTTGATTATAATACTATATTTTATTACAGCAAGTGTGTATTTTGGGATAGGTCCTTTTTTTGGACGCACTGTACACAAACACACACGCTGATGAAAGCTTGTTTAGCCTGGACATTATGGGAAGTGATGGTCAACCAGTCACACAGCAGTGAGATGTACAAACAGACCCCCCCCCCCCATCCCTTCCTTTCCCTGAGAAGATCTCTATGTTCACCACAGCACAGACAAATATCACCCAGGGGTGAATGTCTAATTCATTTCACATACAAAGGAGACGGACCAATTTGGCCGAAGATGTCACATCAGGCCAGAGGAAAGGTGTTTGACAAGGAATGTAGGCCTTTGAAACGTTCGGAATGGCTTAATATAAAAATATATTTTAAAAAGTGAAATAAGATTTGGAAAGCCGTTGTCTGTTTTCTGATTTCTTGAATTTCATGCAAAACGTAGTGTTAGGAAATTTTTTTAGAATCAATTAACACTTGATGAAATCCACTCTTCGTATTCCATAATACATTGCCAAATCGTGCTATTTCTTTTTCCAGTCATGAGGCATATCACAAGCCCTAGACAAAAATGTGGATTTTTTTTCCCTGTTTGATATCCTCCCAAAAAGAATAAGCAGATCTCTCCTGTGTGCTGACCGGTCCGGGCTGATTTGTGGCGTGTTGTCTACAGCGGCACATAGACGCGAAGCGCACACTCCCTATGGCCGCTAAGGTGTTCAAATGTTTTGCCAAAACCGACCAGTAATGTTTGTGAGCGGGCCTTTACTTTATTTATTTATTTATATTGCGACGGTTTTAAATGCTTTAACTCTTCAGTCTCATGAGACAGACTTGACAACTTGACTGTCTGTGTGAATTCTCACCACGGCTTGGACAAATACAACCAACCACTTGCCCTCTGCTTCGGCCTCGTCTCTATAACATTCCGCATCTCGGTGCAAAATAAAATAACGCCATTCAACCTGTACGCACGACAAGGACCTACAAGGAATCATAAGTTATATCTATGAACGAACGTCCCGAATTTGTCTCTGTTTATTTCTATTTATTTACGCTGCGCTTAGTTTCCATGAAAGGCACTGAGTCATCTGGTCTCCTCAGCGTGTTGAATTTCACACCGATTTATTTTCAGGATCGTCAGGCAAATATGGCGGCTCGTAGCATTGCTCAGTCTGTTGCTGGGATGACTGGAAAAATAATAAGACACAGTTTAAATCATCCTGATTCCGTGTCCAGGAGTCATACGAACCCTGAGAGTGCAAGTGCACTGGCTTTTACCCTGGTCAGTCACAGAGATCGAGTGTAGGACGCTGAAGGCGCTCGGAATTCTGGGGACACCGGTGTATCTGTATTATCTCTGTGAATGGGCTTGATACAGGGCCGCTAGTTGCTACATGTCGATGTGAGTAAACTGTGCCCTGGTCCAGCTTGCTCTGAAGGGTAGTTTGCACCCAGCAGACAAAGTGTGTCCTCACCCGGGTGTGCAGTGTTATCGGGCGTGAGTCGGGCTGTGCGGAGGCTACTCTTGAGAAGTAGCACATCATTAGGAATATATTAGCAACTCAACGCTCCTTCGAGCGTACACACACACACACACACACACACACTTTGTTAATTCAGTGAGGGGGAAAAAAGACAAGAATTAGCTTTGACCATTTGTATGTGGAATGGAAACAAAAAAAACCCAGAGAAATACTAATTATTACTTTTATATATGTTGCTCAACTTCAATGTAAATCTTATTGCGTCATAAATCGGCCTATAGGTTGTAAAGTAGGGTGAATAATTTGAATGATTCTTCAGCATTCGAAAATGATATTTGTAAAACAAGACAATATTCCACGCTTTGTCTTCCAGAATGAAGTACCCGGAGAGAGTGGAGGAGGAGAACAGGTCAGCGCTCCACCTCACCAGGGCAAACAAATCCAGGAACAGGGTGAATCTGAGCTCAGGATTCCCAGTGTACGTGTCAAACCATAGGAGATGTCATCATGCCGAGTGGGGGCGCAGGCAGACAAACACACCTGCCGTGGTCAAATCTCACTCGCTCCGGTCGCCCACATACACATACATACGTTCACCTCAAAGTCTCGTCTCATTATTTTCTTTTTCCCTTACACAAAACCCCACGTGTTAATTGGGATTTGGGGGAGTCAAACAGAGAGTTTAGTGTCCTCTGATTATTTCATTCTTTTTACGGAACGGATTTGTGAAAGCAGACAGGTCTGGTAACGAGGACTGTGGAATGCCTTTACTGGGAAAGGAAATGCTATTTATACCAAATGTTAACTATATGTGATTAAACTAAGTAAAGGTATAGATATCTCCTGGTTTTCCAGGACATAGCTAGAAGCTGCTCTGAAGCCTTCTTGTAAAATCTTATTAAGTCAAATTCGCTGAATTATTCTTTATTGGACGAGATTCATATTGTTTTTTCTGTTTATTGGATTCAAACAAGCTTTAGATTTCTACCAACAGAAGACATTATGCCATATTAGTCAGTGTTGGTTGCCAGACTTGCTTTTATGTTAGCAAGTTTCCTTCAAATCAAGTCAAATAGACTATTCATTCCACGAAGTGAATTACGAATGTTATAAGTTTGGTACGGATGGGGTTGTCATTTACACCACTGTAGCCGAAGAAAAAAAATTAACCCGTCATCCTGGGCCCCTGGGAGTCCTGTGATCCCACCACACTACTTCGTTAATGTTGAGCTCCAGGCACAAAGTTCTTAGTTTCTTAGTGTGTACACATTTCTTGTTAGTGCCTTGCAGAACATCTTCAAAAAGTCTCAGAAGTCCAAGGAGATCAGAGCAAAAGAACACACACACACACACTGAGAGGGAGAGCAAAAAGAGAAGGTGAGAAACAGGATGGAGGATAGGAGTGGAGTAAAGGCAGGATAAAAACAAAAAAAAAGAAAGAGGAAAAAAGAAGGGGGCTTCCTCAGACAGACGTGCAGGGTTCATTTTTCTCACACCTCTCCGTCGAAGTAAATGTGGGCAAACAGTGTAAGGCTTGGCTGGAGGACAGAAGAAGGGAAGGCAAACAATGGGGAGAGGGAGAGTGTATGTGTGTATGTGTGTGTGTGTGGGGGGGGGCTGCTTGCCCACCCATGCTATATCCATTAGTGTGCTGAAGTTCCCAACCTTAGGTTAACCCGAGGTGAATTTACCTCAAAAGTCATGAAGAAAATAGCAGGATAGAAAGCATAAGCATTTGCTTCAAACACTTGAGAAAAAAAGAAGGACTAGAAGTGTGTTATTATTATTATTATTATAATTCTTTTTTTTTAATACAGTCAAACTGTATGTAACACAACCCAGCTGTGGCACTGAATATAAAACGACCGTAGCTCTTGTGTCTATATGGATTAAGAGGTGTGTGAGTAGTCACTTCCATCAACAGCTCTCTTCCTACGTTCCCCCCACCCCCCAAACCCCCTGACTTCTCACCCTTTGCTGTATGCAATTGCCCTGTGTAGGGTGAGAAAGTCAGGTGCTGAGGCTGACACCCAAACTGTGAGATATGACGTGCTCCTCATCACCACCAACCTCAGCTCTAATGTCGTACCCTGCTACCGTGTCACTCTCACTTCACTATGGTGCATTTCCATGCAGTGCCGTGGCGATGAAGTGAAAAAAACAAAACAAAACAAAAAAAAACGCCATTTACAACTCAGATTTACGACAATCCTTTATCTCAACAGGTGTTCTTGCAGGAGTTACAGGTACCCAAGTTTTCTACGTTGCAGCCCAGTTTCTTGGAATCACTCAAGACCAACCTTGTTCCCATGGTATTTATATAAATATATATGTATTTCCAAATCCAAATCTAGCTTTACTTCTTGTCTATGCACAGCTTAACCTTTCTGAGAAACATCTCAAAAGAATGTTGAAAACAAATGAATAGTATAAAACCCACATAGAATAATAATAACTATGTATTTTTGAGCCACTCCACAAATCAAAAGCTGCAAGTTTAAGTCAACGCCAGCTACGTCTCATGCACCGGCTTTCTTGGTTCAACATGACACAGTCTCGCAGGTCAGCCTTTCAGACAAATGCTCCAGGTCACAGCACAGGACAAATAATAATCACATACCAAAAAATACAGTTGAAAAATCTCCTTCTTTTATCTCCTAAACAGTTTACTAATCAAAAATGGCCTGATGCTGAAGTACAATGAAGGATCCACCATGCAAGATATGGTTAGTTCACAACATAAATATACTAATATGTTTATTTTTAGACGTTTCCATTGTATACAATTACTGCTCTACTTTTTATACAGATGGAGCATGTATGCCCAAATCAATTCCTGACTGAAGAACTCGATGATGGTGATTCTCCTTTTCCAGCTCAGTCTCCAAAAGATCACACAGAACCTGAAGCTGAATCGGAATGTTTTAATCAGGAATTGAATGCACAAGCGGACCACGTGCCAAGGTTACGAATCTGCTTTTTGGAAATACACAGAATACACTTATTGTCCATTGTAATTTAAATAAGACTGATTTTATGCAGCTCTGAACTGTCTGGAGAAGGGCAAAAAAGCAGCACCAGGTCCAGCAGAAGCAGCAAGGTTCCCCTGACCATGGCTGATGTCCATTACCGGACTATTTTACTGGTAAACGAATGTAGATATTTTACTTGTTCTGTTACTTCTTCCAGATGTTTGATATCTCTCTGATATGATTTGCATGTGTCTCCTTCTAGGGTAAAACTTTTGGCAAGCAAATGTGGAACAATTACACCTGAAATTATTTCATACTTTAGGAAATAAACAGTTAGCTCCTAGTATATATATATATATATATATATATATATATATATATATATATATATATATATATAGGGTAAGGAATTCTTATTATAACGTTAGGAATTCTGGGACAGTTGTTTTCCCATTTCAGAGCACCATCTATATGTAACAATGGGAAAGTAGCTTCTTTATGTGCCTAAGCAATGAATAATCATTATATTATAATTTAGGTTTCAATTGTCCTTAAATAAAGACTTTCATTGTGATACCTAAGATATGCTGGTTCAGTGATTTCACAACGAATAAACACAATTAACTGTCATTAGATAGACAATTGTATGTGCATTTTGTTGATTTTATTTATAAAATGGATAAAATTTGATTTCTTTATTACATATTATAGATGAATTGCTGCTACTTTAAAGTACATTTTATTTCTTGCTTTCTTTATTTCTTGCATTGCTGAATTCAGTCACGTCCTTAAAGCATCATGTTATATATTATGCAAGTAAAATCACACGCATCCCCACGGACGCTTCCGATTTTTTAACCAATCAGAAACTCGTCTGTGCATATCAAAAGATCAAGGTTAGCCAATCAGATGCGTTCACAGCTGCCCGTGGAAAGCCCGGGGTATTTATGATGAGCAGGAGCTCCTTCAGTCAGAATCCAGACAGAAATCCACAGGAACTACGCGTGTGCATGGAGCTGAGGATCTGACACTCAGCCTCGGACAGCTCCTATAGTACATCTATTTATCTTGGAAAAGTAAACATGGCTTCAAGTGGCAGTAGTGAGTGCTCGGGAAAAGCCGCCCAGTACCGGGTGGACCATCTTCTGAGCGCCGTGGAGAACGAGCTGCAGGCCGGAAGCGAGAAAGGAGACCCGACCGAGAGGGAGCTGAAAGTGAGTCTGGATGAGATCGAGCTGTGGCAGAAGTTTCGGGAGCTCACTAATGAGATGATTGTGACCAAGAACGGCAGGTATGGAGTTCAAAGTGAACTTTTTTTGCTATGAAAAAGATGGTAGGAATGATATATATATATATATATATATATATATATATATATATATATATATATATATATATATATATATATATATATGATTTACCTGCTGATCGATAGATGTAAAACGCCTATTTAGCTCGTTGTTGCTTCATGTATTTTTTTTTATAAGGTTTTATTACTGTAATACTTTTTCTTCATAATTGATTTAAGAATAATGTCGTTTGGTGTTTGATGTAGCACCATTAGAAGGATTTTGGCATTCTGATTACATGTAGAATTCAGCTGTGGTTTTATCGGCGTTTATACAGGCGTATGTTCCCCGTGCTGAAGGTGAGCGTGTCCGGTTTGGACCCCAGCGCCATGTATTCGTTCTTGCTGGACTTTTCGGCCGCGGATTCGCACCGCTGGAAGTACGTGAACGGGGAGTGGGTGGCGGGAGGCCGCCCGGAGCCGCGCACCTCCAGCTGCGTGTACATGCACCCCGACTCGCCAAACTTCGGAGCGCACTGGATGAAAGCTCCGGTGTCTTTCAGCAGAGTCAAACTCACCAACAAACTCAACGGCGGAGGACAGGTCCGTTCTGAACATTTTTAAGCTTGCACTCATCTAAAAAATCTATTGTCACCAGGATTTATAATTTTATAATCAAATAAATACAAGGTCCACCAATGCATCAGCATCATACACAGTACAGTTATAATATGTTCTGTTCTCATAAAGTTTCCACCGCAATTACAACAAAAAAGTTTATGATATTTACAAAGTAGCAATACGTTTACTGCATCTCTATTTATGACTATGAGACATTATTTATCAAATGCACACACCAACCCATACAATTAATTTATTTATTATTATTATATTTTTTAGAAATGTAATTCTCTAACAATTTGCTTTGCTCTTCAGATCATGCTGAACTCTTTACACAAATACGAGCCCCGCATCCACATAGTACGCGTCGGAGGGCCGCATAGAATGATCACCAGCCATTCCTTTCCTGAAACCCAGTTCATAGCAGTCACTGCGTACCAGAACGAGGAGGTGAGTTGCTCGTAAATGCTTTATCCCGTATTATCTTGGTCGCATGTACGAGCGCTAATGAAGCAAATGTCTTCTTTCAGATCACTGCACTCAAAATCAAGTACAACCCGTTCGCCAAAGCGTTCTTAGATGCCAAAGAAAGGTAGTTGAATGCATCCTGACATCCTGCACATCTTAATCAAATTAGGATATATGTGGAAAGGAAAAGGCATACAACATTTCTCTCTGGTTTTGCTTTGTAGAAGCGATCACAAGGAAATACTTGACGAATCCAGCGAGAACCAGCAGTCCGGCTATGCGCAACGTAAGTGTGAACTCTAATCATTAAACATCTTTTACGATTCTGTGCACAATGAATGTGGTCAATTTGTCAGATTTTGCAAAACCTGTGATTTTGTTTCTGCGAGAATATTTAATCTAATTCATCTCCTATGTGTGTGTGTGTGTGTGTGTGTGTGTGTGTGTGTGTGTGTGTAGTCAGCGGCTGGTTTCTGCCTGGAAGCGGAACCCTCTGTCCTCCTGCCAACTCTCACCCCCAGTTTGGTGGCGCCCTGCCTGTGGCATCCTCTCACGGTTGCGAACGTTATTCTACGTTGAGAAGTCATCGCTCGTCACCTTACCCTAGCCCTTATCCTCACCGAGCAACCTCCCCCAGTACGAACACTTTTACTTTCCTCTCACTGGCACACATGACCTATGACTCCATGCCATTAATGAGAAACTCAAACACATCCCTTTGACTGGAGAATGTCCTGCATTCCTGAAGCCTTTGTGCACATCAGAGCTCATAGTCGTAAACATGCATCCGTCAGGCGTGAAATGTTTGGTTCGGTGTCCTCGGCCGTAGAAATATTCCCCTTAAGAATGCATTGCATTTTTTCCATTGATATTTATTGCTATACACACACACACACACAGATATAAATATATTTTTTTGTGTTTTAAAGCTGGTTATTCAGAAAACCCTTCAGCGTGCTTGTCCATGCTGCCCACCCATGAGAACTGGTCCAGTCAACAGATGTCTTCTCACTCCAGCATGGTGCCTATGAGCCAACACTCTCCTCCAAACTCCAACTCCAGGTCAGACCTTTCCCCATATGTCATACGCTTCTCAGGGATGCACTGATTATGGCTTATTAGATCTGTTTAGCTGTTAAGTGTCAAATTAAACAAGATCGCACTCACGAACCCGTCTTTTGCAGTACGGTCATCTCTTATTGTGACTTCACTTTCACGGTTTTTATTTAAAGATGTTATTTTCCACCCAAGAGTCATAATAGATGCAGATTTAGCAAAATGACTCTAGAACGAAACTTGTATCTATGAGACAAGTGAAAACTATGAGGCACAACAACACAACTGGAGGATGCTTTAATTTTTTTTATCACTGATATTTTGGCATTTGAGTTCAGTCTGAAATGACATTAGCAAAGAATGCAAGCTAACCTATTTCAGTTTAAGACGGATAATGTTTGCTAAGTACTAAAGCCTGTGAAATTCCACATTACCAGGATATCTAAAAGAAATCTTTGGCAGTGTAGTTTACAATTGTGTTACACTATCATTTAGATGTCTTTTTCCATAACACACTGGCATTATCATAATATGTAGCCTATCATTGTGTCCCTGGAAGTAGTGCAAAAAAAACATACCTGCAAAAGACATTTGTATCCAATTATGGTGGGTTTATTTATTCTTAATCAAATTACTCGCATCATTTAAACCACTGCAACCCTGAGCAGGCAGTTACTAAGGATGAAGTAATGCACATTGATTTCTCTGTTCCGTAAGCTTCATGCAACAATGTCGTTTGTAAGAAACAAATTTGATAGATGGATCGATATTACTAGCGCTATTTGAAATGGCTGCGTGCTGTTCTATGTAACACTGCGGATATCTAACATCGTGTCTTCTTGCAGCCAGTATACCAGTTTGTGGACTGTCGGAAACGCTCCTCTGACTCCGGTGTCTCAGACAGGCGGGATGGCGAGCACTTTAGGCTCTCAGTATCTGCGGGGTTCTGCCGGTCATTACGCCAGCATGTCTCACCCGGGCGCAGTGCCCAATTCCGGATCTCCGCTCTATGACGGGACGCCCGCCGGTGAGGTGCACAACTCGTCACCGTACGACGGCGCGACGCACGTGCGGCTAGCTGCAGCCTGGACACCCATCACCCCCCCGTCCTTATAGACAGCAGAGGACTGTGCACTGATTTCCCAGTGAAGACGTTGGGTTTTCCGAACTAGCACTCAATCTATGCAACAGCACAATGATAGGAAGCCTGCATTCTTCATGTTCAGCTGCATCGGATTGAGGTTTTTTTTATGCAGCGTGAGAGTCGAGAGTGTTTCCAGGCCTTGCCTGGAGTGTAAATATTACCGCTGCTTCCGTCAGTGCCTTTAGATTTTGTTGTTGTTGTCAAAATAATAATGTTTTAAAATATTACATGTGGGATTTATTTATAGTTTTTGATTCTCTTGTCAAACGTGTTCTGTACAGACAATAATTTGTACAAAGTGTAAATGGATTTATTTTCCCCCTCAGGATTTTGTTCTCAGACTAAGTCGGTCTTTTTCTTTGCGAAATCAACTCGGCTAGAGCTGCACAACTGCGACAGAAATGAAAATGAATAAATAAAATTACGATCGATGTTTTATATTTATACCATCGTGTTTATTGCACCGCACGTATCAGAATGACTCTAAAGTAGGAAGAAACACATCACAAACTTGTATCATTGACGCACACATGTAAAATACCGGGACAATATCAATTTATGGCGTTTGACAAATGCTCTTATCATGAGTGACTTTGTATCTCAGTGTTAAGGGCCTTGCTCAGGGGCTCTCAAATACTGAAACTGAAATGGGATCAGGCGCGTTCATCCTCATATTGCTTACACGCTGCAGTTATGGTGATATATGCATCTGCTGTGTTTTATCCTTCAAACAGACAAAAAAGAAAAAAAGAAAATCAGCACCTTCTGGATGTCTGTGTCATGATTAATGATTAATAATACTCAATTAAACTGTATTATATGTATAACAACAAAGTACAGTTATTACCCCCCTGCAACTAATTCTACAAGAGAGTTTTTTTTTTTTAAGAGAAGAACTGGGGTATCTAGAAATCCAGAAATTATTATTTCTATATATATCCCCTATATATCAGAGTAAAACAGATTACACATATTTGGTCCTATTTAAACTACTAATAGGTGACCAGATTCAGAAACTTAATTAAGCATAAATGGGATACAATGCAAAAAGAAAATTGCCAGAAAAGAGACATGATATCATAACAAAAAGATATCATAATAAAAAAAATATTACGTAGCAATAATAAACTCTGGAGCTGCTTAAAGTTACAACACTTCCCTTGTAACCTCTCTCTCTCTCTCTCTCTCTCTCTCTCTCTCTTTCTCTGGTCAGCCCGGTGACATTCACCTCTGTTTACTCTTCTCTTATGAGCAAATTCCACTCACTCAAGTGAGGAATTGCATATATCCGAAGGTGTTCATGGCAGCTTTTAGGAGCAATGCAGCTATAACAGAGGTGGGAATGTCAGCGATAACGCCAAGTTCTCTGAACCTGGGTTATGAAACCGTAACTCCGATTATAATTGACACCTTTATGAGAAGAGCATCACTCATAACTCTGGTGTACTTTTCATTTCCTTCACCTTGATGATTCCAAAAAGCTAAAGCAAATTGCGCATCAAGTCATTTCTGGATCATGGTTGAACACTGCTTACTAGAAAACTAAAAGACATCATAATATCAATATCACCATTTAGATTCTGACCTGCAAATGAAGCACAATCGCCACCCCACAAACACACACACACTGTTGAAGGTCACGCTTTACCACATTACGCCACAAGGTGTCACTGCAAACCAGTAAACAAGCAAAACTGTTAAAGACGATAAAATGCAAAAGGTTACACAAGATCTATGCGAACAAATGAAGTGCACCATTAAGTTCATTGATATCTTGTAACCGATATTGCTGATAAATGCGCATGATCCACCGCTATATATGTCATGTTTAGCAGGCATTTAAACTCCCTCTTATTGAAGTTCAATTGATTGTACACGAAGCGCATTTTCTTGACACGAAGAAATATTTTACTCGTATTTACTCATTTATTATGTCATCAAGTGTAATTCAATCAATGTAGTAAGGAATAATAAAAATGAATATAGGTGCAAGCAGCGACATGCGGAGTTCAAGCAACAGAGGCACTGAAAGTCATAAGGAGTTATTGGACTTGAAAAACTGGCTATTGCCCCCTAGTGACTATTGCGTAGCTATTGCGCATAGAAACAAAGAAAAAACACTTTGGTGACGTACCCACACAAATTTGTGTTCTCCAGCATGACATTAAGGTTACTCGTGATGGATGGATGGATGGATGGATCTCCACTCATTGGGTTGTAGTGCTTCCTTCACCGTGTGAGTATTTAAGATTGATCTTAGCCTGCCCCGTGCTAGTTAGTCGCAGTCCGGCTGTATTGTTCATTTGGTTGTCTTTATTTAGGAGTAACCAGTGTGAATCGTGCCTGCACATTTGGTATTACACATCCAGCTTTTGTTAAAGCTGATTTATTTTGTTATTTATTTTATTTTCTCTCACCACTCTTTCAAAAACATATTGCGATTTCTTCCCTTTCTGGAAAGTGAAGTGGGCACTTACAGACGTATAGTATGTTGGTACAGAAATAACTTTAATCTTAATAATAAATAAAAATTCAATAAATGTTAACCAATGAAAGTCAAAGGCTTGCTACTACATAGCGTTGGTCTAACGATATATAGGCTTTGTGGTTACAGTACAAGGTAATCGGAAAAGCACAAACAGTATGTTCCACCTTATCGCTCGCCGAAAGTCTTCGGTGTGATTTTACGGACTTATGGACTTTTACGGACTTAACTTGTTCCAGAGGCATACCGGCAGAATTTTAAGAAATCGTCTTATTAGACATTTGTGGAATGTGTGCGTTAGAAGGGTATTGTCTTTGGTGTAACGCGAACAAGGTGAATGATTATGCGTCACTTCAAGCCAGCTCAATTATTTACTGTGTTTTCTAGGGGTACCTTCATTTTTGTCCATGAGAACTAATTCTGTTGAAGCATGTTTGAAAAACAATGTCTGGCTTGTGAAGTTTCATTGTCAGATGTTGCTGTGACCATTCTTTTTCAATTGTACTGTTGCATATAGTATGTTTAAAAGGCTTGCTACTTCATAGCGTTGGTCTAACGATATATAGGCTTTGTGGTTACAGGAGGAGTTTAGGAAGTGTATCCCTGAGCGGATAGTGGTTTACTGAAAAGAACGCGCTGTTTCTACACTCTTGTACTGGAGGAGTTTATGTGTTCCTCCCTGACCACCCGTGTGTTTACTGAAAAGAACGCGCTGTTTCTACACCCTCTCAGTCTGCACTCACTCATAAAATGGTCGTTAAACGCGGTAGAAACGAAAGTATAAGTGAAAGTAGACCTCGGCCCGTTTAAAGTAATCTCCCACCTCATAGAGTTGGGGAAAATCGAGAGTATTTTTTATTGTCATTGGACTGGACACATTACAGCGAAGTGTTCGTCACTAAGGCGCATACAGGGCAGACAGCCTAAGCAAAGTAAAGTTTGTTGCAATATAACATGTACACACTATAACAGTAAATATGTTGCAATATAACATATATTACGCGAGGCGAGGGTCGCGTTACGTGCAGCAGGCACATAGTTTTTGCAGTTTTGCCTGTTTGTTTTCTTCCTCTGTCTCTGCAGGTGCCCGTCTGCCATTGGCGCGGATAAAGATCGGCCATGCCTCACGGCCATGCCTCCAATGCGGAGGAAGAGAAAAAAGGCGGATAGCAGAAGCTATTTTTTCCCCCTCTTTTAATTTAAAATGTCCACCCTGTTCGTTGTGTAGAGTTCCGCTGTCTGCTAATAACGTTAGTATATGTATTACCCATGCTTGGAACTTCCCAGTGTTGACACTATCGGTCCCAACGAGCTTTGTTTACAGGTAGTTTGGGCCTCAACAATCCCGCACGTAGAACGAGTTCTGTTTATACACACTCCAGAGGCGCCACCCTCAGTATTTTTCATTGTGTATTTCTCCTATGTGTGTACTGTTCAATTGTTCTTTGTTGGGCTTTTTCTTGTATATAGCTTGTATGTTTGCTCGGTTGCTTATGCTTTGTTTTTTCTTTTTTAATAAGCGAGGAAAGTCATCCAGGGAGGTGGTAGCCCAGTAGTTAAGTTCTTGGACTCTGGACCGGAAGATCACAGGTTCAATCCCACCACCATGCTGTCATTAGTAGGCCTTGAGCAAGGCCCTTAACCCTCAATTGCTCATTTACAGCCAAATGCTGTAAATGTACATGTGACACCAACAATAAATATTTCATATCCAGTGTGTCTGGAGAATTAAGATTTTTCTTCAGCCTCTATCTGAAGTTGCAGATGTATTTTAAATGCTAGAGTTAATGTATGTGTTACTTGCATGTGGTACTAAAACAGTGGAATGAAATACAGGCCTTCAAATTTATGGGGATAGTTTTTAACTGCGTTCTGGATTGTAGGGTCTAGGCTTTAAAATTTTCAATGTATTGATTATTATATTTTTATTTTAATTATTATTGTCATATGGCAGACGTTATATTAAATCCTTGCAGTAAATCACTCTTATGCCTCAATATGAGAGCAAAATACAGAGACTCATAAGAAATAAAATGCACAGCAATACATGCAATTCAGTAACTGGAAAATAACAATAAATGTTTGTGTAGAATACTTGCTTGACGTGCATGAACCCCTAATTACGAATTCTTTGTGGAGAAGGCCTACTACAAGAACATTATAACTGATAAGTAAAGAGTCGTTCATAAAAGAATCTCCTTTCGAATTTGAGATTCATTCTTTTTGTATTAGATTGTATCACGTGTCCTGGATATAAACTCGCGAGTCGCGATATAAACTCAATTATCTCAACTTTTCTAGTCTGAATAGTTTGTCAGGTGACTCCCTTATACGCAACGAAGCTGGTGTATATAGACGTGTTGGAGGATTTGTATATTTAAAACTTTAACGTTTTATTTTATTTCTGGTCTGATGGGCAAAATTAACTAATAAAACTAAATGGGCATTTTGATGAC
The DNA here is from genome assembly GCA_030449085.1 of Kryptopterus vitreolus. Taxonomy (NCBI): domain Eukaryota; kingdom Metazoa; phylum Chordata; class Actinopteri; order Siluriformes; family Siluridae; genus Kryptopterus; species Kryptopterus vitreolus. The sequence continues at coordinate 5,636,082 of JACRUU010000014.1, forward strand.
AACATTCAAACGTCAGATGCCATTGTGATTGGTGGATTCCTCTCTGAATAGGTATTGGTTACCAAGTCATAAAACTGAATTAATTAAATGTTATTGTACGTTAGGTGTTTTGAAAACAAATAAAAGGTTTGGAGGAATCAATGTTATATTTATTTATTTGCTTGTTTTTGCTTCCTGAACGCCACTGAGACCAGGTAGAGATATTTTGAAAGTCTCTTTTTTGACTGATGTCACATCGCAGAAAGCGTTTGGACCTTGTTGGGACATATCTGGAAGCTTATCCTCTGCTCCATCTCTCGTCGGGATGCAACTAAATGCCAGGTATGTTAAGTGTCCTATAAAAAAAAACACAAAAAATGTACATAGGTCACTTTTTAAAAGACCAAACTGTATGTACATAGTATGCGTATTTGTCAATCTTTGATCCTGAATTGGCTATGGGGGGGGGAATCCTTAAAGCTGAATGGAATTCACGCGATACGTTTGTAATGTGGACTCAGAACTGCTTGCATGTATGCTTTTATTGTTAATGTCTTTTGTTCAGTGAGAATGTTTGGTTTGTTATCGCACTCAGCCACGTGAGGCGTTTCAGAATCTGTCCAAAATTGTGCGTCAAATAATTTCAGTCCATCCGCCGTGTTGGAGGTCACGGCCAGGTCAAACTTCCTTTCTGTAGCTCTGCGAATCAGGGGCGACTCTTTCGGTTACCCTTTTTTTTTAAAGCCCCCACCTATACTCCGGCTTTCAAGTGCGTTCGCATGTGTGACGCGCTTGAGGCGGCGCGTACGCGCGTCATAACGGGCGCGAGTCGCAGTGACGCAAAGCTTAATCACTTTATGCACGAGCGCGTGTGTGTGCAGATACACGGGCCTGTGGTCTTTCTCCACTAATGCATACGGTGCGTTTGCAAAAAAAAAAAACTTGAACTCTGGTCCCTGCACGGACCCTTACGGACACCTGGGGTGTGTGTGTGCTTTTCGATTTTTTTGGGGTGCTAATCTCATTAGGTTTGTATGAGAGAGAGAGAGAGAGAGAGAGAGAGAGAGAGAGAGAAAATCTGTCTAAGAGAGAGCGCATTGACGCAAGCAGCCTTGACGTCAGTAGCTGCAGTGAATGGGGGGAGAGCAGCGCAGAGCAGAGCGTATTGGACTGGAGCGTTTTGTCATTGGCATTAGTGTGGAATTCGAAAGGAGAGCTTTTGCACGCAAGCTTCATGCGATAACGATAAATGCAGAAGGGCAATATAACAGCTCGCTCGAGTGGGAGTTTAAAGATAATCCTTAAAGCAGGATTTCCAAAGTAACACCAGCTCACGTGTTTTTTGTTGTTGTTGTTTTGCCCCCCACCCTTTATAATCTTGATGCCGATCGCGTGACAATATCTATTATTATTAGAATAAAGATAAGACTTATTACAATTACTATTATTATTTCTATATTACGTGAAGAAATATGCTATTTTCTCGTACAGTGAGTTTCGTGTTCTTGTGTGTGTGTGTGTGTGTGTGTGTGTGTGTGTGTGTGTGTGTGTGTGTGTGTGTGTGTGTGGGTGTGAGGAGAGACGCTTCATTCCCCCACTCCATTTGAGTTTTCCTCTCATCTTCAACAGGTGCTGCACTCATTCACAACTTTATAATCGAAAGTCAGGTTAAGAGTTTGCATTCTAGCTTGTGGCTGGTCTTAATTAAAAAATATATATATGCTTATGCAACATTTTCGACCTCAGAAGATATTTTAAACGTGTCCGCGTTCGTGCTTGTCTTTCCTTTTTTTATAAGAACTTCTTTAGTCTATTTGTACTTGTTCTGTGCGCGCTCTAGTCAGACGCTCGTCCCCGCTGCGCGTACGCAGATGTAATGGATTGCGTAAAGACCTAAGTGAGTTTACCATTGAAGGTTTGCGGAGGAGGCTACTGACGTCATTGGCTCGGGAACGGAAAAGCAACAGCCACCCCCTGCTCCCCTCCACATACACACGCATACGCACGCAATTCACCCCCCCCCCCCCCCCACCACCACCCCACCCCCGTGCAGCCCTTTATTTACAGAAAAAAACTCCGGCCGCCTCATTCTGTCCCCCCAAAAAAGCCACACTCTGACCACTTTAAGTCCCAGAGAGTCCCCGCAGGGAGCGCGGCGCGGCGCAAAGTTGATGCGCTTCAGGCGCCGGTTTGAGAAAACCATGCCCGCGCGCTCCGTCCGCGTTTCCCTGGCAACTGGATCGGCAGAGGGAGTCGACGAGGGCGAGCGCGCCACGCTTCCCATCCGATCCGGCGTCGGACTGTCGTTACGCGCTCGCGAGCCAAAAGTGCGACGTCCCCAAGGTGCTCGGCCGTCTCGAGCAAAGGCACAGACCTTAGGCTGGGGTGTCCATCCAAACCGCCCACCCAAAGGATCTCACAATGCTTCTCCCTGACGCCACAGTTGTTGCTGCATCTGTCGGCAACTTGTGAGTAAGCTCTGGACCCTGTGAGAAAGTCGGTCCAAAACTCACGCGCAAGATGTTGAGAGCATTGTTCAATCCAAGACGTAGGAGAACCTCTTATCATCTCTCAGCCTGCCATGCCAATGCGCGCTGTGGACACGCTGAAGTGGAGCAGCAGAATAAAAGAGCGACCCGCGTGGACGCGGATGCCGCCACGAATCGGTGAGCGGGAGATGTTCAGTCGTGCGCTGCCGTGGACGCGGACTTTCTTCCTGCTTCGGGTCTAGTACCGGGCTCACGTGATTGACACGTGAAAAATGTCACTTCGTGGAGAGTTATTTCATCATTTGTTTTAGAGCAATAGGAAAACTACATTTTTTTTGTTGCTGTTTGATTTGTTCCCGAGTCGCCCTTTGGTTTCTGTAATCACCCGTGCACGTGCTAACTTCTCCTATGTTTTGCACGGTTTAAAAAAACAAAAAACCTGCTGGAGTGCTGAATGCACTGGGTCGCTCCAGCATCATCTCGCCTCGCGTCCAAACGCATGTGCGTAACTGCGCGATCCGGAGTGCCTCGCTTTCACTCGCGTCTCCCGCTCGAGCTCGGGGGACCTCTCCAAAAACATTGTGTCCAACCTAGAAATCCAGATGTCGAAGAAACGCAAAACTCCCGATGCCGACGACGACGGAGGAGGAGGAGGTGGTGGTGGTGGTGGTGGTGGAGGAGTAGAGCTCGCGAGAGCAGAGGATTTCCCGCGTGCAAGCTGCGCCGACCAAGGTACGATGCCTTCAGTGGTTCTTTGACTGAAACGGTTAAAGTCATACTAACATGAAAACCCCATCAGGGACACTGTCGGTGCAACACAAGGTTGCACGTGCATATTCGATAGAAAGATTGCTGCAGGGACATTGCTTGTGTCTTTTTGGATTTCCTGCTCCAATGTACTGACCCATGGAATGCACCGTTCTTGGAAAGAAAGCAAGAGAATTAGGGTGAAATCACTGGACCACGAGCAGGCCTACACCACGAGAGTAGCTTTGCAGGTCTCCGGCGTGCTCCTACATGTGGTTGAGCAGAAATGGGGGGTTTATATAACTCGATAGAGAACATCAGGATGTGTTCTAGTCATCTGTTAACCTTCATAATAATGAAACATGTGACATCCGTTCAGAGCTTCAGTAACACTGCCTGCAGAGAGGTGCACATATTTTTGTAGGTTTTCCTAGGTGGATTGTGACAGATTCAATAACCAAAATCACACCTGCTTTTAAATTCCTGTATAAATAGGGTGTGAGAATCCTAGGGTACCCAGTCCAAGCCATTTCCCTTTTTATTCCACATTGCAGCCAGTGTTCCTGAGAGCGTCTAAATGGATAATCGGATAAATGACACTGGGGTTACCATCAGCATTGGGTACATTTTGCAAATAGAATTTTGTTAGGCTACTGAAGAGGCTAGATTTAAATAGCCAAGCCACAGACAAGCCCATAAACAATAATATTAAGGCCATGTTATGGTGATGTATGAAAAACTTTGCAGTGTAGGATGACCAAAAGAAGAACCTCCACCCCTCTATGTTATTTCAAACATAGCTTCAATTTTAAAGATGAAGTTTGGCAAGAAGCCCTGTCAGGTAACAACAGTAGCATGTCCTCCCTGATGGTATGCCAGGACCTGATGTGTCTTTTTTGTGCCAGTGTTCAAACCTGGCACAATCAGGCCTTTGAATAGAAGAAAGTCTGGCTGTGTTGTTTGCACACACTCTTTGACCCCCTCATGGATGTTTTTAAGAGGCAAGGCCAGATTGTGTGTCTCTCCTTTGTTGGCACAGAGGCCGAAATGGGCACTTCCTTTATCCCATTAAGCATGGAATCTGCATGTACATACAGTATGTACAAATTGCAAAATGTCTTCTTCGATATATATTAAAATCTGCCCAAATGCAGGCAGTATGATTTAAAAAATGTCCACAAAGTAAACTGTGAGACAGGACTGTCCATTGTCCATTCTAGCATTAAAATCGCTTGTGCCAGGTGAAACCTGTCACATAAAGCAGCCATAAAAATGTCCGCTCTGGCTACTGGCTCAATGTCGCAGCCTTGAATTTTTTTTTCCTTTCTTTTTTTGGTCAAACCCTTATTCTTCATGTTGTCTGTGGCCGGCGAAAGAAGTGGAAGCTTAGAAAGAGATCCTTTGAGATTCATATCAGGAGCCACAAAAGCCTTTTTGTGTGTCTATCTAAGGCAAAGGCTGGACCTGTCCATGTGGGGAGCTCTCCCCAGGCTGCAGAGCAGATCAGCCTCGTTTTCCCACGAGCGCTCAGAAGCCGGAGCCATGTCGAATCATTGATTCTGCATCCGCGCAAATTCTTTCGCAACGACTAATGATTGTACAATTCAGTTTACTGAAAAGATGATTACGGGATGGAAATGGTCACAGATTTCAGATCATCAATTTATTTGGTAAAGCACTATTGTTCCAGACCGTTAATTCCTTCGGCTTAACCATGGCTTATAAAAATGGCACGGATATGTTAGTAAAAGAATTGCAATTTATCCCAAAAATGGTTTGGGAAGAAATAGTTAATGCCATGTTAAAATGCGTACAAAATGGCTGCCTCAAGGACACTGCTGCCAAATAATTTTTCAAATACACTACTTCTAACTACTGTCCATTTGTATAAAACGACTTGTAGCCATAAATATTTAATGTATTACACTCAATTGCATGTGGTCATACGTAAAAGAAAGATGTGCAATGGTGGGTGTAGACCAGGGTTGTCCAATCTTTTCCACAAAGGGCCAGTGTGGGTGCAGGTTTTCATTCCAACCAAACAAAGTCCACCCTAAAATGTACCTGCTTCAATCTAGTGATTTTCATTTTCAATGCCTATCAGGTGTGACCCTTAATTGATTGGATTAAGACTTAAGACTTAAGTAATACTAATACAGGAGTGTCCAATCATTTCCACGAAGGGCCAGTGGGGGTGCAGATTTTCAATCCAATCAATTAAGGGTCACACCTGATAGGCATTGAAAATGAAAATCATTAGATTGAAGCAGGTCAATTTTAGGGTGGACTTGGTTTGGTTGGAATGAAAACCTGCACCCACACTGGCCCTTTGTGGAAAAGATTGGACAACCCTGGTGTAGACGAAAGGGTGTTTGCTCCTTAAAGGGGATATTGAAGAAGACATTAGGGGTTTTAGTTGTAAAATCTGGAAAGTGGCATTTTTTCAGTGAATAACTTCCTGTGTGGGGGGCATGGTGGTTTAGTGGTTAGCACGTTCGCCTCGCACCGCCAGGGTCCGGGTTCGATTCCCGTCTCGGCCATGTGTGTGTGAAGTTTGCATGTTCTCCCCGTGCCTCAGGGGGTTTTTCTACGGGTTCTCCGGTTTCTCCCCCGCTCCAAAAACATGCACAGTAGGTTGATTGTCACCTTGTAAAATTGTCCCTAGTGTGTGAATGAGTATGTGAATGTGTGTGAATGTGTGTGTGTGTCCTGTGATGGGTTGGCATTCCATCCAGGGTGTATCCTGCCTTAATGCCCATAGACGCCTGAGATAGGTACAGGCTCCCCGTGACCTGAGAGAAGATCGGATATAGTGGTAGAAGATGAATGAATGAATGAATGAATGAATGAATGAATGAACTTCCTGTGTTAGATGTTTCTGTTACAGTATACCATCAGTACCATAGAAAAAAACCCAATATGTCTTGAGGAAACTGCTACTGAAACAGTCAGTTTCTAAAGTATTCAGTTTTTCTGTCATTAGCGACAGTGTTGTTTTTGTTGTTGTTGTTGTTTGTTGTCTTCACTTGGACACATTTTCAGCTACTCACCCATGCGGCTATCATATCAGCCATTCATGTGGCAGCAGCACAGTGAATAAAATGATGCAGATTCAAGTTAGGAGTTGCAATTAATGATCAAATGTGGTTTAAGTCAGCAGAGCCTCCGCTCACGGAATGATTTTTGTTTTTCGCACCATTCTGTCAGAAACTGCTGCGTATGAAAAATCTCTCAAACATGCTCTGATTAAGGTTTTCCCCGATTTTGATGTTTAATGTGAACAGTAAATTGGATAAGTAAATTGTTACAATTTACAATTAGTAAATTATTTATCTTTTTTTTTTCTTGGACCAAATTTAGTAGTTTACACTCTGCATAAAAGTATCAGGAAAAAGTTGATATCTCAACATTGTCCATTTTTACAATATTCAATACATATGAAAATAAAAAAATTGACATTACCAAGTTATCAAATTTTTTTCCCCAAAAATAACGGAACGTATTATCGGATGTTCTGCATGTTCTTTCGGGAAAGTGTGCTTGAATTAGAGCTATCCGATATTAAGTTTTTTTGCACTATCATCGCTAATATTCAATATATCAATATATTCAATATATTCAATCCCAGGACCACTTCCAGGCAGATGCTGTTTAAGAATATGCAGTGTCTCAGAAAAGTATACCCTACCATGGAAATAAACTGGTTTACTTCGTCAGCATATTGACAATGATTAATAAATAAGTGTTTAAATTATTGTTTAAGCTATAAATTGCCATAATTTAAGCCATAATGGAGCATATTTAACAAAAATATCACAAATAATTATTTAAAAGATACTGTATGAAATCTGGAAATTAAATTTTTCCTAACTTCACAAGGTAGTGTAGCAAAAATGGACACACTGCCTAAATAATATAACTTTTTTGTAAATAAAATCACTTTGTCTCAAATTTATTTAGCCAAGCCACAGACAAGCCCTCAAATTTATTTTAAGGAAAATAAAAAGGGTGTACTAATTTTTTTGAGACATAGTGTAATGCTATAAATGATACTGGCTCTGAATGGTTTACCAGGACCGATCATGACCGTGCATTGTGATTTGGCGTCCATTGATTCTTCAGCCTTAATAGTGAATGTTGCCAGCATATTTCTCCAGCGCAAAATCGGTTCGAATGAACTAAATAAATAACATCCACAGAGACAGTGTTAGAAGAATGGCCTACCCTTTTTAGATTAAATGAAAACCTGTGTAGCAGGAGTGTAGTGTTACTGGGCTAAAGCTAATCCGGCATCCTATTCTGCCATTGTTCGATTCATTTGTGTGACGTCATAAACCGGAGTAATTATGTCGACTTAAGCCACCAGATCCCCCCATGATTATCTTCTTACTTATTATTCTATTTAGAAAGATTGCCTTTTACAAGCTCCACAGACTTTGACATGCAATTATAAAACTTTCAAAAGACATTTGTTACCTTTAATTGGGGGAAAATGGATTGTTTTAGGAGATAATGGTCATAATAGGCATGGCTGGTGCTAATTCAGTTCACTATAGGTCACTTACATTTAGTTTATTAAGTGTAAATCCATTCAGCTGTCAATTCAGTTTAGGTTTGTCTGTTTCTTAAATAAAAAGACACTCACACCAGGGTCATTCACCAGGCTTTTAATTGTCTTGAATTCGTAATTAGAAACTTAAACACCATCTGCATAGAAGGAATCATATAGAAGAGATTGTTACTGGGCCTGGAACAGAGACTTGTGAAAAAACAAGCATACATATATACATATACATACATATATATAATATAAGCATAGTGGCTTAGCCTCACACCGCCAGGGTCCGGGTTCGATTCCCGTCTCGGCCATGTGTGTGTGGAGTTTGCATATTCTCCCCATGCCTTTTTCTCCGGGTTCTCCGGTTTCCCCTAGTCCAAAAAATGCACGGTAGGTTGATTGGCACCTTGGAATAATTGTCCCTAGTATTGCAAAATTGTGATGTTGAAGGAAAGTCATGATGCAGAGGACACAGTAAATGCCGAAGAAGGTGCTGTGTTCAGATGAGACCAGTATTGAACCTACATGCAAAATGCTAAATATGGCAGTGAAATATATATTTATATATGAAATATATTCCTCCACTGTGTAACATGGTGGTGGAAGCAGAATGCCGTGGGGATGCTTTTCTTCAACAGGGACAGGGAAGATGAATACATATGCACACTTTTCAGTCTTTAATTTGTAAAAAATCTTTAACCTCATGCAATATTTCTCTCGCATTTCACAATTATACTTTACTTTGTGTTGGTCTATCACATAAAATGCCAATAAAATACATTCATGTTTGTCGTTATAAAGTGACAAAATGTAGAAACATTTAAGGTGTGAATACTTCCGCACGCATTTTTTGTGTGTGTGTATGTATATATGTATGTTCAATTATACTTTACTATTAATTAGTTAATTAATTTGATATTTTATTACTATTTATATATGACAGTCGTGACAAGCATTTCATTACATGTTGTACTCTATATTAATGTGGCAATTCAATTTAAATGTATTTTTTAAAATAAATTAGTCTGTATAATCAGAAATCCTCAAAGGTGATAATAAATTACTATTATTTTGTGTGTCTGTGTCTCATTGCCATTGACAGTGAATATCATTATGTGTACGGCTTTTGTAATTAACAGTTCCTACTGCTATATTAAAGCATAAAATGCATTAATGTCTACCTACAAAACAAAATGTACGAATGTGAACATCTATGCAGTGGAGCAAATGATAAAAACACATCACTGGAACATATGTTTGAGCTATATTCTCTAGTTTGTATTAACACTTAATCCCATTTACATTCTTTTAAAATATGGATGGGCTGGTGATTTTATGCGTGTATGTGGGGGAGAGTTGGGTTTATTTGGATGCATAACTGAGCATGAGTAGTAATGTGTCATCCCTGAACCAGATAACTCCTTGATATAAATATTGATACTTTTACAATATGCAAAAAAGTATAATAAAGTATTGCAAGTAAAGAAGGAATATTTCTGTAGAGAAACTGAAAAATAATTCTTATACAAAATTATATATATATATATATATATATATATATATATATATATATATATATATATATATATATATCTCTATGTGTGTGTGTGTGTGTGTGTGTGTGTGTGTGTGTGTGTGTGTGTGTGTGTGTGTGTGTGTGTGGTGTGTTATATCTATATATATATATATATATATATATATATATATATATACTATCATATCTATATATATATATTGTCAATATCAATTATTATAAAACAAAGCAGAGGAGCAAGACAGGGATTATTATATACATGCACAGTATCGTTTTGCCGCAAAGCATTCTGGTCAGTGTTGAGACTAAACATGTGTAGCAGTTACTGGGACGAACCAGGAGATGGCGACAAAGCAACACTAATGTATTTAGGTGTGTGTGTGTGTGTGTGTGTGGTGTGTGGTGTGGGTGTGTGTGTGTGTGTGTGTGTGTGTGTGTGTGTGTGTGTGGGTGTGATTATTTTTTATATTGTTTTTTTTACTTTTGAATAAATCTAATTTCATGTAATAATGAAATGTATTTTCTGATTTTAGATCATATTTGTATTAAACAATTTTTTGAATATTTTCTTTGATTCAATTTAACATTATTTATAGGCCTGCTGTTATATGGTGTAAATCAATTTAATTCAATGGATTGTCAAAGAGAGTAATATGTCTAAGAAATAAGATACTAAGACAGTTATGCACATAATTATGATTATTAATGTTAAAGAAATTGAAATGAAGAAATGCAGACCACTGTTTATTCTTCACTGACCCAAGGAAACCCAATTTTGAGAACCGAGGGTGTCGTGAGTGGGTTTCTCTGTGCATCTCTGAGAAATAATAAAGAAAAAAAAACAGTTGTGGAATTATTTGGCTTATCTTTATCTTTTTTTACATTTTTAGTCTTGCTTTTATTATATTGAAAAGAATCCTTGCATTATATCACTCGTTTATTTATTGACTTATCTTTTCCTTAGCTTTCCTAAAGGCTGCGTAGGCATCCTATTTTTTCCATTTCTCTTCTTTCTTTGAGTCACTCGTTATTATTAAGTAACAAGCCTGTTATTTTCACCCCCCCCCCTCCTTTCCTTTCTTTATCTATCTGTCATGTATCTATCTAGGTATAGATGGGTAGATAGATGGATGGATAGATGTTATTTATATATTTATAATATATGTTTTTATTTCTAACAAAAAGCATTTTCAAATCCTTTTTGTGTCATTCTTGTATTTTTTCTCTGTAAGTTAAAACAGGTATATACAGAAAGTGAAAAGCAGAATTATAAATAGAGATAAGATTTAAAGGTGCGTGTGGAGGAGCAGGGTGATCTGATGACCGCACGCAAGGTTGTAGCGATGCATTTCCCGGATAATGTAGGAGATGGTTGACGTCACATTTCTGCTTCTTCGCCATCACTTTGCTTGACGCTCTGTGCCACGCCTTTCCTTTTTAAGCCGGCATAGAGCAGATCTGAAAGTACAATACAGTACAAGACAAAAAAATCCTTCTTCTTACTCTGGTTTTATTGTTCGTAAGAAACTTTGGTCACAGTCGAGTTGCCAACTTAAATTGTTTGGCTTTCTAGAATTAACATTATGACCAGAAGTAAATATGACTAGAAAAGCTGGAACGTGTAAGAGTTAATACGTACACCATGTTTTTTCCTAAACAATGACTAAACAAAGCAAATAAATAAATAAATACCAGTTCACTTTTTTTCACCCACATGATAACATGATAAAGAAAAAAAAATGGCCTTGAGTGAAAATAGTGTGGTTTAGATATTTGGGCTTTTCCCCCCTTCTGCTTATCCAGGACCAGGACATAAAGACTCTTTCAAAGAGTGTATTATTTTACTTGTGAATTTTTATTCCCTCTTTTTTTTATTTGACAATATTATAGAGAATGTAAAAAAAAAATTATAATAATAATTGGCTAATTTAAAGTCTTGGTCATGTGTATGAATGTAAGAATAGTGTGATAAGTATAAATAAAGCATTTAAAAACACACACACACACACACACACACACACACACACACACACACATATATATATATATATATATATATAATTTTTGTAATCAGGCTTCTCTGTTTTGTTTCGTTTTTCTTATCTTTTTGTGTTCTTTTCATGTTTCGTTTTATTTGAAGTTTTATGCCTCTTCCTTTCTACCAATTAATTCCTTATAGATGAGTGTGTGTGTGTGTATATATATATATGTGTGTGTGTGTGTGGGTGTATATATATATATCCTTTACAACATGTCCTTCATCAAGTGCCCTTTTGGCATGACCTGAGTGTGTGACTAATGCTGGTAAATAAGCTCAGACCATAGATAACGCTTTTATCAGAGAGAAGAAGTGGCACTTTTACATTCCATTCCTCGCTATCTACAATGTCTGTCTTTGTTAATTAGATATTAGTTTTCCACATTAAAATCATTCGACGTTTATTCAGGAAATAATTCCAGATGATTAGCAGATATTCCTAATAGACATTGAATGCCGTGTCTCTGTGTCATGCACATCTGTATTTGTATTGGGATTTACACTCATACATAAGTGCATTTTATCTTAACTACAACTGATTTCTTCCTTTCTTATATCTTCTTCAGTCTGTCTGTCCTTTATGTCTATTTTTCCTTCTGTTTTTCCTTTTTTTTTTCTTTAAAGCTTTGTTTGCGCATTCTCACATTTTTTTAACAACTTATTTTGTTCTCTTTTCCAACATACCAACAAACTGGCCTGGGGTTAAACAAAAACCGTGACCCTGACCAGGTATTTACTGAGGAAGAATGAATAAAGCAAAACTGAAAAAAATTATTTTTTTTCAGGAAATGTTATTAATAATAACAATAATAATAATAATAATGCATTGGTACACATAAGCTTGTTTAGATTCAGACTTAAGCAGATATCAGCTTAAAGAAAGGGAAGATGAGTTTCTTCCTTTTTTCCAAATCAGCCTGTATAAGAGACTCAGGACATATGGTGTATGTTCTGTAGCAGCAAAGTGAAGAATAGCATGTGCTGTCCACGGTTTGTAGAGAAGTCCAGCACGGAAGAGGGAATCGGCTTGAATAACTTGTCTTTGTACACGTAGAAAGAATGCAGTGCCAGCCAATAAGGACTCTATCACAGTACAGAGCTCTCTGACATCACAGGCGTGTAAACCAGAAGCTGGCCTGCTGCCATAGACGTAGGTGAGGGCAGTAACATGCAACACGTCACTAAATATCGCAACTAAATATCAGCGAGGCAGGACGCATCGTGCTGCCGCTTGGAGTCCGATTTCTCTCGCTGAAGATTTGTTGTACAGGAGCCGCCTGATTAATGTCAACTGGCATGGTTTACGTAGTGTGGCATTTCAAAATAAAATATAAATGCACTTGCTTCGCAAAGAGAAGACCCTTGAGCGCACAGGGTTCGAGAAACAAAACGACTAAAGGGCACAGAGAAAAGATAAAGAGACAGATTTTAGGCCTGAGAGAGAAAGAGAGAAAGAGAGCAAGAGAGAGAAAGCAAGGATTATGTAACTATTTTAATTAGTATTGGAAAATATCACTGGGTTTTTCAGCATTTATAACTGTTAAATATATAATACTTTTAGCATGTAGAAACAATAATGTAATAATTTTTAGGTTTAATTTCTATATAGACATGTGTGTATGCGTGTTACATATATATATATATATATATATATATATATATATATATATATATATATATATATATATATATATATATATATATATATATATATATATATATATAGACAAACACATGTCTATGTATTTCTATACATATACATATGTGTGTATACCATTTGGTCTACAGTAACATAACATAACATAAAATTCTAATTATACATACCTACTTGTATCACTAATAAATGTAGAATGTGTAATCTAAAATCGATCTATTTTGCACATGGGTTTGATTTAGTAATTAATTGTGGTTTTCACTGAGCCTGTTGTAAATGTAAAAAAATATGTAATTTTCTTTTCGCAATGTAAATATTAACTATAAAAAAATTTATTTATTCATTTTATACCAAAAACAAAATCTAAGTTGGGAAAGCAAGGATCTGTGTGTGGATCACAAGGATCACACGTGTGTGTGTGTGTGTGTGTGTGTGTGTGTGTGTGTGTGTGTGTGTGTGTGTGTGTGTGTGTGTGTGTGTGTGTGTGTGGTGTGAACGGATGCTTGGCCAAGTGTCACGCGTAAAGGCCGGCGCATGTGCTTGGCACTAATATCGAGGGCTTTGATGTGACGGCGCACACTGAGTCCATTTAGACGTCCCTTACAGACGTAAGCAGGCAGCAGTGGGAAACACATGCAAGCTTAAAATCTGCTGTTTGTTATTCTCTCGCTCCTTCTCTCGCGTGCGCCCTCTCCTTAGTGTGATCTTTTTCTTTCCCCTCTATCTCACCCTCTCTACCCTCTGGGAGGTGCTGACGTGTGTCACACACATAATCATAATCATCTTTGGAAGTTAATGAGGGCAGAGATTGAGGTTTGAGAGCAGCCTCTGTGAAAAAATTCCAGGTCACTGGTCTCTGTGGACCATGTGTGTGTGTGTGTGTGTGTGTGTGTGTGTGTGTTAACATGCATCGTGCACAATGCCAAATGGTATTCTTCAATAGTAGCTTCACTTTGATGTAGGATTGAAGAATCATATAAAATAAATCTGTGGGTTTGCTCTGTTAGAATGAAACCAAGAATGATAAGAAACTATGCTTTCATACGCATTATTGAGTGTGTCTATGTGTGTGTGTGTGTGTGTGTGTGTGTGTGTAAAAAGAGTGAAAGAGAGAGAGAGAGACAGTGAACACCCTCGCAGTGCACTCATCAAACTCATACTTTCCTACTGACTGTGCGGTGGGATCCCCCCCCCCTTCTTTATGAATCACAGGTGTTCCCGCAGTCTAACAAATTATCTGTGCTTCAACTCAGTGCATTATGATGTATGACGTACAGTACATACAGTAATCTTTAAGTAGGTTCCTCAGTGTATAATTTCTCTGTTTATTAGCACAGTCAGGGCAGTGGCCATTCCAAAAAACAAAACCAGACGCAAGTACAAAGAGAACAACACATCTGCCCTCGGAAAAAAAAGGCTGTATTCCTCAGACGAGTATGACCGAATGCACTTTGTAAACTAGCATAAGGTGATAAGTTGTGGCTATAATATTAGTTAGTATTGAATGTTATACTATTAATATTACACATATTAAATGTGTAGTTGGATTATTTAGGATTTTTTTATTGACATAAAATGTAATGTAATATAATAGATATTACATAAAGTTTATATTTTAGCTCTCTATAGAGCTGCTTCATATATATATATGTACTGTTTTATTTTTCTTTTATCGCTTGTTGCATGTGATTCTGTTTGCTTATAAAGTTATCAATAATTATGTATCCTGTTTATTATTAATATTACTATTATTATGTGTTAATTCTAGTTTGAGTTTTTTCATTACTTGGAAGAATTGTAGAATTTTTTATGGTCAGTTTAACACTTTACACCCCAAAATGCGCATTAGTACATACTTGGACCAAGCTTAGCAATCTGTTTGTTTGTTTATTAATGCTCGTAATTTTAACTAGCTAGGCAATATAAATGGTACATTTATATTTTGTAAAAGTATCTACAGTTTTGCTGTGGATCCAATTTCTTTGAAGTTATTAGTCAAAAACAAATGACTGAATGAATATTTTCAGGAAAAAAGAACATTCTTGCGACTTCATGAATGAATTTATAACGAGGTTCACGCCGGTTTAATTCCTTTTAAGGTTGTATTGATGCTTGGTCTCTTTTGTAGCTCATTATTAAGAATGTAGAATAAAATATAAAATGTTCATCATTGCTCACTACCTTAGAGGAAACGGAACAGATTAAACTCCAACGCTGTATCTAGATTCGTTCAAACTGATTGTTCTGCCTGAAACATCTCCTGGACAGAATGTCTGTCCTCCGTATTGCTAGTGTGTGTGTGTGTGTGTGTGTGTGTGTGTAGAGAGTGAGTATGAACCCCGTACACTAAATGACAGAATGTAACCTCCCGGGCAGGGCAGCGTATCGCAGTTTCACTGACGAGGCCTCGGATGTTTGTGTGACAGCTATGAAGGAACGAATAGCTCACTGTGAATACAGATTGGTGGGAGGAGTGTTACAGGTGGAGATTCACCAAGCCAGGACTTGTATGCACATAGGTATAGAGTCATATCCTGAAGGTCACCTGAGCTATGTAGTACCGAAATTTGGTAATTACTTGTAATTTAACACAAGCTTTCATGTAGACTATTTACCTCTCAGTGGCTAATTTAATACACACACCTATTCATTCATGCAATTATCCAGTCAGCCAATCGTGTGACCGCAGCGCAACGCAAAAGAATACGCAAATAAAAAGCTTATCAATAAGACTTAAATCAAACATCAGCAAAAAATGTGATCGTTGTGACTGTGATTTCCTAGGGCAACTGTTTTTAAGGAATTCAGAATGTTTTGTGGGTCTGTAAAGCACAACATCCAGCACATGTTGCACAACTTCCAGCGGGTGGGGTGGGCGTGGCTTCCAATTAGGGACATAAGGCATAAGAAAACAACCACTGCCGATACAAGTGGTACAGAGCAGTTCATTTAATTTCTCTGTAAAATGAGCAGGAAAAATCACAAACCAATCAATATTACCATACTGCGACAAACACAAAACATTTATATGCTGCGATAATATTCCAATAGTCCCGTTTTAGCTTGTGTGCAATAAATAGACATAACTCAATGATGAGTCATTCTCTAATATCCATATTTTATATGATCCATATCAATGCTGTTTAAAAAAAAACAACAACAAAAATGTTTATAGCATCAAGTCTTTACTCCTTGTACACATCGTAATAGGCTAAAGTAATGAAAAAAGGCTGACGTAATGAAACGTCACACCCCAACCAATCAGAGAAAAAAGCACATAAATGTAGTTTCTCGTTGTTATAACATTAAACATAATGAAATGTTCACTGTTGTAATATATTATAGTTATTCTTGATCTTGATGTATAATAAATAAATCATTAAAAAAAAACATGTACTGGGTCACAACAACCACTATGGGGGTGGGGGGGGTGTGTGTCTGGATTCGGGCACTGTGCTTGCTGAGATTTATTCAGCCACCTTGTGCTTTTTTCTTTCCGCAAAAGTCAGGTACTGATGGAGGTGAGTCGGTTTGGGTCTTCTAATTCAAGAGGAGGGGAAAATGAAACACTATTATTGCATCGGAATCAAATTGTCTACCCAATACTTTTCTCCATATAATGGTGGTAAGAAAACAGCAACGGCTTATTGACAAGAGATTATATTATATTATATACAGTCAGCCGAAAAAAAATGTATGCACACACCTGGAAAATGCCCCTTGTATTCAAATATTTATGCATGTTCTTCTTTTCCTAAATTGTGCATATTTCTGTAATTAATAGAATCAAGTGCATTGATGTGATTGCAAATATTTCTTTGAATTTGAGCATTCTCTGTCCAAAAAATGGACGGTTATGCATACAGTTAGTGCTACCTGTCGTGTATTGACCTGTAGCTATAACTTTAACCCCAAAACCACACTTGGCTTTCTAAGAATTGTGTAAAAATAGTGTCTGTTGTCACTACCGCCTTAGGCTGTGTCTCCTTCAACGGTCAAGCAAAACAACGGCCTTGTAGTAACACTGCAGATGTAACACATCAGGACAAACAGAACATGCTCTGTTTCATGGTATGCATGGAGATGTAAACAAATTGACAGATTATGGTGGAATTCTATCTGAATAAAAGGTTTTAACCCTCATATAGAAGATAGACAACATATTGTGGCATTAATGAGGTCAATGCAAATTATGGCCAGGCTAGATTACCTAGTTTATGGCAAAATGTTCTAGTCCATGATTAATGCTTTGGTTCCAGGAAAATGGTAGACATACATACATATAAGATGCACTGTTAAAGTGCCCATGCTTAGGTATGAAAGACCTTTTAATAAGTCATAATTCAGAATTCGTGGCCACATTCACTTGTGCATTTTCCCTTAGAACTTAAATAATTGTTGTGCTTATTGTTGTTTTTTTATTTATTTATGGTATTTTTCTTCCCAATAATTTTTATGAGTTTCAGCATTAAATAATTGATTTCATTCATATCATTCATTATTGGCGACTATGTGTACATTTGAATGTATTTTCATTCATTGAATTATTTACTCTACCTATACGTAAAAGATTATAAGCATTTTTTTTTGCCATTTCCAAAATGTATAGGTTTACCACAAGTGCTCTAGGAATGTGACCCCAGAAAATTTTGAGGGGTCGTCTATGATCCATAAAGTTGTTGTAGAAACATTACTCATTTCTATTTCATACATTTTGTAGTTTATGCCATTAAATTCATTTTTTTTTAAAGATTGTCCAACATTAAATCTGAGATTATTAAGAGATTAAGTGCATGGGGTTTGATGCCTTCAAACCAAGCTATATAAAATAGAACCTTCAGGTAAATGCACTATTACTGTACTCATTCATGCAGTTATCCAATCAGCCAATCACATGGAAGCAATGCAATACATAGAAGTCATGATGGAGCACTTCATCTACTGTCCACGTGTAACGTGACGTTGTGAACAATGGGATTTCAGTGAAGATTTGGCTATTGCAGAAACGTAGAACATTGATATCTGAATACTTTTTTTTTCCGGGGGTGGGGGGGGGGGGGCGGGGGGGGGGTGGGGGGGGGGGGGGGGGGGGGGGGGGGGGGGGCGGGGGGGGGGGGCTAATGTGTGTTATGTGCTTCTTGAGGAGCCTTGCTTCTTGCAGCCTTCTGGCAGACCATAGTACTGGGGTGTGAAACTTATTGTCACTGTGGGCTACATCAGCATTATAGGTTGCCCTCGAAGGGCCAGTTGTAGTTATAAAACAGTATATAGTCTTTGATGAGCGACACCGCCTCATAACACAAATAATAATAATAAGTATGAGAAACAATAAGAGTGATGCTTGTTCCAAGCACCACTAAAATTATACCTTTTTTTCTCCCTGAAGCACAAACATGTATTCGCTTTCCCATCGTTCTTTTTTTTCGTTTCCTGGAAATTTGGGATAACTCTCCCTCGGTAAACACTGATGTGGGATACACTACAGTCTAGTGGCAGGATGACGTCACTTCGCGGGTAACATAGTCACATGCTTTGTGGGAGATAGTTTATGGTCAATATATTGTCATTTTTTTCCTTGCCACAGTTGCCACAGTCGCCCCAGGCTTGCTCATCAGGGACAAATACACGTATCATCCATATAAATATTTAATGTTCTGTAATTATCCCCATTCTGTACAGCTGCTTTGCAATAATGCAAATTGTGAAAAGCGCTATAAAAATAAAATTGAATTGAATTCACGCTTTAAAGCAGCCTTATTTTAAGGCAATCATACACCTTTTAAGCTCTTGCAGGCCACATAAAATGACGTGGCGGGCCACATTCGGCCCACGGGCCTTGAGTTTGACACGTGTGCCATAGCTCCTACCCGAAACACTCAGGCCATACTTTCATAGTGTGTTTAAACTGTACTTGGGTTGTGGAAATAAACACTGGAAGCTGTTCCTGTATTTTATTGGTTCAGCTCCGTGGTACTGTAGGTTCATGCTTTTGAGCTACTTTGCAGTAGATGAAAGCATTTTATTCTGCTCAGCTCGTGGAGAGAAAAAACAAAAAAAACAAACATCCTACACAAAATGACCCAGATAGCACGTTTTACTTTGTCAGTGCATTTAAATAACATAGTACCTGGCATTGCATGTAAACACTATATCGCATGTTGCGTTGGTCCTTCGCTTAAAGATGACCTTGTGTGACTTTTGGCAATGTATTGATTTGATTGTATGATGCATGGGCGGGCGTTATGCCTCACTGGCAACTAGACTGAATGCTGACGAATGGAACGAATATATGTTTTGCATATGGCATGTGTGTGTTAGCGTGACAGTGGTGGTTATTTGACTGAACAAATCGGGAAAGCAGAATAGGAAGTGCACGATCAAATGAGTTATTGTAGACAAGATAGAGACTTTATATGACTGTTAGCCTTGGCATCTTGTCTCGACTGATTCTTTTAGATTCACATTATGGAGTCGCACAGATTTGGGACAATTTTGTTTTCTGAATACAGAAAGCTACTCGTGCCTAAGACAATTGAAGGATTATTAATTGCTTAATAAAAATACAAATAAACACGTGTAGATGCACCTATAAACTATCCAGGAGTGTGTGTGTGTTGGAATAGTGGAAGCTGCAGCAATGCGTGCCATTTCCCTGTCGTTGGGGGGGACAGGAGGTCCTGGAAGGCAACGTGAGTGGCAGTAACAGCGTCTCTCCATTCCAGCCTGGCCCATCTCTCACTGCATTGGCTGCAGCTCTGACGCAGATAGGCCCCCCTCTTCTCCTCCCTTCACCACTCCTTTTTTTTTTTTATCCCCCCCTTCCCCTCCCTCACTGGCTTAGATGGGTTTTTGATTCATGTGCTTTCTGCACTTCCTCCCACTGCAACGTTCACCTCTGCTTGAGAGCAGCACTTTTTTCCCCCTCCTCATGCCTTACCTTTTCTCTTTCATTCATTTATTTATTTCTCTTCAAATCTGCCACCCTCTTTCTTTCTACAGAGTGGGCCAAATATTTCTCTTCTGTCCTGTCCTCCGCTCTCACGCAGGGTTAAATCGACATGATTAAGTGTGAATGATGTTTTATTTCATCCTCGATAGAATGTTCTAGACGTATTGTGTCTAAAATTTTGGGGGAAAAAAAATAGGCAAAACGTCATTGATTCTATTTATATTCTATTTATTATGTCACGTTTTGCTTGTGAATGGGCCTTGTTTTCTTTTTAGCCGACCCTAACATCAACACCTAACACCCCCCCCACCCTGTCATTATAGCACCTTCTGCTCACGTGTTTTTTCATTTATGTGTATATATATATATATATGTATATACATATATACCACCACAAAACCACACAGACACAGTGCTTTAACGTTGACTCAGCTTCACTTTAATGTCCGTATGCATCATCAGTACGTCAGACTCATTTACCCAATGCATATATTTCAAAAGGATTCATTTCTGTCGTTTATTAGACCTTTTATCATCATTGTAAAAATCCGTCCGTGTTCACGACCATTACACGCAATAGAACTATTAAACTGGTCAGAATGGTGCTGTACAAAATAAAAAAAGAAGCCCAATTGCTTTCCCCTGTAAAGGGAACATGCGTATGCATGGTGATTTTTTTTCATGAAAAAAAAAATCTGGTCGTTTAATTTTTATGGCAGAACAGTAGAATTTCCCATGTGAAAAGCAGATGCGAGGCGATCGACTTCTAACAGGCAACACCGTCGCTGAAATAGTTGCGAGCAGCGCTGCGAGCACAAGCATAACTTTGCCGAGCCCCAAGGGACCAGTTTTTTCATACGCCTGTCTCTGACGTCAATGCTCTGGCTGTCCTGTGGATCGTCACAGCAGACGCTGAGAGAAAAAGAGGGAGAGCGAATGAGAGCGAGCGAGAGAGAATGTGTGGATTTCTGTGTGTGTGTGTGTGTAAAGACTGCAGTCTGCACTCTAGAATGTATCCTGCTGCAAACGCATACAGTATTGAAGAGATTAATTTTGTTACCCAGCAATAGGTGTGTGTGTGTGTGTGTGTGTTTATGTGTTTATTTGGGTGTGTATGTACCTCGGGTGGCACTTAAAAACTAGTTGCTTGATGCCGAGGTCGCTGAGCGTTTGCCACTGATTACGTAAAGCGCGCACAGCGATGAGGAATGATGACCATGGTGGATCACAGCGGCTGAATAAGATCAAATAGAGAAATATCATTACTGGTTAATTGTAAGGATTTGTTTACCATCACCTCAAGACAGAAATTGGTTGTTTAAAACAACGTGGAAATTCAATTCAAAGCGAACCTCTTAGCGTTCGCGTGCGAACTTGACTGTTATCTGAAGATTTAACGTGAACATCTGAGCCGCAAGCCATTCGAGGTGGGCTTTGTTATTCCTATGACTGTTCAGTCACCTTCATGTCACCTCGCGGTGACGTCTCTCCTGCCATATATAGACACAGATTTCAGACACATCATGCCGGCCTAATGGTGATAAACCAGGATGCAACAAAAAGCTTTTTTTGTGCTTTGTTCATAAAATGCAATGCAATGGAGCAATCAGGATTCTTTGAGAACTGTAAATATATACATTAACATTGTTCTGGAGAATTGGGCATTGATGTGCTTTCTGGAAGTAATCTATATCTGATATTGTATGTCATCTATTAAAGTTACTGTATCTATATATCTGATCCAACGTATCTCAATGTGATATCAATGTTAAAATAATATACTTTTACAAACATACTCTTGGAAACCTGGAAAACACTATAGGAAAATATTCCAAAATTTCTGTAAATACATTACTCCGATTTATATTTATGCATTTGTTTATTTTTGTTTGTTCTTCTTTATTATTATTATTATTATTATTATTATTATTATTATTATTATTATTATTTATTTTCATGTATGTGGTGTGTATGTGTATGTAAAGTATATAGATATAGGTGTGTGTGTGTGTGTGTGTGTGTGTGTGTGTGTGTGTGTGTGTTGTGTATGTGTATATATATATATATATATATATATATATATATATATATATATATATATAATAGTAATAGTAACTTATTTCAATTTAAATAATAGTAATAATAATTAAAATTGGACAGATAAAAAAAAAATTTCCACACGTACCTCCTATTTATATCTCTGTATTTCTAAGTATTGATGGATAACATATTAATGTTTTATTATTCATAATATACAAAGCAAATGGGTTAGAAAAAATGTTAGGCCTATAATTACTAGGATTGTACTGTAGGAAAATATATATTGCTTGTACAGTTGTTTGCATTCATCTGTACGGTATTTATTTGTTTATTTTATTCATTTGATAACTATTATTTCATTTGACCTTCTGAAAATCAGTGTATATGAACAGTTCAGGCAGGGTTAAAGCCTTTGCTTCGTTATAATTATTATGAATGTTACCGTTGTTATAAATTATTATTATTTATTATAATAAAATGGATCAATTATCAAACCTATTCTATAAACCGATTCTATAAATTTATACAATTTTAATATGGCTATGGGTAATGTCAGGAAACCACTTAAAGTTAAGTCCAAGTTTAGTGAAGATTTATAACCAAATTAAAGTCTATTTAATTTAAGTTCACATCACCCAGGTTATGTGTATATGGGAAAATTTGAATCTGTAATAATCAGAAGAAGCAAATCCAAGTTAAAACCAGTGATTCTGTGTGTGCGCGCGTGTGTATGTATATATATATATATATATATATATATATATATATATATATATATATATATACACACACACACACACACACATATATATATATATATATATATATATATATATATATATATATAGTAAGTGGCAATTAAATATGGACGAAATTTAAGACATTTGTTTAGACCCGAGTTGAGAAGTTTAGAAATGTAAAAAATATTGCATATATATTATAATTCCAAAGGGAATGTTCTGTTCCAAAAGGAATCTGTGCTTCATAATAATGCTCTTCTATTTTTGTCGAGTCTTTTGAGAAACAAAGAAGGAGGTCTCTTAGTGGTTCAGACACAGACACGGTTGTTATTACCTTCTGAGCTCGAGGTGCTCAAGGTGCTAATTTAACCAAAAGACATACGAATGATCCTTTAAAGGCGAGCTAATGTATAAATTGAATGCTGTTGTACGGGTTTTGGCTGCTGCTTGATGAATCCTTGCTCTACGATATTTGTGAGGAGGGTGTGTGAGCATAATTACTATTCTACCTCACCCAATTTAAGCAGTATTTGTTGTGTAGCCTGCATTTAAACCGACTGTTGGAGGCAACCTCTCTACAAATACTGTAGAGCTTGTTTTCTTTGGAGAAGAAAAAACAAATACAAGTAGTTTAGGATAAGAACTATGCGGTCCGGGGCTCGCAATCTTGTCACAAATGCTTACTTCACCGCTAACGCAGGCACATAGGCACAGCAATAGTTATTGGATTATAAATTACTTCCATATGTTCCAGCATCCCATCCCCCCATCCAGCACTCATCCCTACTTCAAACTCTGCTCCCACCTCATTCAGCGAGACAATCTCTGGATTAGAACTATTTTGATGCGGTTTTATGTCCTACAAACACAACTTCTTTGATGAAACGCGGAGGAATCTTTTTTTTTTAATAGAAAGCTGTTTTGTGTTTTGTTTTCTCACTACGTTGATGTTGTGTACATATAAAGCCATGTATTACTTTAAGGTTAAACTGAGTGCATGAGAAAGTTGTTTTGGATTTCGAAGTTCCCTGTGACTGTGTGTGTGTGTGTGTGTGTGTGTGTGTGTGTGTGTGTGTGTGTGTGTGTATTGTATATATATATATATATTATATATATATATTTATATATATATATATATATATTTATGATTAAATTAGCACACCACACACACACACACACACACACACACACACAGACACCTCCAGGGTCTGGGTTCGATTCCCGTCTCGGCCATGTGTGTGTGGAGTTTGCATGTTCTCCCCGTGCCTCAGGGGTTTTTTTCTTCTCGGGTTCTCCGGTTTCCTCCCTCGGTTCCAAAAAACATGCACGGTAGGTTGATTGGCACCTTGGAAAATTGTCCCTAGTGTATGAATGTGTGTGTGTGTGAATGTGTGTGTGTGTGCCCTGTGATGGGTTGGCATTCCATCCAGGGTGTATCCTGCCATAATGCCCATAGACACCTGAGATAGACACAGGCTCCCCGTGACCCGAGGGAAGATTGTATATAAAGCGGTAGAAGATAGAGATGAATGGAATGAATATATATATATATATATATATATATATATATATATATATATATATATATATATATATATATATGTATATAGTGTGTGTGTGTGTGTGTGGATATATGTGTGTGTATATATATATATATATATATATATATATATATATATATATATATATATATATATATATATAGTGTATTTTGATACAAATCCCATGATTTGAAACGTCTGCTTTTTTATAAAACAGTACTTCCAACTGGTACATATAAATACATAGGTATATATAAATACATAAGTATAATACATATAAATACATAGGTATAATAGAAACTGAACAAAGCCCACACACCCTACGTTTCCTGTTTATCTTGGATCACGGTTGGCTGTAGGGTTTAAAAAAACAAAAAAACGCTCCACACTTAAGCTAACTAATGATGAGCGTGCAGAGTACGCCAAGTAAAAGTACTAAATAAAGAAGACCACATCAACTAGGGAGATGCGGATATCTACAACATTCATACGTCAGTCATGCTAAAATTCTTTTCATTCATTCATTCACTCATCTTCTACCGCTATATCCGATCTTCCCTCAGGTCACAGGGAGGCTGTGCCTATTTCAGGCGTCTATGTGCATTAAGGCAGGATACACCCTGGATGGAATGCCAACCTATCACAGGACGCACACACACACTCACATTCACACACTAGGGACAATTTTCCAAGGTGCTAATCAACCTATCGTGCATGTTTTTGGACCGGGAGGAAACCGTAGAACCCGGAGAAAAAACCTGTGAGGCACGGGGAGAACATGCAAACTCCACATACACATCGCCAAGATGGGAATCGAACCCGGACCCTGGCGGTGTGAGGCGAACGTGCTAACCACTAAGCCAAGTCCTTTAAGTCCTTTAAATAATTTTAGAAGAATTAAAACAGTGCATGAAGGTAAATCATCTTCTATACAGCAAACAAAATGAACTATGAAGGAAATAATTCAAACCTGTAATAATGATTATTTGATCAACAGCTCTGATAAAAATAGGGCTCGGGCTCAGAGAGAGAGAATTTGGAATTAGTCACTACCTAATATAGTCGTTATATAATTTGTGGTTTACCTATTGTTACCCTTCCATTGTTTTATATCCCCATAAAGGTTGTTTTATACTCCATTCTTGGTGCAGACCAGTGAAATTGGTCAAGTTTTTCTTGGTTTGCAGTTCTGTCACCATGACCTAATTTTAGCCCAGTGGATTCTCCTCTGTAGTTCGTTTCACTCTAGGCAGCATAAATGGGCCCCTAATTAAAAGTCTGCCAAAAAAAAAAGGTTCTGACAAAAAGAGGAATGTGTACAAGATGGCATGCAAGAAATGGGGAGCATCGGGGTTTCAGCAGTTTCTGCAGTTGTGTTTTAAATAGGCATGGCACTTAAATCTTATTTTACATCTGGTTTACACTTTTGATAAAATAATAATTGCATTTCTTTCGAATGTCCATTATTATTGACTTGCACCGCCCCGATTTGCAGTATTTCCTTCATATGCTGTTTGTTTGATGATACACCGTTGTTCACTTGAAATAAAAATATGTACAAATTTCCTCCTCTAGGACCTCAAATCCAAGATTTTATTTATTTATTTGTTTATTTTTTGCAACTTGATATCTAGGAATGTTTAGAAGCATGGGACGTAATCGACACTTCGCTTGGCAAAGAGCTTGCAGATGAATCCTCATTATGAGACTACGCACAGTCTGAGTAATAGCATGAAGAAAGGAGGGATGTGACATAAAATAGGACAAATGGCATAAAATGGCTCTTTTAAGTCACATTTAACAAAAGCTCCGGCTGACAAATTTCTGCTTTAGGTTTGCTTGATGTTTCGCGGCCCCGAACACTGGTGAACTCCCATCCACATGCGGTGGCACAGTTTGTTATATAGAAGCTTCCTCCACACATGATTATTACCTTGTCCTTCTTTTTTTTTGGAATAACTGCAGCAAACAGTGCTGTTATATCCCCAAGGCGACGAATTAGAAAGACCTTTAAGACCGCTTTAAGGCAATTCTTTTTTTTCTCTCTTTTCTTTTTTGTTTGACACTTTTTCTTCTTAATAATAATCACATGTATTTGATTCTGATTTTAATCTGACTAATTGATCAGATTATTTAGAGCTTTCTGGGTCATGCATAAAAAAAAACTGTGTGAAACTGTGATTGTGCAAACCATGATTCCTTGACAGTCATGTGATTTCACTGGCAATGAAAAGCAAATTGGGTGCTTTGAGGAAATTCTGATATTTATGGGGCATTGTGAGACTTTTTGGGTTAAAAGGCAAGCGATGGGCATGCCAGAGGTTAAGAAGAGAGGGATAAGAAAAGTCTATTGCCTTTAGGATTATTCGGGATGGTCAAGTCAAGGCATAGAAATTGTTACGGATGACATATATGTAGAATTCTAATGTGCTTCTTGACCTTTGTGGGGGGGGGGGGGGAACGTTACCCTCTTTAACATGCACTGAATAAAAGCGAAATAACTGCTTTTTGTGCAATATTCAATAATTTTTCTTTTACAGAAGTCATATATTTTGTAAATGCTGAACCGACACTGGTGAACCTATAGTAACCTCTGTCATGTTGTTGTCATCTAAACCTCTGTATAATGATACAAATTGTGAATGTTCCTATATTGATATTGGTAGCGGTAGTATAAATTTTAAATATTATGATGTAATTGGAGATTTTTGCCCGCTCAACAGAGCTCATTGTAGTTTCATCATGCTATTGAAATGAAGATCTTTGTTCCCCTGCTATTTTGTACCCAGTTTCTTTCCTGTATGAAATCCGGTTTCACTTCTGTAGCATGTTATCCATTATAAAAGCTTCAGGTGGTTAGCATTAGTCTCATGAAGGGCCCTCCAACTTTCACAGATGTAATACAGTTTCTGGGTCACTTCCTGTGTCGATTAGCTAACAAAACACCTTTTTGCACTAGATGAGTTTATCCAGCGAGACCGAACCGCTCAGACTTAAGGCACTCCTTGGCGTTTCGCGAGCCGTGTGCGGGCCTGCAAAGACGTCAGTGGGACGTCAAAAAATTGACACAGGAAATCCTTTGAGTAAACCTCAAAGTTTAAAACAACACGACTCGTGGAACAGAAAACCCAAACGCGTGTGATAATTACAAAGGACTGGATGGTGAACGTCTGCGTGTTTAAAGAACCGAGTGCAGTTTTCTCATGCAAGCGAGGGCAGATTGGCAGATTGGCCAGAGTTATGATAATCAGTGCACCAGCGCAGTGGATCATTGTACACCACAAGACAGAAAGGGCCTTCACTAGGATTTTTAGAAATGTATTTACTTCTAAAAAAAAAAATAATAATAATAATAACAACAAAATTAATTGTTGGTGCATGTATGCAGGGAGACCTAAAGCCCTGGATAATGGGCATCTGCTAAATGCTGTAAATGTAATGTATGCATTCTGTAAAAGCGTACTATTCTTGCACAATCATTTCTGTGCAATGTTCACTACAAAACTTGAGCAGATCAAGAACAGCAATGTGGGCTATATAGTGTAAATCTGCTCAGGGTTTTGGGGTGTTTTTCTTTTCTGTTTGTTTGGTCGCTTGTTTTCATTCCTCCTGTAGTAACCTATGCAAATATGTTGCTCACTGGGGGAAAAAATGCTTTGGAATAAATTTCATCGCAATATCATTTCATTATCAATTTGATGATATAGACTCGATCATAACTTTTGGTGAAATTTTGATTTCAACACGACATAAATATAAAGAGTAATTTTAAAAAGAGGCTGTCGCGATCACGGCGAACTCTCTCACTCCGTCTTGCTCGGACACACACACACACACACACACACACACACACACACACACACACACACACACACATACATACAAACGCGCGCACACGCACACGCGCGCGCAGACTGACGCGTGCTGACGTCAGGAGCGCATCAGGACCGCCTGCCGCAGCACGAGCAAACAGTTTGACTTCTACTTATGGCTCGGTGTAATCGCGCTCGAATGGGTGTGGCGAACAGGAATGCGCTTTTATGGCCACCTTGTGTTAATTCATTCACCGGAGCGCTGTCGCTCAGCAGAATGCGTCCGTTATAATGCGTGCATATCGGTTTGATCGCGGACGCAGGCGATTTCCGTTCAGCAGCGCCGAAAAAAAACGCAAGAAATGACGGGACTGGTTTTTCTTCTTCTTTTTTTTCTTTACGCAATGCGCGATCCGGCTGTTTCTTTGCGTTCAGCTTGAAGAAAAATAATTTATTCAAACAAAAACAAAAACGTCCAACCCAGTGACATTACACCCATCACGCCCCCCCCCCTTCCCAAATAGCCTCGCGACTCCAGGGGAAAAGCGCGCGCGCGCGTTCACGGGTCCACGCAACTTTTGCGTCTACGCCAGTGTTGTTCGCTCCCAGCGCGCGTCCAAGAGCCGCCTTTATTAGAGCGCGCTTTATGATCACTCTTCCGTGGACACCCAGGACGCTGGGAAGAAGTGTGACGTGTCGTACATCAGCAGGAGTTTTCCGCGGTCCGGTTCGTGCGAGGGACGAAACAGGAGGACGCGGAGACACGCGGTATCACTCGGTTTCCGGCATCCCCCCCCCCCTCATCCCCTTCACCTCCTCCTCCTTCTTTACCTCCTCCACCTCCACCACCACCTCCACCCCTTGTCACCAGCAGCCGGCTCGGACTGCGGTACCCGGATTGTCCGCTTTCTTCTCCATTGGACTTGATGAGCCACCGGACTCTACCTTCAGCAAGACTTTCCCGGCGTGTTTTTTCCCCTCTCCTCCTCCTCCTCCTCCTTCCTCCTCCCTCCTCCTCCTCCTCCTCATCATCATCCTCCTCTCCCGTTCTGTCGCGCTTCCCAGTCCGACATGGAAGATGGGCCGCCTTCGACAAGCTGCTTCAGAAGGCTCGCGGACTGTTTTCTTGGCTCAAGTAGGTACAATTCGGTTACTTGTGTTCGGTTTTTCCCGATTATTCGTCGGGAAGCTTTCTGGCTTAGAATCTGAAAATGAGAATCCCATCTGTAGGTCGCGTTGTTTTGTTTTTTCCTTCTTATTTGCAAACTTTCCAAATTGCAATTTTAGCGCAAAGTTAATAAAGGCGCAAGCGTTTTGCGGATGTTTGTGTTTTATTATTATTTTTATTTTTTTAAATTATGTATACAAAGTTTCCGATGCACGTTCAGCCCGCGGCGCATGGCTGTCATGTATCCACCCCCTAGTTATCTTTGAACACGATTTGTAATTTGTTGCACGGTGTTTGTAAAGCAGCTGCACTCAGACAAGTGACTGAGATCCAAACAAGACGAGCATTCATGTGTCTGTGGTCGGTGTGCACACCGTGCTGCGTGATTTCCAGTCCAGATCATGGCCAGCAAAAACAAACTTTCACGCGAAGACGTGCAACTTCTATACTTCTATTACTGCTCAAGATTTCACCCACTAAACTTTTTTTTTTTTTTTGTAGATTTTATTTCTGGCGAGCTGCATTGAGCCCCCCAGTGGTGGTCTTTTTGTGACACCTTTGTTTTGTTTGTTTGTTTGTTTTTTGTTGCCTTATGTAATGCATCTCATGGAAGGTATCCTGGTAAACACATGCGTGTAAACTGCTTCGAATCCACGCAAAAGAATCAGCATTAAAGTTAAAGAAGCGTCACATATTCCCTCACCACGGTGTAGTTCCATTATTTGATTTGCCATCAGGCCTGTCTTTGGTTGCTTCCTGATAAAACTGATTCGTTCTGAAACATACAGAATGTTCATGTCTTTGCATTGCATGGTGTAGATTTTGAGTCAAGTCGAACGAGCTTCTGTATTATTTTGCACAGGACAGTCTTTTGCATTCTTGCAAAAAAAAAAAAAAAACCAATTTAATAAGAATTCTTCCAAAAATAAAAAAACACAGTGTGTAAAACTGCATGGAAGTTTATCTAATTTGCCTTATATATTTATTATTATTATTATTATTATTATTATTATTAATAATAATAATAATAATTATTATTATTATTATTGCTGCTGTTTGTGTCAAATATTGTATACTCATTATATATGCACACACAAAACAAAACAACAAATCATACAGGTCATACTTGATTTCCCCACTTTCTCCAGGCATGTTTTATTATTGTTGCAATACATCATGCATGTATGTGAGCAGTAATGGAACCAGATTTCATTTTTAGCTTTATCTGCATTTGGCCTGCTGAGGACCTGCTCAGGATCGCTCAACAAGTCCGTGCTTTATTCGCTACGAGCGGCTTTTGATGATCGGTGATTGTGCCGGTGTGCTCTGCCAGCCCGAAGTTTTTAGAGCTCCTCAAGTTTCTTCTGTTTTTATTCCGGTGTAATCACAACGATTTCCAGATCAAACAATATAATAGTGAATTATGGTTAATCAAATCAGCCTAAATATTTGCATTACTTATTAAATGCCTGCTTTCCATCTCGAGGGCTTTATTAACGACAGGTGCCCTTGAACCATGAAACATGTTTAGTCTGTAGGTAAGTGACTCATATCTGTAGAATTAGGTGCTTAACAAAAAAAATGCTATAGGTGCAGTTTTAATGATTTTATATATGTGATTATCTATATGAAACTAATAAAATACTTGCATTTAATTGGATCCTTTCGAATAATTTAATAATTAAAAAATGGGCAAAAAAAGGCTTTGTAGAAACATAACCAGTAAACTGTATGCGTTCACAGACATTTGTCAGATTATTATATTTTGGCCGGGTCTGATTTAATTGATTAAAAAAAAAAATACAGACAATCGTGTCTAATTTATTCTCTTTTCCAAGTATTATAAACTACCACTACATACAATGTGAATGTTTTTTTTTTTTTAATTTCCATTCTGTGGAGAATTCAAAACACGATTAGCAGTGTATATTTGAATAAAGGTTTGTTTGGTGGTCAGGTGACAGGTGACAGTCAGCAGTTTTCATGCTGGTAGACATTTGCAGCACATTTGTGGCGTACCGCACGGCGATTTGCGTCATCAGCACTTTAAAGACTTGAAGGTGCAACACTTTTTTGTAAGGTTTGCTTTGTATACAGTAATCAGATAATGAACGCGGGAACAAACCACTTTTGCACTGTTAACAAGGGATTTTTTTTTCTCCTGTTGAACAGTGCCGATCAGGTTTCACAGGGAGAAAGACTGTCTCTTGAAAATATAAAATGGACACCTAATGTTAAATAATGCTTCCCTGTATCTAATAAGTACAATAAGTGCTTTGTGGAAAGTGGAGAATGTCCCTAAGCAATACGCATCTCATCATAACGTGACTTCTGCAGTAATATGTCGATGTTTTTATTGACTGTGCCAGTCTTATCATCTTTATCTCACATTGTGGACGTAATAACTTTTGAGACATGCCAGAATATGCCCCCCCGGGAGTCCTATTGGACAAAGAAAACTTGAAAACATTCAGCATGTCCTGAATGTTCAGAGTTAAAGCTATAGTGTCTTGAAAAAATACACTTCGATGCATGCTGACATTAAAATGAATGGATGACTAGAGGAGATGTTTTCAGTTTGTATGATATGATGAATATGACGCAGGGACCTGTCAGTTACATGGAAAAAAGTGAATCGATGAGTTATGAAATGAAAGGCACAGTCCAGCGTTAATGCAAATTCAGTCGTGCAAATGTTACGTGAATGTAAATTTAGGATCCACATTTACAGTATTTAGCATTTCATATCTGTGCATCTCATTTTTTAGGGAACAAAATGTTGAATTTAATGATTTGCTTAGATAAATAATAAAAAAAAACCTGCATAATGCTTGGTTACACTTGTACATGGGAGCCTATGTTTGTTACTTAATTTTATTAACATACTTAAGTGTTTCTTGAACAATATTTTAAAGGGAGAAATGCTAAAGTTTGCTGGGTGCTTCTTAAAGCATCTTTTTATTGCATTACAAATATTTGCATTATGGAGGCAAAAATATGTAGTTGATCAGTCAGAAGAGTTTAATATATTTATATTAAACAACATAATGGGAATATGTGATCACAGTTTATCTAAAGAATGCAGTATTTTTCTGTAGATCCTAGTATTTGTTTATCAGAAAATAGGCAAATGAACATTTCCCCAATAACATTACTGACACAGACCAAGACAAAGCGATTATTAAGAACGAATGTGGTGCAACCATGTGTCATGGCATCATGCAATAAGTTTTCTTCCATGTTAGAGAATTTTTCCCCTCTGCTATTTTATGCATTGAAGGTATTGGAATGCCATTCTTTTGATTTTTATTTTGCAAATGGAGACATGATTTGATATTAAAAGATGTATGTGAATGATGGTTTATGTTTATATGTAGATGCATTAAATAATTGGATTTTTATTTCTTTATTGGTGGCAGATCTTTAGGTGAGCAAAAGTATCGGAACAATGCAATACATCACCGGGGTCGTATCTGTGGCTCTCCAGGCTGCACGATGCGGTTTGGATGTATTTTGCTGCGGTATTTCGATCGGTTACATTGTCGAGAAAGATTGGCGAGCCCCTTCCAAAAGTCTCCATGCAGGCCTGAGCTACTACATTTTACATCTGTTCAGCTTGACCAAGATTATTGTTTGTGCCATGAGCAGATTTATGCTTTAGGTTTTCATCACTTGTTGTTTTGTGCGTCAGTGTTCTGTTTTCAAGCCTTTCCAAATTGTCATAACCGCTATGCCTAATGGTTTTGATTTGAGCAGTATGTCTCTGATAGACCCCCCCCCCCCCAATAGACATGTTGGTTTACCCGTTTTAACAAATGTGGCTTTCCCATGGCCAAGACCAAGAGTAGACACTCAAGCCTATTTAATAGTATATTGTTCCAATATTTTTGGGTTTAAACAAAATGTTGACAAGGAATGGAAAATGTTGGTCGATCATCTTGGATTCATCATTCGGAACCGAAATGATTTCACCCTTGACATTTGCATATCTTCGGAGGGCTCTGTATGTAACCGCCTGTGTTCTCTGTATTTCTTTGAAGTCTGATGGGATTCCCAGACTCCTGACGCAAACCTCCGACACAGAATACGAAGTGGACAAGCATCAAGGGGGTTTTTCTTTAAAGAAAGGGATTCGCCTTTAACCTCAGAACTATCTGAAGTTTAAAAAAGGGGAAAACATTTTGGAAAAAAGAATAATACAACGATATACATATAAAAAAAAAGAGATGTTATTCATCAATTAACTGAACGGAGGAAGGATATTGGCAATGCATTGTCGCATGAAAAATTACATGTATTTATTACATCACTGCACGATTGTGTTGCGTTCCACCATCATTAGCCACTTAAATATACACTTAAAAATAACAATCAAATATCTAAATATCTGTTTCCTCTATATTTAACATAAACTGGAATACGACAATGGTGACAAAGCTGTGTTTCTTGATTTATTGACAATCTGAATTAGTATTCCATCAGTTAATCATTCTAGGTATTGCCTCACATCCGAAGAATCCAAGCCCTCAAATTCCTGCTGTTGTAAATATATTCATTCATTCATTTTCTACTGCTTTATCCAATCTTCCCTCGGGTCACGGGGAGCCTGTGCCTGTCTCAGGCGTGTATGGGCATTAAGGCAGGATACACCCTGGATGGAATGCCAACCCATCGAAATTTTCCAAGGTCCCAATCAACCTACCGTGCATGTTTTTGGACTGGGAGGAAACTGGAGAACCCGGAGAAAAACCCCCTGAGGCACGGGGAGAACATGCAAACTCCACACACACATGGCCGAGACGGGAATCAAACCCGGACCCTGGCGGTGTGAGGCGAACGTGTTAACCACTTAGCCACCGTGCCCCCTGTATATATATATTGATTAATACAAAATTAAATACAATTCAAACTTGTTTTAATTCAATACTGTGTTTTACTGTACTGTTCTCATCTATTATTAATCTGTGGTGTTTTTTTTTTGTTTTTTGTTTTTTAAACAAGTGATGCAAGAACAGTGTGCAGTGTTTCAGTTTGCGTTCAGGAAGGCACCGAAAATGGAAGCTAACAGAATCGGCATCAGTCAGCATTTTGAAACGCTAGTCATCTTACACAATGAGTCCCCGAACCGCACCCTGACACACAGGCAGAAATGTATCCCCACATTTCCGCGCCCGTAATGTTTTCATGCATTATTTAATTTTTTTGTTTTGTTGCTCATGCTTTTATGCTCTTATCTACTCTTGTTTACGATATTTAAATGCGATTTGGTGAAGTTCTCCACTCGATTCTCTGTCCAACAAACCGCCGTTTTTGTTTTTTTTTTGTCGTCGGCCGGAGCAAATGAATTTCTCTTGTTTTGAAAAACGTTGAATCGTATATTAAATAGCGGAAACTCATCACTTCCTTTTTTGTTCCTTGTTCATTTAATCGCTTGCGTCTATTCTTTACTACAATTCGGACGCACCTGTTCCCCTTTGTACTTTGCAAACTAACTGTCGTTCTTGGTGCTTAACACGTCATGCACTAACCTATAGTGCGACATCAAAAACACGCCTGAACAATCAGCAAAACGTTATGATAGAAATGTCACAGTGTTCATTTTGCAGGGTTTTTTTGGCCTTTTTTTTTTTTTTTAGGTCATACTATATATATTGCAAAAAATTTTGGAAGTGAAATGCAAATAGTCAGAGAAATATATTGTTACCTAATGAATAGTGAATAGTACAAATAGTACTTGTTTTTAATTACAAAGTGAATGAAAAGTAAATATAAAAGTAGATAATGGATAAATGATAGCACTCTCCGTGCAGCATGCAGTCTCTCATTCGCCTCTAGAGGCCGATCTCTTAATCGCAGTTGACCTGAACACGGAAAAACGGTATGGAGTTTTATAAATAGAGACAAAAGCAAACAACTAACTTGGCAGATTAATTAAAAAAAACAATTAACCAATAGGAAATGGAATTTTCCGTGGGTATATTTAATTATACATACTGGTCAAAACTAAACTTTTCAACACGGCACCATGAATGTATTGATGTCCTTCCGATTAGAGGAGCAGCTCCACTCCCTTTTTTTGGTTTTGTTTTGTTTTTAGCCTCTTGCATGAGGAGATTTAAATTGAGATATAGCAATAGATGAACGTTTCTACTCATTACCTTAAAAAAAAACCCTTCCCCACCACCAAATTCAACTTGGTAAGCATTGGTCCTCAACACATTAAGAATGGGTAAATTTGGGCAGCTGATTTATTTATTTATTTATTTATTTTACTCATAAAAGCTGGCAAAATTAAGTCCCCACAACAGCTAGCATTATTTATTTTATTTATTATTACTTCAGTAGGTCAGCGAGTTAATGATCTCTAAATAATTAGGCAGGAAATAATAATCCCAGCAACTGCCTTGCATCCTTGTGTTGGATTTGGGTGCAGGGAGACAACAGTCTCATCAATTCGGGGAAGTATCTGTCCAGAATTCACGTGGAAGGCCAGATACGATGCCCCTCCATCCAGTCGTGCATTTCACAAGGTTCAGCGCCAGGTCAGCTCATATCAAGAACTTCAAAGCTGCCCTCCGATGCTATTTCTTATGTCTCTTAAATATGCATATGTTCTGCGAGTTCAATAGCCAGCGGTCAAAAAATAACGCATGGAAACTATCAGCAGCGCCAGATGCATCGGCCATCGAAACACAGCTACTGCTCTGGCAAGTGGACCAACGCGGGGAGGAATAAAATAGGATATGAAACTCTTTTCATTAATTGACTTTAGTGAACAGGGAATCTTTTAGTGCTAGGGTCAACTGCATGCTCGAGTTCAAATAAACTGCTACTCGTCAAGTAATTTTGCGGGGTAATGTGCGGACTTGATCCCCCAGTGCGCAATGTCTGAGTTGGGACTGTTCCCATTCCTTGGCTTGGCGAAGGTTCTTGTACAGTGGTGCGTCAGATAACATGAAAAGTGAAAGTGCGACTTTAAAGGATTGTGTATACACACGACTATAAAGTAAATAAAGGCACTAAATAGTGTAAAATATATTTTTTAAAAATTGTTGTTTGAATTAACAATAAATGTGCGCTTGACTGACCAACTGTCCTGGAGTGACAGAAGGGAAACGTTGTTCACGACACGACGCAATACTTCCAAACAAGTAGAATCCCGAAGTTAAGCAAACGTTGTTATCCGGTATAAAATTCTGGCCGCAAAACACGACGTTAACCGAAATCGATGTTAACCGAAGCACCACTGTACAATAATTGTTACAGAATTTTGGGTTTTGGAGCTTGCAGGCCTAAGTATTAAAAGACGCTGTGAGGAGGACGCTGTACCCATGCCCAACAATCTCACAAGTCTTATCACTTACCTCTGCTTGGTCCCCAAGATGTGTGTGAGTGATGTGACAGCTGTTGTACTTGACCTCACACTGCTTTACTTTCGAGGACCCCACCCAGTTTGCTGATAACCGAACAGCACTTCCTGGGAATTGCTGAGTGGTAAAGGTGATCTTTTCTACGTTTTAATGTTACGCTTGTCACCTGAATGAAAGATTAGGGTGCATGTTGTAAATGGTGTAAGGCGTATATGATAGAGACTATAATACGGGCAGCATGCCTTTGCGATATATATATATATATATATATATATATATATATATATATATATGTCTCTGTTAATTTGCATGTTTACACAAATTCTCTGCCCAAAATTATTCTGTTTTTATAGTTTTGGCATGACTGTTTTGCTTGAAACCTGTTTTTTTATTGATTATTATGGTATCAAAATACTTAATATGGTGTAAGTTTATTTCTGCAGCTTTACATTTGCAGTATTTGGCAGACGCCCTTATCCAGAGCGACTTACAACTGAGCAATTGAGAGTTACGGGCCTTGTTCAAGGGCCCACTAGTGGTAGCTTGGTGGTTGTTGGGTTTGAACTTGCGATCTTCTGGTCCAGAGTCCAACACCTTACCCACTGGGCTACCACCTCCCTACCATTCACCCTAGCTTTCACCCATGTAAGTCTGTGTTTTTTTTTTTTTTTTTTGTGCAATGCCAGTATTGTTGTTATAGTAGTAGTGTTGTAAGGTACAATAAAATACAGAGTTGCGTAATAATTTTGCGCTGCATTGATTTGACGACAATATTGAATAATAGAGTTTGTGTGCTGTGGGTCTACGTGGTTGCGAGTTCAAAATGCCAGCCACCCCAAGTTAAACCCTTTTGAGCAAGACGTTTATCCCCACCGCTACTCGAGTGTGAATGAGAGAAATGTAAGTCGCTCTGGACCTTTGGCCATAAATATATGTCGTATATTTTTACTTGAAACTGTATGTAATAGTATAGAGGGTAATGGTATGTACTGAAATCTATAGTTTCATCCAAGGCTGAACCAACTACAGACAATTGTTAAGATTAGACAATTCTGTAGTAATGAAGACAAATCATTCATCTGCCTACTTTTTCTGAATTCATTTCCTTTGGTAACGCGAGAATGAGCCGTGCTATAGAACGTACTTTCGTCCAGCGCATCGTGTTCCTGCTCTACAGAATCGGTCGGTGCGTCATTCGGGTTATTGCTTAATGCTATTATTGCCATGGCTGCCAAACTACAACGCTGTATGGATAAAGGGAAATTCCAGCACGAACTCTATTGTGTCTTCAAAAGTGCGGTTTGCCTTTTTTTAATGTCAAGCCCTATGGCCTTATTGAACCTTTTTTTTTGTTTCTTTTTTTTTTTTCCTGAATCACAAAAGATGTTGGGTGTTGTTTACATTTTTTTCCATATAATCAAGTAGTGTTTCGGACGGCAAGTTAATCCGTGCGCATACTTCACGTTGTTAAACAGAACATCCGTCTGCTGCTGTTTCACCTGCTTTAACTTGCGTGGCAGCCGCTGGTATTTAAGCAGTTTTTGTCTGAGTCTCTGGTATTTTGCAGTACGCAGCCTGCATTATGAGAAACACAAACGGACGTAATTATGTTCCCAATGTACTCTTAATTACCGTGAGTCATGTGTACTTCTCGAGTGCAATACGTTACGAAACCCTTTCAAACAACCGGTCGGAAAAAAATAATAGTCTTGCGTTAAAATGTATGGATTTTGTTGTAGCCTGATTTCATTCAACTAGTTTGACTTTTCAGGAATCTTTATTTATATATATATATATATATATATATATATATATATATATATATATATATATATATATATATATATATATTTCTGATGTCTCGGTTGTGCAGTATTTTCTACTTGGTTGCAAAAGTGGCCCGTCCCAGTGCTCGGGTTTCCATTGCAGTTGCAATTTCAGTTTACTAAGAACATAGAGATGATCATTTTGCACATGCATTGCTTGATTTTGTGCTTTAAAATATATGTATTTTCTTAGGAGAGAATAAAAGAATAGTTAGAATTCAAAGGCGACGCATTTCTTATAAGCACCGCATCTCAAAATGTGAATCGGGTAAAATTCCATGTTGTAAATCTCTATATCCAGATGTTAAAACTTCTAAAGGTCTTTTCCATGCACACTTCTTCTTCTGTATCTGTGTGTGTGTGTGTGTGTGTGTGTGTGTGTGTGTGTGTGTGTGTGTGTGTGTGTGTGTGTGTGTGTGTGTGTGTGGTGTGTGTGTGTGTGTGTGTGCTGTTTTGTGGAGGTCACTGTTTAAAGCTACTCTAGGTCAACTCTAATATAATCTGACAGGCATTCCCATCCCCAATTGGAACAACAACTACAGTGCATTAAAAAAGGCTGAATTTGTCATGCGGGAATCGCTCCTCAAAGAATGAATTGCACTTCCTGTCTCAGCTGGATGCCGTTTAATCGTTACAGTGATTTCCTTTCCACGAATGTTCCGCGGGGAAGTCAATAAAGATGTTTCGCTCGCATCAGAAATGGTAAGGTGCGCTTCATGGACGTCGTCACAGGACGGGGGGGGGGAAAAAACGCCGCGGTCAGCAATAACTGTAAAGTTTACGTCTCGCCAGGATTTTGAATTGCATCGAACAAGCGCACAAGTTTATATACAGGGCAAAAATCTTCCGAATCATGTATCGATCTGCTGATTGATCAGTCTTCACTGACAGCAAGTCTCAGAAGCGCAGTACCAATTTCTCCATGCTGCCACTGTTGGGCCCTTGAGCAAGGTCCTTAATCCTCTATGCTCCACGGCTGCTGTATCACGGCTTCCTAACGTAGCCGGGTTTATACAAAGAATGAATTTCACTCTGCTGTAATGTACCTGAGAAGTAAAAACTGCCTTTACCTGTATATGTGCAAGTTCGATCCGGGTGCATCTGAAACGGTTGGTTTGTGCAATGCATTCGCTGTTATACATGATCGTCTCTATAGTTACAAGCTAAAAATAAATGGAATATTATTATGCATAATGGTTTATTTTATTTGTTGAGGTTTTTTGTTCCGGGATGTTTTTATTTAGCGTTTATGGAAGGAATCTCCGGAGACAGATGGCTTTGCACTTTCTTCCTTTTTTGGACGTATTAACTTATAATAGCAGTGAGTGATCCACTATAATAGTAATACGAATTATAATAAATGGAAAAAAATAGTCTGTGTGTGTATATGTGTATGTATATATATATATATATATATATATATATATATATATATATATATATATATATATATATATATATGGGCATGGATGTCAGCATAGTAATTTTCCTTTCCATATTGATTATAAGTGAAGCAGCAGACCTTTTAATTGTTTTATTCCTTATAAATGAGACTGTTTGGCATCATTGAGTTGTGAGAAAAGCACCTGTAGTTGATTGGAACATAACACTGTACATACCGATACCACTGAACTCCTATGTACTCCTGTCGACTGCTTTTCGATCTGCGTTGTCTAATATAACACAGGTCCGTGGCATATTCCAAGACGGAAACCGCGCAGGCCCAAGCGACTGCACGGTCGTAAATGCAAACACGGACAGGAGCACGCTCGGTGCAATTGCACCTCTTTTACGTCATCGAGCCGCTCGGTGTTCGCGAAATCCAAGGCTCCGCGAGAGCAGCGAAAGCCTCTGCAGTTCTCATCAGCGTCCGCTTAGTCACACAGCTCGATATATCATTCTCCAGATGTTAGCGAGGGGCCGTTGTTCATCTGTTCGGATCTTATGTGTATGCAATTAACAAGCTGTAAACCCTGATTTTCGGCCTGAACAGTAACGCCGTGGTCAGACGACCCGCATATCTTACTGTTGGGACCACGGAGGCGGAACTGCACATCGTACGTCAGAGATTAGATGTGTGCTTATCATTCTGTCCAAGCTAGTTGGACTTTTAAAAAAGAGAGAGAGAAAGAAAAAAAAAACAAGGCCTCATTTGCTGGTGGATGATTACGGCCTTGGTGGCAAGGACGAGGTGGGGGGGCGGGTGGTCCTCGTCTCATACACATCCCATCCCTCTTCTCTGTACACGCCTTTATTTCATAGCATGTACACCTAATGAACGCAGGCATGAGAATGAAAATAGCGCATATTACTGTATCTCTCTGTGGAGATCCGGACGTTTCAGTGTTGATTTCTCACATTTATTCCTGCTGTATGTGTTGCAG
Organism: Kryptopterus vitreolus; assembly: GCA_030449085.1. NCBI lineage: Eukaryota > Metazoa > Chordata > Actinopteri > Siluriformes > Siluridae > Kryptopterus > Kryptopterus vitreolus. The sequence continues at coordinate 5,676,911 of JACRUU010000014.1, forward strand.
TGTGTGCAAGGCTGGTGGAGATCTCCTCTCGAAGGTGTCACGGTTTTTACTATTTACGTTTCGGTGCTGTAGAGATTGCCTCAGGTGATGGGGAAATTTGTGGTGTGCCTTTTTTTTTAAATGAGGCTTGAAATGTGCCACCATATATACGCATATTTTTCATTGTGTCGCGTGGAAAACACACACACACACACACACACACACCTCTCGGTCTCGACGCAGCCTTGGAAAGAGAGACGCTACCAAGATACGGCCTCTTATCGCTCGCCCTGACGCCATTTCTCTTTACCCGCCGGGGGGAGAAATCGAACACCGCTAAAGTCCCAGCAGGTCCGCATTTAGGGTGCAGAGGTAACTGCCCTCCACCCTTCCCCTCCCGCTCCTTCCTTTTTTCATTTGCACGGGTAGCGTCCCTGCCGCCCTCCCGTAGATAAGATAAGAAACACATGCTCTTCCCACCTCCTGGCGAGGGAGTCCCAGCTGGACCTGCTGACGCACGCAGCCTCTTACACACCCACCCTCGCCTGCTTCGCTCTCATGGCAGGCGAGCGAAAAAGTACTACCTTGGCAGCCTGCCTTTGACTCGGTGCCAGAAAGGGAATCGTTCACACAAAAAAAGCCTCTTTTTCCTTTTTTCTTTCTTTCCGTTTTCTTCTCTCCTTTCATTTTGCGTTTACTGTAATGCTTTAGCGCTACACACTTCCTGGACGTCGGCGGTGCGAAAGCTGACCGCACACTGAGCTTTTAGTCTCCAAGCTCACCTCGTCAAATAAATTCTCTAAAAGGCGAGGCTCCTGTGCAAGCCGTGATGAAGGAGGTCCCTTATCGTCCTCCCCATCAGCACGTTCATATGTAATTGACAGTGGAAACCGCTTTTATTGGCTGGGTATAATTGATGTAAGGAGAATCGGGGGGAGGGGGCAGGGTGTGGGAAGCGTGTTCCCTTTCAGTACCGGAGGTTACGCTCGCCGGGCTTTCTGTCGGAAATTGAAAAAATGGGTGGAAAAAACCCCTTCAGCTTGCGATCGTGTAATCGCGTCAAACTGGCGTCGGTAGCTTGACATGCGGCATGCAAAAGTTTAGCGCCCATAATGGTTTTTGTTTTGTCTAAATGTTTATTTCACGTCTACATGAGTGCGACTTTTTGGAGAGTCTGCTTTTCCTCAGTAAAATTTGCCCCTCAAAAAAAGGTTTGTATTTTTACAGAAAGCAACAATTTTACTCAATGAACTGAAAAACAGACTACTGTTTTTTTGTGTGTGTGTGTGGTTTTTTTTCTAATGTACAAAATCTTTCTGCAAACCTTCTCAGGATCGTTGATAAATTATTATTATAAAAAATTAAAAAAAAAGAAAAAAAGAAAGAAAAGGGTGCTTTTCTATGACAATTTCTTTTTTTTTTTAGGTGTTTTGTTTTTTTGGGGGGGGGAAATCAAAGAGGCTCCAAAAGATGCTTGAAATTCTTTTCATGCTTATTCATTGTTCATGCTTAAAATTAATTTTAATTAGAGAAGTTAAAAAAAAACCTGTATTGTTCCTTAATATTGTAATGTACCTTAAATTTCAAGTTACTGATACATTTTTACCAAAAAAAAAAAACACTTTTTGTACCTAAAATCATTGCACAGTCCTGCACTGCCCTTCATTTTTAAAGGAGCATTTTTCTGCCATGCAAATAAATTCACTCAAGGCAAGTCTTCCAGTGGACACGATGCATCGTCCCAGCACCACAATTAAGAACGGCTTGATAAGAATCGGCAGGTTGTTAAGCAGAACGTCCGCGAAGTGAGCGAGAATTTAGTAAATAATCTTGCGTAAATATTATTGTCTTGCACCTCTGCCGTCGAAGCGATCGAGCGCGACCTGTTCTACATCGGCATGTTGCTGCTGCTTGTTCTCACATCTCGAGCCCAGTGTTTTGACATTGTCACGGAAGGCCATGTGTCGCGGCGAAAACACTGACGTCCGAACCTTCCCTCTAGAGAACCGTTACTTTTATACTCATAGCAGAACTTAAATATATATATATATATAAAAAAATAAAAAAAAACCTTGATGACGCAATCTGAACGTCTGCGGGGAATCTGAGACTCTGCTGAACTGATCTAAAAAAGACAAAAAGGATCAGCGGGTGTGGAATAAGGACAATCAGAAAAGCCAGGAAGGAAATGAGGCCTCTTTTTTTTTTTCTCAATTTGGGACTGAATAGGAAGGTCATAGACGTACAGTTCAGCGCTGTTCTTAGGACCGGTGCGTTTTCAGAGTGGCATAATGAGGGCACGGCTTTGCCCACTTGTTGGATGACTTGATAGATCCAGACTAATTTAACAGGACGCAGCTGTGGCCTGAGAGACTCGGAGGCGTTCTGTAAGTAATGGGACGGACATGTCGAGTTTGGAATTGCGGGATGCGACAGCATCGCATGTGTTGATGGATTCTCGGTGTGTGAAAACACAAGATCTTCATAAATCATATTCAGGAAATGTTTTTTTTTCTTATAATAATAATGAAAATGATGAGTTGTATTTGTAGACACTTTTCTAGGTCCGAGCACTTTATTTTACTTTCTTGTTTTCTCCAGTTTCAAAGATATAAGTACATTTTACTGATTCAATATCCGTCTGTTGTAGTTCACAATGACTGACTTACAATTACACTTTGCACTCAATCTGCTTTTAATATTTGGTTCTACTTGATCAAAAATGATTGAACTTTATTTGTCGGCCGAATACTAACAGCTCTTCTAATTTGTGACGTGATACTGTCGTTAATTTTTTTATAGAGCCTTCACACAGGTTTTATTTCATTCTCGGCATGTTGAAGAGGCTGTTGCGTTGATGGATAATGCAGTGTTGAGGTGAAGAATTTGATTCGCATTTTAGGAACGAAAGCCTCACTAATGGGGAGGGGTGTAGCTCAGGGGTTTAAGGTGCTGGGCTACTGATCAGAAGGGGGGAGTTTGAGCTTTGGTATCGCCAATCTGCCTTTGGGTCCTTGAGCAAGATGCTTTGTGCTCCAGGGGTGCCGTATCATGGTATATGTATGTATATGTGTATATGTATATATATAGTATATATATATATATATATATATATATATATATATATATATATATATATATATATATATATATATATATATATATATATATATATATATATATATATATCTATGTTTATATGTATATATGTATATATGTATATACATATATACATATATAATACTAATATATATATATATATACATTTATTACGTGTACATAATAAATGAACAGTTTTGGGTTTTCTCGAACGTGTGTCTTGATGTTAAAGATTAGTGCATTTTTGATCCGTACTACTATTAAAAATCAGACCTTGTAACGCCGTGTCCACACTAATACTTGTGGACAGTGAAAACAGAGGCTTTAGAAATCAGTGACGCGTTCTTTTTTGCTCTCGCGCTGTATAGAGACCTATAGTAAGCGTTTTCAGATATTTCACTGTGCATGTGAGATGTATTTATTTATTTTTGCACATCGGTTTGTAGATATGTAAACATACACATAAGTTGTATAAGTAGCTCTTGTGCATATATTTGTATGTACTATTATTATTATTGCTACCACTGTGCATTTTCTGAGCCATTACATAATCTTGCAATTTGACTGATTTCTGGAAAGCTGTCGTTTTAGGGTTGCCAGATTTGTTTTTTTTTTTAATCTTGATTATTTCAAGATAAAATACAAATAATCCTTTTACAACAAGGGCTTAGAATATTATCACCCTCCCCCCATACCCCGTATCACCCCATATTGTACATGACGTATAGTACATGACCCTGTATTAATCATGCAGTTTTCATTTCTTGGCTTATCGACCTTGACCTGGTTAAATCTTGACCCTTAACGTGTCGGTGACCTCAGTAGGAAATAATCCAAAAACTAATTATATAAACTGTTGCTCTTATCTTGCTCCTTTACCACTAGCTGTTCTGTAAGCGTGTGATAAAGTCTGCGCAGTTCGTTTATGCTGCATTGTTTTTTTTTTTTATATCAGTGACGCAGATAACGCTCACCCTGGCTGACCCGGACTGGGTAAGAGCAGCAGATGAATATGGAAGTCTTAAGGAGGCTTTCCTAGTGAGATAGCAGCCAGACAGTTTTGGCCGTTTCGAGTTTGAGCGAATCCTAGAAGATGCACTCCTGTAATTTGCTACGTTGACAGTCATACGGAAGGGAGAGCGAACGCTTAGGAGATGTGATCATTTAAACTTTAGGGGGGAAAAACGTGCATATCTAGACTATGAATCACCAACTTGGAAGATTAAAATGGGTAATTACGGTGCTTACTGACATGAACAATAGAGACGTGTACGTTAAAATGCCGGGTTGGAATTTCGCTTGTAATTGAGCTCGGTTATAAATATCGAAACCTGGGGAAAAATGTCTCGGATTGTAATGATTAGGCAGTGTGGCAAAGAGAGAGAGAGAGAGAGAGAGAGAGAGAGAAAGAATGGTTTAGACCACAAAAATATATTCAGTAAATGTTCCGATAGCTACTTTGCTTTTATCCCTAGAGAAAAAGAAAAATGATGGAATAAACAGTGTTGACATTCTCTTCACTTATATGTGCCATATAAAAGAAAAGCACAAAACCTGGTGCAAAAATCCCAGACAGTGATTAAGATGATCAGAAGGCAGTGAGTTCAAATCCCAGCATGATAAGCTGATGAAGGCCCGTAAGCCTCAACTGCTCATTTGTACGAAATGAGTTCGCCGTAATTCACGCTGGATAAAGGCATCTCTGCGAAATGCCAAAAAATGTAAACGAGAGCGCAGAATCTGCGAGATCTGAAATGATAATGTGCACGTTAGACATGGACTTTTTGATGTCTTTATGACGCAATTTTTCATTCATTTACTTCCTGTTGGGGGTGAAACACTACTCTGGTTTGCAGAACGTGCTGACCGGGTGTCTGTTATGCTCCGGTCATGGACTTTGCAGGAGCAATACTGTTAACCAGTCATGTTGAACTTCCCTCCTTCTGCCAATATTTCCCTCGCTGTTTTTTACTTTTTTTTTATCTATACTAAAAGGCTAAAACGTACATTTCAGCAGGAAAGGTCGATCTAACCGATGCGGCGCTGGCATCCATGCCCCTCCACAACAAGGTTAACCGGTCCCCGGCACCGGATCAGTGTCACTTGAAAGGGGTTCATTGAGGGTCAGTGATCTGCGCCGCACGGGTGAACCGAGTGAGAGGTGGCCCTCGATCTGTCCAGCAGAGATCATACCAGCTGGGTCAGTGGCATTTACACTAAGCCCATGAGATCCTGTCCATCCCCAGGGCCGGATGTCCTCCTGTGTCATGTGTACTTGTTTTCAGTGCAAAAAAGGGAAAGGACTGGGTGTCAGGCCAGAACTTTGGGAAATATGACGTAAAGCCGGAATGTGAATAATCTATGAGAGAATGCACGGATGTTTATTTACTGTAGCGATTCCTGTATTTATTGAAATCTGGGACGTAAAATCAAGGCTTTGTAATGTCTAGTGTACCGATATTATTATGACCAATTGATTTATTAATTTATTTTTTATTTTTTTACCCCGTGCCAAAAGAAATTTCTGTCAATTCCCATCTCGATCTAGGATCCATGTATGTCTCTGTCTTGGACCATATTTCTTATTTTAATAAGAAATAATTGTTATAATTTATATAGAAATAATAGTTGTATTTGTGGACATATACCCCCCTCCACCCTAAAAAAATTCTGAACAAGGCGCATTTGCATAGCTGCAGGTCGAGCTTTTCATGAGGACGCTGCAATTGTAAAGAGCCAGTGTATTCTCAAAAAGCACAGCTTGCAGGCTGTTGTACAACCAGGCTTGAGTTCCCATGAACACTTCCCTCACTTTTCCCTCCTGTTCGAATCTGACAGGAGGACTCCACAATAGTGAGTGTGAAGAACAACAAATCGTCTAGTACGAACGTGCGAATCTGCTCGGCGAAGGAATAAAAAAATAATAATAATAATAATAAATAAATATAAGAATTTATCCGTATAGTTATCCGTTCCAGCATCATCTCATCGCTTTTGCTTCTGTAGCACGGCCTGAAGGAAGGTTTTACTGAGCTTCCAATTCAAACCATATTTCTACCATTCTTCTTTACAGACCCGCCCCAGATCACACACGGTTCATATCTCGGCCGGGTCTCCAAAAGTTCTTTTACTCACATTTGGAAATAATAAATTGCTCATTTAAAATTTAAAAAAAATGTTCTGCATCTCTTTCTAAAAAAAAAAAAGGTGCGTGAAGGATTTCATAATATATTGACGGCTTGTCGAGCAAACTGTGTTCGAAAGAAGCAAAAAGCTGGAAATAGCATCTTTTCAATTTTATTTTATATATAGTTTTCTTTCTTTGTTTGCATGGAAATAGTGGGGTCACGTTTTAGTGAGACTTGTCTAAACCACGGCCACTTTTAATTTATATCCAGGTACAGAAACATTGATATTGAAATACACAACTTAGACAACAGCTAAATTGTGGTTTGTGGTCTGAGCATTTTATTTATTTATTTATTTATTTTTGACGTAAACCTATTAATAGGGACATTTTGATTTTGGCAGCGTTCCTCGCAGCCTAAAACCGAGTGCTCTTTATGAATTCAGCGCCTCAGCAAGTCTCTTCCACTTTGCGGCGAAATGGAAGACGTGCGAGGGCGAAGTGAAGAGAGGCTCCCTCGCCCCACTCCTGCTGTAGCCGTTGTGTGTCTGCATCCCCTCCAGTTGTCGATTTATTAAGCCACGCACTCTGTCCATGTGCGTCAGCACAGACTCGAGGAGTCTCGTGAGGCTGTACGCAGCTCAAGAGCACTGTCTCGTGTCTGGACAACGTCATCCGACCCCCCTTACTCTTTCCTAAGCTAGCGCGCGCATGCACACGCACACAGGTTTTGTGCAAAGACCTGGGCGTCTGTGAAAGAACCTAATGAACACACAGCCTCTGTGTGCGAGGACTAAAAAGAAAAGACACACACACACACACACACACACACCTGGAGAGTTCATAGCTGGCTGCAGGCTATCAAAATGACACTGCTTTGCTTATTTTTCCAAGATTTGCTGTTAAGGCTGTCAGGCTGGACGACTTGTGCATCTGGTTCGACTTTAGTGTTCAAAGCGCAGAGCCTCTGCCTTTACACGTCTGTTTGGCTTTTGTTGTTGTGCACCAAACCAGTCTGTAGCCATTTGCGACACGATTCAGACAAAAGACGCGGTTCGGGTTTCGCGATCCCTCATACTTTCTGCATACGTGTGTCTGTGCGTGGCCTTGCGGTACACATGCTTCCCAGCTGTAATTTCCTGCAAGCTAACATTGGCGAGCGAATTGAAATAATATACGAATAGTACACTGCATCAACAACGTCACACAAACATTTCAATTAGCATTCCTTTCTATATACATGGAATAATTATTACTCCTATAGTTAGTGTAGTGTTATTCTCTTCCCCCTTTGGTCAGAAAGTGCTGCTTTAAGAGAATTCACAGATTAATGCATTACTGTTTCTGTAGCAGTTTGTATGGATTAGAAATACATTCTGGGCTTGTTCAAGAAGTATGAGTCATGTGCAAGTCAAACTCTGAGCGCTACAACAATGGATTTTAGTGGAGCAGTACTACACACTGTAGTAAGTGGTAAGTTCTTTATCCACCGAAGGTTTAAAGAAGTGAGACATAAGATGGTGTGAATGTTTTAATGATGGCCGTAAGTGATGAAGCAGGCTGTCCTAGGATGGTTCAAATGCTGGAATAAGTACAAATATAGCAGGGAGAGTTTTATATATATATATATATATATATATATAAGTATATGTATATATAGTATATGTGTGTGTGTATATATATATGTGAGGCACGGTGGTTTAGTGGTTAGCACGTTCGCCTCACACCGCCAGGATCCGGGTTCGATTCCCGGCTCGGTCATGTGTGTGTGGAGTTTGCATGTTCTTCCCGTGCCTCAGGGGGTTTTTTCTCCGGGTTCTCCCGGTTTCCCCTTTGGTCCCGGTCCAAAAACATGCACGGCCCGGTAGGTTGATTGGCACCACCTTGGAAAATTGTCCCTAGTGTGTGAATGTGTGTGTGTGTGTGTGTGCCCTGCGATGGGTTGGCATTCCATCCAGGGTGTATCCTGTATCCTGCCTTAATATGCCCATAGACGCCTGAGATAGGCACAGACTCCCCGTGACCCGAGTGAAGATCGGATAAAAGCGGTATAAGCTTAAAGATGAATTATGAATGAATGAATATCTATATGAAATATATCTCTATATATATATATATATATATATATATTATATATATATATATATTATATATATATATATATATATACTATATTATCTATATACAGTGGTGTGAAAACTATTTGCCCCCCTTCCTGACTTTTTATTCTTTTGCATGTTTGTCACACAAAATGTTTCTGATCATCGAACACATTTTAATATTAGTCAAAGATAACTCAAGTAAACACAAAATGCCGTTTTTAAATGAATGTTTTTATTATTTAGTGAGAAAAAAAATCCAAACCCACATAGCCCTGTGTGAAAAAGTAATTGCCCCTGCACCTAATAACTGGTTGGGCCACCCTTAGCAGCAATAACTGCAATCAAACGTTTGCGATAACTTGCAACAAGTCTTTTACAGCGCTCTGGAGGAATTTTGGCCCACTCATCTTTGCAGAATTGTTGTAATTCAGCTTTATTTGAGGGTTTTCTAGCATGAACCGCCTTCTTAAGGTCATGCCACAGCATCTCAATGGGATTCAGGTCAGGACTTTGACTAGGCCACTCCAAAGTCTTCATTTTGTTTTTTTTCAGCCATTCAGAGGTGGATTTGCTGGTGTGTTTTGGGTCATTGTCCTGCTGCAGCACCCAAGATCGCTTTAGCTTGAGTTGACGAACAGATGGCCGGACATTCTCCTTCAGGATTTTTTGGTAGACATTAGAATTCATGCTTCCATCTATCACAGCAAGCCTTCCAGGTCCTGAAGCAGCAAAACAACCCCAGACCATCACACTACCACCACCATATTTTACTGTTGGTATGATGTTCTTTTTATGAAATGCTGTGTTACTTTTACGCCAGATGTAACGGGACACGCACCTTCCAAAAAGTTCAACTTTTGTCTCGTCAGTCCACAAGATATTTTCCCAAAAGTCTTGGCAGTCATTGAGATGTTTTTTTTAGCAAAATTAAGACGAGCCTTAATGTTCTTTTTGCTTAATAGTGGTTTGCGTCTTGGAACTCTGCCATGAAGGCCGTTTTTGCCCAGTCTCTTTCTTATGGTGGAGTCGTGAACACTGACCTTAATTGAGGTAAGTGAGGCCTGCAGTTCTTTGGATGTTGCCCTGGGATCTTTTGTGACCTCTCGGATGAGTTGTCTCTGCGCTCTTGGGTTTTTGTAAGGGGGGGGGAGGCGAAATTTTGGGCGGCCGGCCACTCCTGGGAAGGTTCACCACTGTTCCATGTTTTTGCCATTTGTGGATAATGGCTCTCACTGTGGTTCGCTGGAGTCCCAAAGCTTTAGAAATGGCTTTATAACCTTTACCAGACTGATGGATCTCAATTACTTTTGTTCTCATTTCTTCCTGAATTTCTTTGGATCTTGGCATGATGTCTAGCTTTTGAGGTGCTTTTGGTCTACTTCTCTGTGTCAGGTAGCTTCTGTTTAAGTGATTTCTTGATTGAAACAGGTGTGGCAGTAATCAGGCCTGGGGGTGGCTACAGAAAAACTCAGGTGTGATAAACCACAGTTAAGTTATTTTTTAACAAGGGGGGCAATCACTTTTTCACCTTCACACAGGACTGCTATGTTTGGGTTTGGATTTTTTTTTCTCACTAAATAATAAAAACGTTCATTTAAAAACTGCATTTTATGTTTACTTGTGTTATCTTTGACTAATATTAAAATGTGTTCGATGATCAGAAACATTTTGTGTGACAAACATGCAAAAGAATAAAAAGTCAGGAAGGGGGCAAAATAGTTTTTCACACCACTGTATATATATATATATATATATATATATATATATATATCTATATATATATATATATATATATAGATATATATATATATATACACACATACCCTATACACTACCTATACACCACACACACCACACACACACACACACCACACACCACACACACATACATATACATATATATATATATATATATATATATATATATATATATATATATATATCTATATATACTTATATATATAAACTTTCAATGTGTGTGTGTGTATGTATATATGTATGTCTATATGTATGTGTGTATATGCATACACACACACTCACACACAATTAATTAAATAAATGAAATATATTTATTACCTCCAAGGTTTTGCGATGCCCTGATGAGGCTTTTTTTCCTTCTAAACATCAAGGGCTTACTGTAATGTAAAAAAATGTTCATGAGTCATGTTGGTTCCGCATTTAAGTGTCGCTATAAACGGATCAAATGTGTGAACTTTTCTTTATAACATTTAATTTAGTGGAATTAACAGTGGAATAAATCCCTGTGTAGCAATGCTTTATTACGTATTTCTGAGGCACGGACGTCAAACTGTCCTGAAAACGCATGTGCAATTAATCAAAATAGAAAAAATACAACTGAAGCGACTCCAGACTCCTGCTGTCCATTCTTCATCTGCATTAATAAAGTCATAATTCTAGGATAATTTTTAAATTGAAATTAACATCAAGCATATAAGCTACTATCCATCTAGTTCCTTCTCTGTTCCGGCGATTTTGGTTTCGTCTCTTTAATCGTGACCCGGCTCGCCACTGCATACTGGTTTCGTTGTCCTTCAGACGGATGATTTGTGCCATGACTTGTTCACGCCGACCAAATGAGCCCTAATAAAAAGCCGCCTAGAAACACAATCCAGACATTATACTCCGATACTTGCCCTACATTACAGCGTTAACATTAAAGGATGGCTTCGGCAGCGGCTCGGCCACATCCGATGACGTACATCAGCGTTGGCTCTGCGACGCCACGGAGTGCATTAAGTCCCCACACAAGCGCGGCAAATGGCTGCCCGCGCTGACAACAAAGACAATAAACGGCAGCACTTAGCAAACACACAAGGACTTAATTGCCTATTAAACACAATCAAGTTGGGCGTCGTCTTCCCTCAGCCCCGTCGGGACCGCCTGTCATTCCCAGGAGACGCAGCAGTACAATGAACAGCGAGGCCCAGAGAATCCGTTTAGAAGGCACCATTTGAAACCACATCGATATAAGAGCTATACGCGGTACTAATTAGATATTTTGCATTCTATTTATAGCCCAGGCTTATTAATATTACGACAATGTCATGGTGTGCTCCATCCATAAGTGAATTGAGAATGTGCCTTTGGGGTCTCCAAACATTTTTGATATAGAGAGATACTTCAGTCATACAGAAGATGACCAGTGTGACACACACCTCTGAAATAACAGATTTGCTCAGTTTGCCTTTAGTTATATATTTTTATTAATGATTAATGATACTCGTTTATATGTGTGTGAAGACACAGATCACGTTAATGATTTCTCACAATAATTATCAACAACGACTTAATTTTAGACTCATCACACTGTGCAATTTTTAGAACAGGCCTGTGAGTAACGCATTTGGTCCTTTCGGGCGACCTTTGATTCCTGTTCTTTGGCTAATTAGGTTGACCGTTGCAGATATTTCGAAATTGCGTCCAGCGATGACGGATTTAATAAATAAATAAATAAATAATTCGTCGCCGATATTTGTGGCCTATTTTTTTGTCCCTTCATCTTGTGAAATCTCAGTGTTGATTATTAAGAAGTGACACAGAAAATTGTTTAAATGAAACTTTTATTGAACCTTTTTGTTTCTTTTTTTTTAAGGTACAAGCATAAAGTTAACAGCAAATTTATCGAACAGTTTTAACTATTACGCTATTACGTACAGAGTACTGCCACCTGCTGGGAAGGGAGAGTTATATTCGCAGGACGTACACGCAAATTTTCATATCAAACGTAAACATATAAATGGCATTAATATTAATAATTGACGCATCACCGCTCCTAATGCGCCAACTGGTGGAACGTCAGGCAATTGCAGGACAAGGTCAAATGAATGCAGTCGTAGTTCATTCATTCATTCATTCATCTTCTACCGCTTTATCCGATCTTCCCTCGGGTCACGGGGAGTCTGTGCCTATCTCAGGCGTCTATGGGCATTAAGGCAGGATACACCCTGGATGGAATGCCAACCCATCGCAGGGCACACACACACACACACATTCACACACACATTCATACACTAGGGACAATTTTCCAAGGTGCCAATCAACCTACCGTGCATGTTTTTCAACCGGGGAGGAAACCGGAGAACCCGGAGAAAAATCCCCTGAGGCACGGGGAGAACATGCAAACTCCACACACACATGACTGGGACGGGAATCGAACCCGGAATCCTGGAGGTGTGAGGCGAACGTGCTTACCCACTAATCCACATTCGTAATTATGATATGATTTTATTTTGGGCAATTCTGTACCAGTTTATGTACCAGCCGGATTAAAGGGAGCAAGGAGCCGTAGTTTCCCCACCTCTGTTGCTAACAGGTTACGTTCACCGCGAACTGTTCTTTCGAAAAGACTGTGTCAAATACGCTTCCCCACTGCTCTGATATTTGTACAAGTGAACTACAGGGACTGATGGCAGCGGGCTGTCTTGCAGGTCTGACGGATGAGAAAGTGAAGGCGTACCTTTCCCTGCACCCGCAGATGCTGGATGAGTTTGTGCTGGAGAGCGTGAGCGCGGAGACGGTGGACAGATGGCTGAAGCGCAAGAG
>JACRUU010000014.1:5694780-5722280 GCA_030449085.1 Kryptopterus vitreolus
GAGGGAAACAAATAAACATGCATGAGAGGAAGGAAAATAAGGAAGGAAAATAAAAGCAAGTGGAGTGATGAATAAAGAAACGGAACAGAGCAAAGGAAACGGAAGATGTGGTGAAATAGTGAGAAGCCTTTTTTTTTCCACCGGCATTTAAATTGTGTTTTCTTTGAGCCCCCTGATTGACTCTTCTGTAAATCCGACCCCCTTCAGAGGTGACTGCTGATCTTGCCATTCGCTCAGGAATCCGAGGTGAATTTCCCGTCGTAGCCTGCGCTGAGGCACTCACCATGATCCTGTTGATCCTGGCTTACCCAGTATGTTCCCGTCCAGCTCGGAGCCAAACGCACACTTCTCACTCGCACATGGAACGGTAGCGCCCTCCGTCTGAGCGCTCAGGCTCCAAGCTCCCACCAACTCGGCGCAGGGGGGATAGTGTGGTGGCCTTAGTTTTGGACGCCGGCCACAGATCAACAAAGATCAGCTTATGTGGTGGTATCCGGGAGCATGGTGGGAGGGGGGGGTGAATAGTATTGTTTACCTGGTGTAAACTATTGTTTACACACACACACACACACACCCACACACATATACACACACTCACACACAACTCTGAAATGTTGAGTGTAAAGCGCTGCTCTCATCACAATCACAGCCCCAGCTTGTGCACTTGCATAGAAAATGAACGGTCGCTGGCTAACGCAGGGTCAAGCCGGGACGTTCCTGCTGCGTCGTATTTCACATGATCAAGGACACATCTCCCAGCATCCTCAGTAACCGCTCCAGAGGGACACAGAGTGGCTGTATATTAAAAGCCCCCTCCATCTTGGCTCATATTCTTGACAGTATCAAAAAAATGCTCTAAGTAATATATCAGTAATCTTGTGCTGTATATTTTGGCAAGAATAATGCGTATAACATATAGATATTATAATATGTATGATGCGTATAATAATATGTCATATATACATATACATACACCATGTGTTATGCGTGTGCATGCTGATGTCTTTGGGCATCGCATTCCTCTTTGGCAAGAGTGCATTGTGTCCCTGAATGGACTAGAGAGAAAAGGGGGAGAGAGGTTGTGGATAAATGCTTCACATTTGGAGTCACATGTTGTATGATGCTTAATGATATATACATAGACATACACCATGTGTTATGCGTGTGCAGTGACTGGGCAGATTCCTCTTTGCAAGAGTGCATTGTGTCCCTGAATGGACTCTTCACATTTGGAGTCACATGTTGCTTAATGACGCAGTGACTGAAATGCGCCTGCCATGGCAGCCACTAATGTACACTAAATCACATTACCTCAGAGTAGAGAAGAGCCTTGTGCGTCTTGTTTTCAGGCCTACATCTGCCCGACTCGTTGCCATGAAAAGTGCTTTCTTCCTTTAAACCTCCATTCTACAGCCGAAGAGAAGATTGAGCACGGCAAAAAAAAAAAACATTTTGTACAGCAAAACATTCCCTTTTCACTTATTTCGTGGGATGTGATACTCTGTATTTGTTCAGTCAACGTTTAGTTTTTTTTGTTTAACTATTGATCTATGCTTTGAAAGTTTGACGTAGACAATTTTTTTGTTAATATCTGGTGAACTGGTGAGATTTTCGTAAACCTTGCTCTATTTTTAACAATCTAAAAAAAAAAAAACCTTATGTTTAAAACCTTGTCAACTGTGCAAAGTAATGGAGTGTGTTGGTTCCTTTTCTTTACAACGTTTGAAACTGCTTGCCACTGGTTCTTTATCAGGGGTAGCTCACTGGTTAAAGTACTGCGCTGCTGATGGGAAGGTCGAGGGTTCAGGCTGCAATATCACCAAGCTGTCACTCGGGTCCTTAAGCAAGGCCCTTAACCCTGTGTGCTCCAGGAGCGCTGTATCATGGCTGACCCCGTGATCTGACCCCGGCTTCCAAACAAGCTGGGATATGTGAAGAAAGAATTTCAATGTGCTGTAAATTATATGTGACAAATAAAGGCTATTCTATTCACTCTGTAAAGAACGAATGTCCAGGGTTAATGTTGGTTTGTCCCAAAGGTATCTTTATAGCCAACATTTTACTATTTTATTATATATATTTTATATCATACCCCCCCCCCCATATATTATATAGACACTCTGGTTCCTTCCCTGCTGTCTCTCTGTCTGTACTCTCACTGTATAACCGTGATTTATCTTATGTCATTTTTTATTTTTTTTGAGAAGCAATTCCACTTTATTGGGAAAATTGTCATTTTCACCTGGTTTTTCTTCTATATCCACACAGATGAGCCTTCGATGAAAGAAGTAAGCAGGGTATGTCAGGTGACTTCTTTTTGAATAGTTTTCTGTGCATGTCTGGTGATTTTTGGCTGCTGTGTGTGTGTGTGTGTGTGTGTGTGTGTGTGTGTGTGTGTGTGTGTGTGTGTGTGTGTGTGTGTGTGTGTGCGTGTGTGTGTGCGTGTGTTGTGTGCGCGCGCGTGTGAGAGAGAGAGCTCTCAAAGTAAACCAAAGAATAAAACCACATTATATACGTGTTTGATTCTTGCTATCTTGTTGCTTAACTGTGCTCCTGATTGTGTGTGTGTGTGTGTAATTGTGAGCATGTGTGTCTCTAAAGGTGTCTTTAAAAGCACAGCATTTGTTTTTGGGTTGTTTCTGTCTCACTAGTCTCAGTTTCCAGTCATTACAGTAGTGCCACTTGGTACAGGGGATCATTTTTGATTATTGTTGGCCGTCCTACATGTTAGTCAGGTTGTTCCTAATGAGACGGGAATTTAATGCAGTTAACATCATACCTGCTTTTCAAAACGAGAGCCCTGGGAAAACACCTGTTCAGGGTCAATGAAGCTTTTGTCATGAATTGAGGGGAATTAAATATTTTTACTCTCCAAATTTTACTATATATATATATATATATATATATATATATATATATATATATATATATATATATATATATAATTTCACTGTAATTTAAGGTTTGTGTGTATATATGTGTATATATATGTGTGTGTGTGTGTGTGTGTGTGTGTGTATATATATATATATATATATATATATATATATATATATATATATATACGTGTGTGTGTGCGTGTGTGTGTGTGTTCAATGTAGTTGCAATGCTGCTATATTACTGTTGAGCATTGAGTCAATATAACGCCACACTTTGTGAATGACACATGTGAATGACATTATTGTTCACATGCCATTGTATAAGAAAAGAAAAGAAAGACCTTCCAAACCATATGGCACCTTGACCCATTCACGGTGAGCCCAAATCACTCGCTGTATTCAGATTTTAAAACTGAGGTCCTCAAAACTTTTTTTTCTGTCAAGGCCACAGTTTAAAGTGTTTTTAATTGTGGCCAGGTCTCTTTCATTATTGTTTTTGTTTTGTTTTTAGATTTATTGCTTGATTAGTTAATCATTTTCTTTTACACAGTACACACAAAATTAGGCTTTTCAATACATAAAAGAGCATTATTACTATCAAAATGGCATTTTTTCCATTTTCTGTGCTATTGATTGAAAATATTTATGAAGCAAAGAAATATGAAATCAGTAAAGAAAAAAAAATGTTATTAAAATAAAATACATTTATAAAATTATTTTTAAAATACAGTTTTTTTTTTACATACAATAAAAAAATGAAAATGAATGTTAATAACTGAATTGGATAGTACTTGCCAAAAACAATTAATCAACCTACATTTTCTTTTAAAAATAAATACTCGGTTAAAAAAACAAAACAAGCATAAAATATAAACTAGCACTGAACTTTATTACCAAAAAAAAATGTGGTAAATTAAATATTTTCATTGCTAAATATAATGAATGTTGCATTTGAATTAAATAACAAACATTATATAGCTCTCTCTATATAGTGCCTAATTTCACATGTCAATACAAACACCATGTTCTCATTTTGACCTGGACCGGAACTTTGAAAAGCTCCTTTTTTATTTAGTTTTTTTTTTGGTTTGGTTGTTGTTTTTTAATGCTTGTGTTCGGTTAGTTGCATGCTGTGTGTGTCTGTTGTGTCCAGCAGTACCAGGACACTAATATGCAGGGCGTGGTTTATGAGCTAAACAGCTATATGGAGCAGCGACTAGACACGGGCGGAGACAACAAACTCCTGCTGTACGAATTGTGCAACATCATCAAAACAGGTCAGCCCCCCCCCCACCCACAACATACACACACACACACACACACACACACACACACGTATACTGATTAACTGATTCCCTATATCATACACAGTATACATTACAAAGAATGTCAAGTTATGTAGGGTAATTATTCTTGGTGTTGATGGTCGTTTTGCACCCTAAACAAGAATTTTGCATGTTGTATTAATTTATGGTCCTGTCCCTAACCCATTCCTCACAACATGTCAAAGTCCTGAAAAAGTGCCATGTCCAGATGTTTCCAGGGTTATCAGGGGGTTTTCCCTCCATCAAAAGAGAAACAGATGATTTTTTTCTTCTTCTTCTTCTTGCTGCTCCAACCCCCTGTATGCCTACCTCACCACACCCATAAGCCTCCTGCTCGGCCTTCGTCTTTTCCTCCTCCTACCCATACATATATATCTCCTGTCCCTCCTCTGCCCCATGACCACACCGCCTCAGTCACACACCTCTCACCTCATCTCGAAAATGTCCTGCCTACAGAGTCACCAGTCTTTCAAGTGTAAAAAATACCTATGTGTCTTTCCCATGACGTCATTTCATATCATTCTGAAACTGTTAAGGTGTCAAAACGCAGCATGTGGCCCAAGATCAATTCTTTGGTGCAAATCTGTGGTTCGGTGTTGGGCTTATTCCTGTCATTTTGGTTAAACAAATCTCATGTGCAGCATGACCTCATGAGGCCTTAGTGAGCAACCAGTCCAGTAGATTTATGGGTTAATGATGCAGCACACAGAGGGTGCTGGTCGGGTTGACCCCGGTTAGCAGGCCTTGCCCTAGAGCAGGGATCACCAACCTTTTTGTTCTTCATCTTTCTGAAATACTCCTCTGAAATAACAAATACCTTATTATTATTATTATTATTAATGATACATTTATCGGTTCCCGAATTAACTCTTTCTTATAGACTCTCTCTTCCTCTGTGCTCCTTGGGGGCTACCTGCCCACGGGCAACACGTTGGTGACCCCTGCTCACTCATTTTCTGACTCCCCTCTTTCTCTCTCTCTTCCTCTGTAGCTAGCTCACTCATTCACTCACTCTCTGGTTGAGCAGTGCACAGGCTGTCACATTTCATCCACCCACGCCTTGTCAGCACACTGCAGCACTGCAGAGATCAGGGATACAGTCCTGCCCCCTGCGTGCGCATACACACACACACACACACCTGTACACACACCTGTACAATTTTTCAATTACACCTCCAGACACACACACACACAAACATGTATGACTTGAGCAGTTTGGCCACTAGTTTAGATCTCAAACCCTTTGCAAAATAACCAAGTTAATAGACATGATAAAGAATCCTTTCATCAAAATAGCTTTTCTCATATATGGAGTATCCTTCATACTCTAACACCTAAACCGTCCTTGTTTTCTTTGCCCTCACAGCCACCAAAGCTGATGGTTTTGCATTATACTTCCTCGGAGAATGCAACAACGTAAGTCGCCCTCTATGTCAACTTTCCGTAGCGCTGAAATTCCTGCTTTGTATAATTGTCCCACGTTTCCGGGTTGTTAACGCAGGAATGAACAGGGATCTCAGTCTCCTCTAATCTGTCAGAGCATCAAGTCCAAACAAATGTATGAATTTGCAAACACAGAACTGCCTCTCGTTTCCCTCCTTACTCCGTCGTGATGATGCTATCTACAGCTAATAAGCATAGATGAGGTTTTGCGATCACTATTTCTGTCCACTCGGTACACTGGAATGATGGCGAGAGCCAGTCAGTTTGGTTTCGTTTTTATTTTCAGACGTTTAACATTCAGACATTGTTTAACATTCAGACATTGTCTCAAAGCAACTTTACAGAAATATATAAAGGAATCGTTTCTGTGAAATAATGCTCAGTGCTTTAACCATAATGAGCGCGTCAGTGGCGAATATGGCAAGGAAAAACTTTGTGTGTTGAATGGGTACGATTTGGATTTGACTCATCTGATCGTTGTCATGCAGTTCTCAAGAAGAATGAATCATGAAGGCCATGCTGACTTAACGCTCTCCTTTTCTTTGCACCAGACCCTGTGTTTATTTACGCCAACAGGGGCAAAAGAGGGGCTTCCTGGGCTCATCCCCTCTGGTCCTATTGCATTCGGTACCACCATTGCTGCTCACGTTGCCAAGACGCGCAAGACACTACTTGTAGAAGACATCATGGGGGTGAGTCACAGTGCACACACACACATTATATATATACATATATATATATATATATATATATATATATATATATATATATATATATATATATATATATATACGTACTGTGCAAAGGTTTTAGGCAGGTGTGAAAAAATGCTGTAAACAAAGAATGTTTTCATAAATTAAAGTTTTAATTATTTACTTTCATAAATGAATGAAATGCAGTGAATGAAGAAAAGAAAAATGTAAATGAAAAAATCAATATTTGTTGTGAACACACTTTACCTTCAAAACAGCAGTAACACTTCTAGGTACACTTACACACAGTGTTTATGAAGGAACTCGGCTGGTAGGTTGTTCCATCTTGGAGAAGTAAACACAGATCTTCTGTGGATGGAGACGTTCTCACATCCTTCTGTCTCTTCATGTAAATCCCACACACACTCCATGATGTTGAGATCAGGGCTCTGTGGGGGTCGTGCCATCACTTCCACTACTTCTACTTCTTCATAAAGTCTTTTTAAGGTTTTTTCTTTTGTTCGCTCACTTTGCATTTTGTAAATTGACATCGTTATTTATATTTCTGAAAGCATTCTTTGTTTACAGCATTTTTTCACACCTGCCTAAAACTTTTGCACAGTACTGTATATATTCATTACTTTCCATAAAGCTGTTTTGAATTTCAGAACCCCCCCCCCCTCTCTCTCTCTCCATGTCGCAAATGCTTGTCAGTGTAATTTTGTGCGTGCGTTCGAGGTCAACACCTCATTATTTGTACTTAAGTCGATTCTGATTACGGGTAATTAATGTTAATTAAGCGATGACGCAAATCATTTGTAGTGGAGCGGGTTCAATGCAGAACCGCACAACGGAGGGGAACCCTATGGCAGAATCACTTTCTTGCACTTGCATAGCTGAAATGGTGTGTGTGTGTGTGTGTGTGTGTGTGTGTGTGTGTGTGTGTGTGTGTGTGCATTCACAGGATGAGCGGTTCCCTCATGGCACAGGGCAGGACTCAGGGATCCATGTTCACTCTGTTCTGTGTCTCCCCATCCTCACGGCCATCGGAGACCTGATCGCTGTGCTGGAGCTGCACCGCCACCTGGGCCGAGAGCCCTTTAACCTCAGCCACCAGGAGGTGCGCAGATATTTACAGCAACCCACTACAGCGCTCACTGTTTGCAAAATCACAATTAATCACGGGTACATTTGGGTCAACTCAAGCAACGAGGGTGTAATAAAGAGGGGGGTAGCTCATAGGTTACGGCATATGTATGTGGACCGGGTGATTGCAGGTTCAAATCCCACCACTAGTGGGCCCTTAGCCCTCAATTGCTCAGTTGTAAGTGGCTCCGGATAAGGGCGTAAATGTAATATATGTAATGTAATATAAAGAAAGACCTTTTTAGCATGCCGTTACTACACAATATCGTCACTGGATTGGGGGGGTGGTGCTATCCTAAAAGTAAGGAGAGTGACACAACTATCGTTTAATCTTGTGTCTACCATTCTGTCAGAATTTAGAGCGGTCCTAATTCCACTGAAATTACACACGCCACACAGGCATTCAATAAAACCTCTCAATCATTTCCTGCCTGTATAAAGCGAGACGTGGAACAGCGTGAACTCCAAGTACTCTTGGAAAGTCCTAGAATTAGCAGTGATAGATTTGTGTAACGGCAGAACGCGCAGCCTTTTCAGAATCTAATGCAGATGATGGGTTTGTATTCATACGTTTCTAATAAATTACAGCTACAGAGGCAGATCTTCTTTAAGCAGACATTGTCTGTCTTTAAATAGTGTTTCGCTTAATTGAAGGCTAATAGTAAATAAACACAACTCTGTGTTTTATACATTAGGCAACACACATCTTGAGAATGAAAATAACAGACATTGAACCTCTATTCACAACTTACCCTGTGTAGTGCAGGTGTGTTTTGTACGGTGTTAGGAGATAAAATATTTACAAATAGTGCTTCCTGTTACCAAAATGTCTCATTCCCTTTTTTTTTTTTCCTCTTTTTTTTTTCCTTTTTTTTTTTTAGGTTGCCACTGCAAACTTGGCATGGGCTTCTGTAGCTATTCACCAAGTGCAGGTGAGCTCAGACTCTTTAACATGAGCCACGTTTTTCTGTTTTCACACACATTTAAATGCCAAGCCCATGAGTATAAGGACCGAGCAGCCCCCGAGGTCCAACGGACGCAACCCGGCCATTGAATCAACGGGCAACTTGGATCTCGAGGGATGTAATTATGAAGTCGCAACCTGTTTAAACATGAGCAGTAACACTCTGGGTGATTGAGTCTCCGTGGTGGCCCAGGACCTGTTGAGCTCGGCTTGGAACGACGTGCAAGGATTTAAAGATGCTGTTTGGGCTTTGATTTTTAATGCATCATACTTTATGTATAGTAGATACTAATTTATACAAAGATTTATATTTGAATCACAGAGGTGTAGATGAGTTTTTTTTTTTTTTTATTCATTCTAGGTCTGCAGAGGTTTAGCAAAGCAGACGGAGCTCAACGACTTTCTCCTAGACGTGTCCAAGTAAGTGCCCTTCCTATAAAGTATCACCTTTAACACAATGCTTGTAATCTTTAATGCGATAAACTAAGGGCCATCAATTTGACCCCCCCTTATCTTTTTTTTTTTTACATTTAGTCTCTTAAGAAATTCATTCATTCATTCATCTACTATCACTTTATACGATCTTCCCTCTGGTCATGGGGAGCCTGTGCTTATCTCAGGGATCTATGGGCATTAAGGCAGGATACACCCTGGATGGAATGCCAACCCATCGCAGGACACACACACACATTCACATACACACACTCACACACATTCATACACTAGGGACAATTTTCCAAGGTGCCAATCAACCTACCGTGCATGTTTTTTAACCGGGAGGAAACCGGAGGACCCGGAGGAAAAAAAACCCGGCACGAGGAGAACATGTAAAACTCCACACGCACACATGGCCGAGACGGGAATCGAAGAAAGTTCCCGCACAATAATACTCACAATATACTCCCCTTGCGCGGCAATACAACACTCCCTTCTCCTCCAAACGTGTCAAGCACCTTCTGCGCTCTACCGGCAGCGACGTTGTGAAAAAGTGTGAAGCGACCTTTGGAGCTGGATCTTCACCTGTAGGAAGAGGGTACTGAAATGCTGAAGTGCCGAATGGCGATCATGTGGATTGATCTTGGCCGATCAAGTGTTTCGGTCTTCTACTGATGTTCTTCCGCTCGTGAAGCACACGTGCCGCTCAAAACACCCCAAACGGCTCGTCGCAGCACCGCTGAAGGTCAAACATCTCTATGACACAGACTTTGACATGTTCCTCTCTGTTCTAACTTGCTGTCCGTGAGGAAATTACAAGCGCGGTGACTCGTTGAAACTTGATACTTGATACCGCCTCGAGGAAGGATATAGCTCAGTGGTCTAAGGTGCTGGGCTACTGATAGGAAGGTCGGAGGTTCGAGCCCTGTTATTGGGTCCTTGAGCAAAACCCTTAATCCCGTGTGCTCCAGGGGCAGCGTATCATGACCCACCTGGGCGCTCTGACCCCAGCTTCTGAATAAGATATGGGATATGCAAAGAAACAATTTCACTGTGCTTTAATGTATATGTGACAAATAAAGGCTATTCTATTCTATTTGATCAAATAAGAATGATAAGGTTGTATTTGGACATTTGTACTCGCTTTGATCGCCATTATTTACCCCGGTTCAGTTACCACATCAACCATTAAGTACTGGAACTGATTCATTCCATTCATTCATTCATCTTCTACCGCTATATCCGATCTTCCCACGGGTCACGGGGAGTCTGTGCCTATCTCAGGCGTCTTTGGGCATTAAGGCAGGGCACACACACACACACACACACACACACACACTCACATTCACACACTAGGGACAATTTTGGTGCCAATCAACCTACCGTGCATGTTTTTGGACCGGGAGGAAACCGGAGAACCCGGAGAAAAAACCCTTGAGGCACGGGGAGAACATGCAAACTCCACACACACATGGCCGAGATGGGAATCGAACCCGGACCCTGGCGGTGTGAGGCGAACGTGCTAACCATTATTTCCTTTATGACACTTTGCCTATGAATCATGAGTGTGTCAGCGCTCCTTTCTCTTGTTTCGGTACCTGATCCCAAACTAAACCCAGTCCGTTTCAACCAAAATATCATTCAGGCATTAAAAGATATGGTAGTTAATTTAGTTTAGACGACTTCTTTTTAGATACTGATTGATTATTATGCCATTATGTTTGTTGAGTCCTGGTTTTAATGAAACCTTTGTAAGATTTTAAGTAAAGCGTTTTGAAATATACATATACATGTGGTAAAAAGAAATGTACAGGAATCCATAAATATTTGTCCCCCCTCTTTCTCTCTCTCTCTCTCTCTCTCTCTCTCTGTCTCTCTCTCTACAGAACGTACTTCGACAACATTGTGGCAATAGATTCTCTACTTGAACATATCATGGTGAATATGTTTTTGCTTTTCTCAGCAGTGTCACAAGCCTGGTCATGAGGAGCAAACACGCTGTGCTTTTGTCACTTGGGTGATACCAATGCCAGAGAAGAAATCTGAGCAATGAAAGAACTCCTCTTATTTGTTTGTTGGGTTCAGTGAAAGTCCCTTTCTAGAAAAGCTGCTCATGCCATTCCCCTTGGGCTCCCCCCCCCCCTTTTTTTTTATCTTTTTCTTTTTTTTTAACGCTCAAATTTTTTCGTCCCACTTTCATGCTTTCACAGATTTATTTTATTTTTATTTTTCAGGCCACTCGCACAACCTCTAGATCTTTCTCATTTATCTACCTCTTAAAGAGATAACAAGCACATACCAGATATCAGATCACTCCTGTCTGTCTGTCTTCCTGCTGAGCCAAGCATTACAGGAAGTGATGCGGACGGGTCAGAGAACGGACACGCACAGTCTGGGAATCGAACCGCTGTAATTCTATCAGCCGCTGTTCGTTCCTGGTCACAATTTAAACTTTCAAATACCCGCACAAATAAAGGCCCTAGTAATTCCAGACTCATCTGTTTGAACTGTGTCATGCCGATGTCAGAGACAGGTCCGACATAACGTTAAGCAGAGCTAGGATGCTTCTCTCCGACACTATTTTAAGAGAGCACTAAAATGCTATTCATATGACCAGGAAAGATCCCCGTCTGGATATCAACACAAATGTATTTAATTTGCGTGGATGTGCGGCGTCCTGTCAGAAGGGCATTAGTTCTAATGATGAAGTTTGTTGGACAGTAAAGCGATGAGAGCACTGTGCTTATGTGTGTTCCAGATATATGCAAAAAACCTGGTGAATGCCGACAGATGCGCCCTCTTCCAGGTCGATCACAATAACAAAGAGCTGTACTCTGACCTCTTTGATATCGGGGAAGAGAACGAAGGGAAGCCGGTATTTAAGAAAACCAAAGAAATTAGGTGGGTACCCAATAAAACTTTGGCTTTTAAGTGAGCAGAATATAATGAGAATGAAGTTGGATGCCAGGTAGCGGGGGAATAATAGTATTAGTAATAATAGTAATAGTAATAGTAATAATATTTTATCTATACTGATGGTTATTATATTTATATATATATATATATATATATATATATATATATTTATTTATTTATTTATTTATATACCGAAAAAAAAAAACCACCCAACACTCAATGTAAAATAGTGCTGAACTTTATAACAAAAATAAAACAGTAGCGAATCACGGTGTTTTTTTCCTAAAAGGTGTTAATTTTTTTTCCATGGTTTAGAATAAATTCATTTGCAAAGAATATTCCTCTTTAGCAGATTAAAGAAGCGGATAGAAGGAGGACAAACTCTATCTTTACAAGGTTAGGACGTATTTCACACACAGGAGAAATAAAAGTAAATAGCGCTTATTTTCTCCCTTTGTCCCGTTTTAATCAGATTCTAAAAAGAGTCTCCCTCTCCGAATATAAGTGCTCTCTCTCTCTCCGATCCTCCCCTCCTGCAAAACACACACAAATAAATAAAAGAAATAAACATCTTTTTTAATAAGACACATGAATGAACGGCGGCTTATCTGCCTTTAAAGTCCAGCATGTGGGTTCAGTGACGCGCCACTAGACGCGCCACTAGAGCAGGTGGAGGCTTATATGAATTGCGCTTTAGCCGCTCTCGTACCGTATAATGCACCCCGGAAAAACTACAGATAGTTCCAGTTGTAATCAACCATCATCGGTGCAGATTATTAGGCAAAAACAAACACTTACAATACTTTAAAGAAGTAAATATTAATCAGTTAACATTTTCAATAATTTGATCTTAGGGATGCATTAGTGAGTATTTTTATTACTCTATACTGATTCCTGGTTATTGCTGAGGAACCTGGGGGCAAAGGGAAATGTTTCATTTCGGTCAGAATATCCAGGTTGCACTGCTAGTAATATAATAATGACAATAGTTGTTGTTGTTGTTGTTTTTTTAGTTGTCCTTAATAAATGCTTTCTTTAATAGAGGGTGCAAGACCGGCTTGCGTGTCCTTGCACCAGAGGGTTCGTCCCTGAAATGACTTTACTCTCGCAAATATCTTTGTGCTCGTGTACAAATCTCTATTTCTAAAGCTTCCCCCGCCACCTTTAGTGCGCTACAAACGATGTCTGTTCGCTAATGACTGTTTCAGAGATCACACAATATGCGCAACAGTGCACTTGCATGGGATACGTAATCAAATAATGTAATATTTTCAATATTCATGTCTGAGATCTGGGCATTGGTTTTTGTCGAACTGTTGTGTTTTCATTACAAAAAAAAATGCATATTTAAATTCACCTGGGTCTGTTTCCCCTTTAGGTTTTCTATAGAGAAGGGCATAGCAGGTCAGGTTGCACGAACAGGAGAGGTCTTGAATATTCCAGATGCCTATGCAGACCCACGATTCAACAGGTAACGCATTATAATTTCTAGCGTACAAAGTCCTCTCCTTTCATCCTCATCCTAAAATCATGCTGGTATGGGATTAAGGCTTTGGGCTCTGGACTGCAAAGGTCGCAGGTTCAAATCCCACCACTACCAAGCTGCGACTAGTGGGCCCTTGAGCAACGTTCTTAACCCTCGATTGCTCAGTTGTGATCGGTTAAGGGCGTCGGCCAAATGGTGTAAATGTAAAATATGAAGAGAACATTTAAACATTTACAAAGAGTCACGCTAACTAGGTTATTTTAACCACTATTATTATTAAGTACAATAGATCTAAAGTCTGCACCTGTGTTAAAACGACATCTGTGACAGACTTTTACCAACAAGTAGAAAGGAATTTGGTGCAAAAGTGACGTTTCCGAGAACCCAATATCCCTCCAAAATGATTGGTGATGGAGAAACCCGGTCAGGGAGATCTACAGGGACATTATAGAAGCAATGCATTTTGGGAAGTACTGTTGCTTCCTACATTGGGGCATGAAACAAATAAAGAGGGAATTCTGTCTAATTCTAAATACCGTCGTGTAAGAGGAATCTTTCAGCATGACGAATATTAATTGAACATGCCCAAATCAAATAAAGAATGACTTCCGGTGTTTTGGAATGGGCCAGTAAGAGGTCAGACTTATCCTATATCTGTGAGGGGACCTGAGGAGAGCTGTGTAGAGGAGATCCTCATACTATAAGAGGGAGGGGTGGAGCTCAGTGGTCTAAGGTGCTGGGCTACTGATCGGATGATCCGGGTTCGAGCCCCGGTATGGCCAAGATGCCTCCCTTGGGTCCTTGAGCAAGACCCTTAACCCTCTGTGTGCCAGGGGGCCCGTATCATGGCTGACCCTGCGCTCTGACCCCAGCTACCAAACAACAAGCTGAGATATGCGAAGAAAGAATTTCACTGTGCTGTAAATGTATATGTGACCAATAAAGACTATTCTATATTCTATTCTTCTACATGGCAGATTTGGAACATTCTTTTTGCCGTTAGTATGTGTATATACTCTTCTACAAACAGACTGCCTGCAGTGATTAAAACCATAACACTTATAACACTAATAAGTCAGGGATCTGCAATATGCTTTTGTTAATTTTTTTTCCTGAAATGTCAGTCTGTTTTGCAGATCGTAAATGTGTAAATATTCCAGTATGATTTATTGTTTACAGCAACCCATTGTTTTCCATAGAGTTTGTTTGTGTGTGTGTTTCTATATCTATCTATCTATCTATCTATCTATCTATATATATATATATATATATATATATATATATATATATAGGATATATATATATATATATATATATGGATATATATATGGATATATATGGATTATCATCACGTTGTTAAAAGTAACAATTTCTTAACAGAAGTCGGAAAACCAGATTACAGATTATTGAATAAATTAGCTTTGCTCTTTACAATTCCACTTGCTTACAACCCAAATGTGTTTTTGTACACTTTTTGTGACCTGGCTCCGTCCTCTCGTGCCTTCCACACAGAGAAGTGGATCTGTATACCGGCTACACGACGCGGAACATCCTGTGCATGCCCATCGTCAGCCGGGGGACCGTAATAGGCGTCGTGCAGATGGTGAACAAGCTGAACGGAAGTGCCTTCACTAAAACCGACGAGAACAACTTTAAGATGTTCGCCGTCTTTTGTGCTCTGGCCTTACACTGTGCAAATGTGAGTAACACACCAGTGTGTGTGTCTAAACATCTGGGCGAGTCGGATCGACAAGTTTAATGGCAAATCTTCAGCAATGCGAAAGTGAATTAACTTCCTTCAGTCACTGCAGACTCGTTTCCTTAAAGTCTATATTTATGTCCAAGATGCTTTAGAATTGAAAACGGATACGTTATGAAGCACAGGATTATACAGTATATCACTATACGTCATTAATTCATCACTACATCACCATACATTGTATAGTATAGTATCACCATTATACTCTATATAGTATACCATACTGTATATTATACAGTATATATTATTTCACTATAATATTTCACTAATAATATTTGCACTATACAGTAAACTACAACTATACATTATACAGTATATCACTATACAGATATTTATTGAAGGAGCAACACCTGATTTATCAAGGAAAAGGGCACAGTGGCTTAGTGGTTAGCACGTTCAACTCACCGCCAGGGTCTGGGTTCGATTCCCGTCTCGGCCATGTGTGTGTGGAGTTTGCATGTTCTCCCCGTGCCTCAGGAGGTTTTTCTCCGGGTTCTCCGGTTTCCCAGGTCCAAAAACATGCACAGTAGGTTGATTGGCACCTTGGAAAACTGTCCGTAGTGTGTCTGTGTGTATGAATGTGAGTGTGTGTGTGTGTGTGTCCTGTGATGGGTTGGCCTTCCATCCAAGGTGTATCCTGCCTTAATGTTCATAGACGTCTGAGATAGGCACAGACTCCCCGTGTCCCGAGGGATGATCAGATATAGCGGTAGAAGATGAATGAATATCAAGGAAAAATAATTACGGTAGTTTTTCTTTCCTAAATGTTTGTTTACCTATTTTACACAAACTCACAACTCACTCAAATAGCTTTTTGAATAATCTTAATATCAACCCCCCCCCCCCCCCCCCCCCCCCCCACCTCCCCAAATGCCTTAAAGCCTCTTCTTACTTATGACTGATAAACACAGTCAGAAGACAAACAGCCTCAGCCACATCGATCGTGTGTAAAGTGATGGTTTAAAGATTTGTACACAGAGTAGCAATTGTTCCTCGGGTTTTGGAAATGTGGCTTAGTTTCGGAAATTTGGCTTCGGCGTTATTTTTGTTTTCCCTCTGACAAGCATCAGGTTTATTAGTTAAACAGTGGGGGGGAACAATAAATAGTGACCTCTATACCCACTTTTACATTTAAGGGTGTGAATTATATGCATGTCTATTTGTTTCGCAGACACTGAGCCACAAGTGCTGGGTTTTAATTCCGTTATTTTTCTAGAACACGCAACAATAGACTTGCTAGTAAGTGTCCATTTTGGAGAAAACGTCACCCAGAGGAATTTTTCAGTGTGCATGTGCACCTAGCTGAAGCAATGCCATGATCCGGTTTATGTTCCAAATATCTTTATTTAAATAAAAAAAAACATGGCCAAATCCATTAGGGCATTTGCTTTAATTGCTCTTTGTAGTTCTTGGTTTACTGTATATTTATACTGAGATTTTTAACCTCTTTGTGGGGTAAATTTCATATGTGATCTCTTTCCCACATAAAGGCAAAAAAAATCTCCCACTGACATGACTTTTTGTTGGTATAAGAAGTGGTAGTTCAGGGCATAAGATGTTGGACTTCTAAATCAGAAGGTGATGGGTTCAAATCCCAGCACCAACACCACCAAGCTGCCACTTCTTAATGGGACCTTGATGCACAGTTACTCAGCTGTATATTGTAAGTTCTGTTGGTGCGCTGTAAATGGATTCCATCACATTTGTACTCCTTTATTTACAATCAGATATCTTGTGAAATGCCTTAAAAGGAAAAAAAGAAAAAGTCAAAATGCATGTGAGTTAGTTTGTCCTGAAGATGTCATCTGTGTGTGTGTGTGTGTGTGTGTGTGTGTGTGTGTGTGTGTGTGTGTGTGTGTGTGTAGATGTATCACCGGATCAGGCATTCGGAGTGCATCTACAGGGTGACTATGGAGAAACTTTCATATCACAGCATCTGCACATCCGAGGAATGGAAAACCCTTGCGCAGCTCTCCATCCCTACCCCCATATACAAAGAAATTGAACTGTAAGTGTTCAGTCTGTGCCTGGTAACATTTCGAATAGCCGAAAAAAAAAAGTGGCATGTTTAAAAGTAAACAGGATGATATAATGGTTTGTATGAGCGGTCTAACAAAAGTGTTGTTCTACAGTAACGGACATTTCATTGGCTGATGTTCCTACGCTGCACTGACATATAAAAATAATAGTCATTAAGAGTGATTATACAGTGATTAAGAGCCGTCTCAGGTTTATGTCGAGGTGACTTCACACTTCCTCATCACATTGTTTTAATTGGTTGACAGGGAGAAATGTTTTTGTTTTTTACCAAAAAAAGATATTCATTTGAATACATTTGAACTGATTCACTGTCTGCTTGTGTTTATAGGTTCCACTTTGACATCAGCCCTTATGAGGAACTCTGGCCTGCAGTATTTGTGTACATGGTTCATAGTTCCTGTGGGAAAAACAGGTGAGAGGGAAAATAAAATCTTAGGAGGGAAAAACTCCTAAGATTTCTATACTGGATACTGTAGTTGATACTAAAGCACCTAAATTCTTAAAAAATGTTATACACATGTATGTGTGTGTATATATACACACACACATACATACATACATACATATACACACCATTTACCATTTGAATCACTGTGTATCGTTTTGAGCACATTTGCACCGGTGTGTACAAAATAAATAAGTAAAGATTTATTCATGTAATAGGGAGTGAAATACAAATGATGCAGTAGAACTGGAAACAACTTGATCTGGAGGTAATACCGCGAGAATAGAGGCAGAGAATAGAGAATGGACGGTTTAATCCAAAGTGGCTAATGTAAAAGTGTAAAAAAAAAGAAGCTCCTTGTGGATGTGGAAGCAAAGCAAGCATGTAATAAAGAAAACTACAACAAAAACACAACAACATATACATATATATTCATATATACAGACGTGGACAAAATTGTTGGTACCCTTTGGTCAATGAAAGAAAAAGTCACAATGGTCACAGAAATAACTTTAATCTGACAAAAGTAATAATAAATAAAAATTTTATAAATGTCAAATAAAAATTCATTGTTTTTCAACCATGAAAGTCAGACATTGTTTTTCAACAGAATTATGTAAAAAAATAAACTCAAAACAGGCAGAAACAGGCATAAAAAAATAAACAAAAACAGGCATGGTACAAAAATGGTACCCCTAACTTAATATTTTGTTGCGCAACCTTTTGAGGCAATCACTGCAATCAAACAAACTTCTTCTGTAACTGTCAATGAGACATCTGCACCTCTCAGCAGGTTATTTTGGCCCACTCCTCATGAGCAAACTGCTCCAGTTGTGTCCGGTTTGAAGGGTGCCTTTTCCAGACTGCATGTTTCAGCTCCTTCCAAAGATGCTCTCATAGGATTGAGGTCAGGGCTTTTTTCCTCTTAGCCATTTAGGGTGGCTCCAATTTTAGCCATTCTTGGTGTTTTGGGACTTTATTGTCCAAAAATGGTGTTGCAAGACCCATGACCTGCGACTGAGACCAAGCTTTCTGACACTGGCTAGTACATTTTTCTCTAGAATTCCTTGATAGTCTTGAGATTTTCATTGTACCCTGCACAGATTCAATCAAGACACCATGTGCCAGACGCAGCAAAGCAGCCCCAGAACATAACAGAGCCTCCTCCATGTTTCACAGTAGGGACAGTGTTCTTTTCTTGATATGCTTCATTTTTTCGTCTGTGAACATACAGCTGATGTGCCTTGGCAAAAACTTCGATTTTTGTCTCATCTGTCCACAGGACATTCTCCCAGAAGCTTTGTGGCTTGTCAACATGTAGTTTGGCATATTCCAGTCTTGCTTTTTTATGATTCGTTTTCAACAATGGTGTCCTCCTTGGTCGTCTCCCATGTAGTCCACTTTGGCTCAAACAACGACGGATGGTGCGATCTGACACTCTTGATGTTCCTTGAGCATGAAGTTCAGGCCTTGAATCTCTTTAGAAGTCTTTCTAGGCTCTTTGGTTACCATTTCGGATTATCCGTCTCTTATTTTAGTCCAATTTTCCTCCTACGTTTTCCAGGGAGGTTGGCTCTACAGTCCCATGGATCCTTAAACTGGCTCTTACACTTCTGAATAATATGTTCAACTGTACTCACAGGAACATCTAGTTGCTTGGAGATGGTCTTTTAGGTCCTTTACCTTTAACATGCTTGTCTTAGAATTTCTTTGATCATCTTTCTTTCCTTTGCTTCCTCTGGTCCATTGACCCAAGGCACAGTGATTACCTTAGATGCCCACAGTGCTGATTTGGATAGGCACTCCCCGTGACCCGAGGGAAGATGGTTGTAAAACGGATTTCATTGTTTTCATTGGTTAGAATTTTTATTTATTATTACTTGGTTGTGAGATTTCTGGTTTATCCTGTATCTTAGTGGACAATGAATGAAACATACCATTTTTCTCATATACTATATTTGATATGACATTTTGAATACCTATATATGTTCTAAGACCTATAATGGTGGATTTCTGTTTTTGCAAACTTACTGAACTATAATTATAAGGTACTGTATTATACATAGGATTAAATGCAATTTGGTGTCATTGTTAACTGCAGTGAGTTGAGCTGTGTGTATAACATGTCATCCTCTCCTCTCCGATTACTCAATCACTCCGTAAAGAACTTTGTCAGTGTCAGTCTTTGTGTGTTTAAGTTTTGAGCTGGAGAAGTTGTGTCGCTTCACCATGTCGGTGCGAAAGAATTACCGACGGGTTCCATACCACAACTGGAAGCACGCGGTTACAGTGGCCCACTGCATGTATGTCATTCTCCAGAAAACCACTGGAATCTTCACGGAACTGGAGGTCAGGACAACACCGACGTTTCCATTACAGCTAACAACATTTTTCATACATTTCATCTCGTTTCCCGCCCCCCCTCTGCGTTTACCTAGAGGAAAGGTCTGCTTATAGCCTGCTTATGTCATGACTTGGACCATCGAGGCTACAGCAACAGCTACCTGCAGAAGTTCGACCACCCGCTGGCGGCGCTGTACTCCACGTCGACAATGGAACAGCACCACTTCTCCCAGACCGTGTCGATCCTCCAGGTAGAGCTCTCATACACTGTATCTACACACTCTGGGGTTCTCTCCTGGTGAGCGGTGTCCTGTTCATTACTCCACCGTCTCTGTTCTACATCAGACAGCACCGATTGCCACGAACACACGCCTCTTATTATTCCATAACTCTGTTTGTAGGAAGATTTCTTGGGAGTGATTTAATGACTTAATGGGCAAATCAAATATTCATTAAAATGCAAATAAATCTTTTTTGCAGAACAAACTTTTTACTTGCCCATATCCTCAAACGTGCTGATCAAATACGTTTTACATTTACATTTACGGCATTTGGCAGACGCCCTTATCCAGAGCGACTTACAACTGAGCAATTGAGGGTTAAGGGTTAATTGGGGTTTGAACCTGCGATCTTCTGGTCCAACATCTTAACCACTAAGTGATTATGGATAATTCCCCCGAGCTATACTGCACTGTCTGGTGGAATAATGTCATTCCTCAGCTTCCAGCAAAAGAAAGTGATACCTCTCTGGTCCTTTCACAATAACAGTGTGTACCAGTATTGAACCGAAATTGAACACGAAAAAAGAACGTGAAGTGATCAGAGAGGAGGTAGTTTTCTTACGTCCAGGGTTAAGGACTATTTCTTCACAAATTTTGAGATAAATATAACATTTCCAGTGTATCGTATGTGTACACTGGTGTGTGATGTGATACGTGTGTGTGTGATGTGGTCACTGGTGATCTCATGACCACACTATTCAACAAGCGATGCAGATTAGCATGTTCTCCCTGTACCTAGGGTTTTTTTCTCCCCCCGGTCCAAAAACAAGCAGGTTGATTGGCACCTTGTTAAATTGTCCCTAGTGTATAAATGTGTGTTTGTGAGTATGTGTGCACCCTGCTATGGGTTGGCATTCCATACAAGGTGTGACCTGCCTTAATGCCCAAAGACGCTTGAGATAGGCACAGGAAATTTTAGTCCCCGTGACCCGGCGAGAAACGGAAGGCACGGTTGGATAAAATAGCGGTAGAAGATGAATGAATAAACAATGTAGTATAACTATATTTTTATCACTAGGGGTTTTAAAGTCACAGATCAAAGCCTGTCTAAGATTTTCTCCACTAATATTTTCACCATCTTTTCTCCACCTCTGACCTGCTCAATCTTGGGATCTTTTTTTGTTTTGTTCCTCGTTGGCTTTGCTGCTCCCTCGGCTGAGCCGTATACCTCTTAAGTGGAGCTTTTGCTTTTTTATTGATCTCTTTGTTTCCCATAGCTGGAAGGGCACAATATTTTCTCCAACCTGACTTCCAGCGAGTACGAGCAGGTGCTGGAGATCATCCGCAAAGCGATCATCGCCACAGACCTGGCCCTCTACTTTGGCAACCGCAAGCAGCTTGCCGATCTGTTAAACACGGGCGCGTTGGACCTCAACAACCATGCCCACAGGTCAGATGTCACGCACTGGCACACCCAAGCATAACATTGGTCATGAGTCTAGTGTCGAGGTGATAAATGGGCATCGTTGCTCGTGCACGGCAGGGATCGCGTAATCGGCCTGATGATGACTGCGTGTGATCTCTGCTCCGTTACCAAACTCTGGCCGGTCACTCGCCTCACGGCCAACGACATCTATGCAGAGTTCTGGGCTGAGGTAAGCTTTATTAGTGTTTCATGTTCAAACACGACAATTGTACAGTACAGTGCTGTAACGATTCCTTGAACAAAAAAATGTTTCGCCGAATGAATGTGTGTCAACGATTCGTTTAGTTCATTTAACACGGAGCACTGCGTTTCACACAAACCATTATGGAACTTTTTTTTTCATCAAGAAAGGAGGAGGAGATAAATAATAATATTCTATTTACAAGAATATATATATTTAAGAAACATGACTGCTCTGTGTAGTTACGAAATTACTTAAAAAGCAATAAAATTTACTTGTCCATTTAATTTATCTCTTATTTAGTATTGCTTTTTAATAAAGAAAAAAGTTTCTTATCCAATTACTTGATGGAATGATGGTTATAATATTTAGTAATTAAATAAGCGATAGCAACAGTCGTAGTCAACACTGTTTTAGTACAATTAAACGGGAAATCTCTTCTTCAGGGGGATGAGATGAAGAAGATAGGAATGCAGCCTATTCCCATGATGGACAGGGACAAGAAGGATGAGGTTCCACAAGGACAGGTACCTCCAGGCCCGGAAAAAGGACAACTCCTTCAGAATGCTTTTTTTTTTTTTACATTATTTATTCTGAGGCTCAAATGTCTGAGCTATATTGACAAAAGTGTGCGGACACCTGGTCATAATTCTCATGCGTTTTTTTTTTTATGATGAAATTCCACTTTTAATGTTAAATAAATGCAAATTAATGGCTGTTCTAATCCCTTCCACTCTTTGAGGATGATGTCCCACTAGAACATTTATCCCAAAGGTTTTGTTGGAGCTCTATATAAGGAGATCTTGCTCTCCAAATCATATCCTTTGCGCACAGGGGCATTTCCATGATGGAATAGGTTTGGGTTTGAAGTGAAAATGTATTGTTAGCACATCCAAAGACATCATCTACAGTCACGTGCTTCTAGCTTTGCGGTAACGGTTTATAGAGAGGAATCACATATGGGCAGGAAAGGTCAGGTGTCCCAGTTCTTGTGTCTATATAGTGTAACTCGGGAAATGTTTGTATACACAGGCACTGCCACTGTGTAGTAACTGTTGTTTTTACCCTCTCACAGCAGTGTGATGTGTTTGTAGGTGGGTTTTTATAACGCAGTGGCCATTCCTTGTTATACCACGCTGTCCGAGATGTTCCCCCCGTCTGCTCCTCTGCTTAGAGCTTGCAGGTGAGAAATAACCGCCTCCACACATCATCTTACAATAACAGGTAATGCCAGAGAGATGGAAACGTCTCCGGAGAGAGAAGATTATTTGAAGGGAATAAGGTAAGTTAGTAGCGTGCAAACAGTATCAGGAGCAGAAGTTAAGAGTGATGGAGAAGCAGGTAAGAGCAGGAGCACAAAGGACAAGGGACAAATAAGTGTTATGTAATGCATTGCTGTCAGATGATTGGCTAATTAGATCATTAGATAACCCACCTATGCAGACTAGACTAAAGTCTAGCTGTGTGTGTATGCAGGGAAAACCTGGGCCAGTGGGAACAGATCGTCAGGGGAGAAGAGCCGTGTGCGTGGACCCCGTGTGAAGAACGGGAGCAGAGCGAGCCGCCGGAGAGCGGACCGGTCAAAGTGGACAACTGACACGACCTGAGACACTTCAGCCTTGAACACGACATCATCCGCACCCTGCCAGAGACACTGCACTTCCCTGAGGACAGTCCCACTTCCCCTGCAGCAGAGAGGTCAGGCAGGAGAGGTGATCTTCACCCAGCAACTCGAAGAAGAATCTGAAACAGACAAAACAAAAAAAGAAATGTTACCTCAGTGGGTGACAGAGGATCGAGACTCGACTTAAAATGACTCTCCCAGGCTGCAGGATTTGATCGCCTCAAATCCGCTCTGCGTGGGTCAGAATGGACTTGTGTAGCTTCCTCAGATGGTTGCTTTTTATTTTTCCGTTTTTGTTTTGTTTTGTTTGTTTGTTTTTTTTAAGGTGAAATCTAATTTGTTTTTCAAATGGTTTCTTTTGTGGTCTTATAGTTGAAGAGGCCTTACAAGTTGAACCTGCAGTTCCTACTAAATGTCTAGTAACTGGAGAGAGGGTTCAGCTCGTCTGAAACGGTACTTATTTCCTGCTGTGATCAAAACACCGAACGTAAAACCTACTCGGGCGATTTCGGGGAGATGTACGGAGAGGTAAGGGGCGGGGCGAGGCGAGGCCGGGGCACTGTGGATATCTTGGGTTACGTTCGTCGTGTGAAGATGTTTTGCAGTACTTGAATGAAGAAATACAGCCCTTTTCTTAGTGGAACGGGGTGGTGAGGGATGGGGTGGGGTGCGTGCGAGGGGGGGAGGGGGGTAGTAGGATTGGTTTGGGGGCGATCCCTGCGGCATATTTGACTGAAGTAAGAGCGCTGTTGTGATAAAAGAAGCCGCGTCATTCTGAACCTTACTGTAGTCACACACGAGTCACAATGTTCCTCTGTGAAGACCATCGAAGACCATTCAACCTGATATACAAATCCGCTTTTGATCCTCTTGTACTAAAAGCGCCGGACCGTGGGGCAATCCACTCCTTTTACGGCGAACAGAAATAAACGTTCTACGTGCCGCATCAACACGCAAACCGTAAACTCTCGCTAACGGTAATAGTTCAGTAGTAATCGTAGACTTCTGAAATATCCATTGCACTCTCTAATATAGGGCTGTTGATGGTTCGTTTTTTGTTTATATTACTGACGTAGAAAGACGAGTAACACTGCTGTATACATAGGACAGGAAAGAAAACAACCACTATGACAAATGCAGCCTGGCTAGCTAACCATTTGTGCCCGATTGTGTTTTTTTTTTATTTTTTTTATCCGCTTATAAAAGCAACACATGGCACTTATGATTACTGTTCCGAAACGTTCCATGACTTTAACACTCCAAGGTTCTGGTGGAGCCGAGAATAAACAACTTACAATATTCACGAGTCAAAAGGAATGGAATGATATTGACAAGTTCGCAGTAGTGTCTAAAAGATCTTAAAGCAATACGTTTCAGTGTCAGTTAGTCATTTGGAGACATTAATCATAGAGAGACCTGGATAGCGATGCGGGATTAAATAGAGTTTGACGCCATCGAACCATTCGCATCAACTTACACGTCTCGAACCAGTATGTGTATAAAGCTGAAACACTGTGTTTAAAATGTACACTGTGCCCATATATATATATATATGATATATATATATATATATATATATATATATATATATATATATATATATATATATAGAGAGATATATTATCTATATATATATATATATATATATATATATATATATATATATATATATGAGATTTTCAGCTGCACATTTGGGCTTCGTTTAAAAAACACAACATGCTACAAACATGGAGTTTTCTCCGGGTACGATAATATAGAACGACGTCGTGCACGTCTGATTTGGCTTCTGCTTTTCAGCCTGTAACGTGGGGACATGGCCAGAGCTCCAAATGCTTTATGGTAATCCTGTAGAACTGATGAGTGAATGTAATTGAAACATGCTTAAACACATCTGGTGGTTGTTTGTTTTTTTGTTGTTGTTGTTTTTTTTTTTGTTTTTTTTTAGGGGATAGGGGACCAAAGGAGTACACTGTCAAATAAGGTCATATGATATATATATATATATATATATATATATATATATATATATATATATATATATATATATATATATATATATATATATATATATATATATATATATATACATACATATATATATATAGAGAGAGAGAGAGAGAGAGATCTGTGTTCAACAAGTACAGCCCCCCCCCCCCACACACACACATTACTTTCAGCACTTGTGCAATGTGTGTGAATGTGTGTTTGTATTCAGAGACGTAAGCTACACTCTTATGGTGCTACCTTAGGTCTTAGGGAGCCATGCACTTTCAGATCTGTGTGTGTGTGTGTGTGTGTGTGTGTGTGTGTGTGTGTGTATGCCATAGCCCCTTAAAACAAGAATCCTCCAAAAATAACAAAGAGAAGAGGAATGTCGCCGCATTATTCACCTCAGTGACTGTCATCCACAGACCATTTTTATCCCCTCACATGCACTATGTTTAGAGACTTATCATTGTATTGTTGTTGTTATTATTATTATTATTATTATTATTATTATTATTATTATTACTAATACTTTTGTTATGTCGTCCTTAATTTTATTATGGTTCCTATTGCATTGCTATTATTACTGCAACTATCAATGATTATTAGCATTGTTATTTTCTTAATTAGAATTCAATTTTAAATTAACTTATATTTTTTTATACAAAGTTGTGCATCATGAAGTGAACGGTCATATCCGACCCACTGTTGCCCAAGAATAATGAGGAATGTCTTGAGTGTAAATAAAAAAGAGCAGTAATTTTTATTAAATATTTCTGAAAAAAAAAACCGTTTCATTTACTGTGGAGATATTTCTGTGTGTGTGTGTGTGTGTGTGTGTGTGTTTGTGTGTGTTGTGTTTTTTTTTTAATATCAGACGACGCGTAAACATAGTGGGATTATTTTATATTGCGGATTCATATAGTTTAGCACCCCCTAATGGTGCAGCATGATCTGGTTTCAACCCCATGTTAAATACGGCGCCCTTAATTAATATTGGCAGTCTGTGTGTATCAGCATGAGAAACACAAGGAGATATGGAGCATAATTTACATATTGTATTGAAATTAGTGTATATTTACATGACCATGGATTTCCCCAGCAAGTGCAGATTCGGTGCAGTGTTCACTCATCCGATTTTCCCTCGGGTCACGGGGGAATGTCTATGGGCATTAAGGCAGGATACACCCTGGATGGAATGCTAACCCATCGCAGGACACACACACACACATTCATACACTAGGGACAATTTTCCAAGGTGCCAATCAACCTACCGTGCATGTTTTTGGACCGGGGAGGAAACCGGAGAACCCGGAGAAAAACACCCCTGAGGCACGGGGAGAACATGCACAAACTCCACACACACATGGCCGAGACGGGAATCGAACCCTGTCGGTGTGAGGCGCAACAAGCCACATATATTGATTATTGATATATATATATATATATATATATATATATATATATATATATATATATATATATAGTAATAATTCCGCGTCGCACGCAAGTGCCGCTTTCCCGCCATTTTTCCAAACAGCACAAGCATGCAGAAGCGAAAGCCACGTGACCGCACGTGCACTAAACCTGAAACACGAGTAAGGGGGGGGTAGGGGGCATTAATTCTTCATTTCAACGAGTTCATAAAATTATTAAGCATAAAGAAAATGTGTCAGTTTTAATAATAAATGATATAAATACAAATAAATGATATAATTTATTAAATAGCTCTTTATAGCCACGCCCACTTCCACCTCCCGCTTGGGCATATACATGACCACGTGACCGGTAGACGCCAACAAAAGCGTTGTTGCCATAACAACCTTTTAGACACTTCCAGCTGGAGGTACCGCAACACGTGAGTACGTGTGCTGTTTTATAACAACATTATAAATAATTAGAAATTATGATACAAATTCGAAATAAATATTTTCACACGTGCTGGACTGTGATTACTGAACTATTAAGCAAGATACTTATTTAAAGTTTCTTTATAGCAAAGAATATAGGAGACGATATTGGTCTGCTTTCCCATTTGCATTATTAGCTAGGAACAATGAAAATCATATTGCAAACTCTATCCATATCTATATTTCTCTCTATCTATCTATCTATCTATCTATCTATCT
>JACRUU010000014.1:5724780-5884780 GCA_030449085.1 Kryptopterus vitreolus
TATTTGATGTAAAGGAGGGGGTGGTGGTTATATACTCATGGGTCATTTGGTACAAGGAGCATTATCATCCTGGGACAGGTTTCAAGGGCAACAATAGGGGAGAATTTAATGCTCCCACATCCAAAGACGCCCTTTAAAATAGTGTGGTAAAAAAACACACACACAACATTTCTTTTTTTTATATTATCAAAGTGGTATTTTATTATTTATTATTTATTTTTATTATTTATTTTAGACAGCTGTCTGAGACAGCTCTGTTCCTGAATAATTAGATGATTGTGGTGGTGGTGGTGTGGCTAAGATCCGTTCATAAGTATTGGAACACCCGCCTTAAAGGTTTAGCCCTCAGCATTCCGTGGATTAGCTTGAGTGCTAGCTCTGTTGATCGACAGTGCTAACAAAGATTTAAAACGTCAGCCTTGTGTTCAGTCGGCTGATCTCCCCGTCGAAGCCTCCATGGAAGCCCCGGAGCTGAAGGAAGCAGCAGGTCAAGTGTTTTCACTGGAACAAGAAGCCAAGAGAGCTCTAGAGGAAAATAACAGGTAGTATTTATAATTTGTCCGGATTTCCTTGTTCGATATTTTTGCGCATCGTAAACGACAGATTCTTGTTTTTTCCTTTTAGAGTGAGATTAGAGTATGAAGACGCTCAAACCAAAGCTCTGGTTGACCAGAAGGAAAAAGGTTCCAAGTATAAGAACTCGAAAACCCAAGCAAATCTTAAAAGCATGGTTTTGATTCACTGTTTTTCTCTCTCTCACACACACACACACATTAAAATAACTGATTCATACACACTATGTAGAAAAGTTTTGTAGAGACACATATTTTGATGATACACAAGCTGGACAAAGGTTTGTTAACAGATCAGTATGTGATAGGTGGTAGCCAAGTGGTTAAGGTGTTGGCCTCTGGACCGGAAGATCACGTGTTCACTAGTTAC
This sequence comes from Kryptopterus vitreolus, assembly GCA_030449085.1. NCBI lineage: Eukaryota > Metazoa > Chordata > Actinopteri > Siluriformes > Siluridae > Kryptopterus > Kryptopterus vitreolus. The sequence goes on from JACRUU010000014.1 coordinate 5,725,723, forward strand.
CACTAGTGGGCCCTTGAGCAAGGCCCTTAATCCCTGTAAATGTAAATGTTTTAAACTTCCTAATCCACATTTAATCCCCATTTAAAGATACTATACCCTACACTCTTCTGGGAAGACTAGACTGTGCAGATTTGTGGTCATTCAGCCAGGTAGGGATGAAGCTGGAGCTCTACAAAAACAACCCCGAACCCCCCCCCCCCCCCCCCGTTCCCCGCACCATCCCCTTAGGAGCATTATCACAGGAGCATTATCATCCTGGGACAGGTTTTAAGGTCAACAATAGGGGAGAATTTAATGCTCCCACATCTAAAGACGCCCTTTAAAATAGTGTATTAAAAGAAAAACACAATATTTCTATTTATTTCTACAACAAATACGCTTTTATATATATATATATTCATTCATTCATCTTCTACCGCTATATCCGATCTTTCCTCGGGTCACGGGGAGCCTGTGCCTATCTCAGGCGTCTATGGGCATTAAGGCAGGATACACTCTGGATGGAATGCCAACCCATCGCAGGGCACACACACTCTCACACACACACACATTCACACACTAGGGACAGTTTTCCAAGGTGCCAATCAACCTACCGTGCATGTTTTTGGACCGGGGAAAACCGGAGAACCCGGAGAAAAACCCCCTGAGGCACGAGGAGAACATGCAAACTCCACACACACATGGCCGAGACGGGAATCGAACCCGGACCCTGGCGGTGTGAGGCGAACGTGCTAACCACTAAGCCACCGTGCCCCCTATATATATATATATCAAAGAAATTTATGTTTCTTAGATGCTAAACTTGAGTGTGTGTGTGTGTGTGTGTGTGTGTTTTTTCCCTGTGAGATTTAGAAAGCTGTGATCCCCGACCGTGTGACGAGGAGACGTTCTCAGAAGTGATGCCATGCGAAGTCTCCTCTGTCGCTCAGGTGGAGGCGAAGAGACAGCAGGTGTGGAAAGTGTGGGGCGAGCTGCAGGGGCTTGAGAGAGACATCAAGGAAATGATGATGTCCTCCGTTATCACCAGTGCTCTGGAGAGCAGCATCAGAGACTCAGAAGTACTAACGATTTTGCATTGGGTCACAGTACAACACCACGCCCAGGCTAAACACTTATATATGATTGTTGTTGTTGTTGTTGTTTTGTTTTTTTTCTCCCTGCCTCAAGGATGAAATCTTGAACATCGCCGCATCAAACGTGCGTCTCCAGAGAGCCAATAAGGTAACGAGTGGAACGAGAGCGGATTCATTGCAAAGAATACCAAAAGCAGCCCAAAGTGTAAACCATACTGTCCTTTCTGTCATTTAAAGGATCTCGAACAAAACATTTCACTGGTCTTAAACAACGCACTAATCAGCGAGGACACCAAAGCGTATGTACCATCTCTCATCCTGCTTTGCAGTCAGAACAGCATAAAAAACCGGAATGATATTTACTGTTTTCTCTCTCTCTCTTTTTTTACATTTTTGTTTACAGGCAGACGTGGGAGGACATATGGACCACACTGAAAGGACATAAAAGGACACTTAACTAATAAATGTGGTGCTTTTTTCCTGACTTTTCTGTTTAAACATATTTTAGGGGTTTTATATATATATATTTATATATATATATATATATATATATATATTATATATAGTATATATATCCTCGTGCCTATATGAGTCTGTGCCTATCTCAGGCATCTATGGGCATTAAGGCAGGATACACCATATATGGAATGCCAACCCATCGCAGGGCATACACATTCAAACACTAGGGACAATTTTCCAAGGTGCCAATCAACCTACCGTGCATGTTTTTGGACCAGGGGGAGGAAACCGGAGAACCCGGAGAAAAAACCCCTGAGGTACAGGGAGAACATGCAAACTCCACACACACAAGGCCGAAACAGGACTCTGGAGGTGTGCTAACCACTAAGCCCACCGTGCCCCTTTATATATGTGTGTATGTGTGTATATATATATATATATATATATATATATATATATATATATATATATATATATATATATATATAAAATATATATAAAACCACGTTGCTTTTCTTCTATAAAGTATGTATCCTAATTCTAACATTCTCAAACTAAATTTAAGAACACAAGGCTTCTTAATAATGCATAATGTGTGTCAATACGTGGTGGGAATACAGATACAGAGGAGTAAAGGCGGACGGAGAGAACTTTTGGACTAATAAGTCAGTGTGTAAAGCTGTTGTCAGTAGAAGATAAAGTCTACAGGTTATCAGACAGGAAGGCAATTGACAACATGCTCTCCTTTTTTTCTTTGTCTTTTTATACACCATGTACTTTTGAAACTGGCTCTATGACACAGACGCGGTGACGAGGAACACGACAAGCGCGGCCAACAAATCGAATGAACGCTGCCCTTTGACCGTGTGCCTGCTTGCTGTAATCGTGTGTTTGTGCTGTTCATCGCTTTAACCACTAGATGTTCCCCAAGCCTTTCCAACGGATCGCAATAAACCTTTTACTTTTGCTTCCCTCAGTGTAGATTGTTTTGGCACTATTCCATTCCATTTAAAAGAAACGGATTATGTGTTTCCATCCCATAGTTTACCCCAAAAAGACCAGGGACATGATCATTGTATTTCACAAAAAAAGCAACAAAACTGCCACGAAGATTAAAAAGGGTGTGTGACTCTAAACACGCTCTCTCTTCTATCCTCAGCAGTAGATACCGTTGTGCCTTTTGACCTTAGCACCAGCCAGTGCCTCGCTGTCTGCTTGATCTAATCAGGGAGCAAAGTCCCGAGCACGAGGTGCTATCAGTGGCGCACTGTGTCGCTCTTTCGCGCCACAGACACTCGTCTCGCACAGGACCATGTTCTCTCGGTGTGCCGTCGTCCTCCTGCTTTGCCTCTCCACGGGCCTCGCGGCAACGCTCATCCCTGCCGTTTCTGCTGAGGAGTTTCCCTCGGCTCCTGAAGCCGCAGCGTCTGGAGAGCCGAACCTGGATGCAGTCCGAGAGGCTGCTGGAGCTCAGGCGGCCCGGGCCAAAGACGCTGCTGCCAGCGCTACCTTGGATGAAGATGATTCCAACTGGGGCTTGGGCTCGCTCAGAGGCAGCTTTCAAGCAGTCAACGGGTATTTTGACTCGTTGCTGGAGCTGATGGGAGGCCGTGACGGAGTGTGCCAGTACCGCTGCAGATACGGTGAGCAAGCCAAGCTCAATGTTCATAGAGTGACGGTCACAATTCAATGGCGTAGTTTATGGCAATCTCATCGCTTCTGGAATTTGATCGACGCTCATGTGTTGGTTCATTAAACTAACATTGGAGCGCCGGTGTGAAATGTTTGCCAAGTCATACACAAGTATTGCTTCAGGGTCCGAGCAGATCATATCAGGATCAGGAACCTTCTGTAGTACAGGGATCCAGTTGATACACTGACACTCACACGGGCTCTTGGTGGAAAAGATAAGATACCCCTATCTGACACTAAACACGCCTGTCAGTCCATGGCAATGTAAAGGTGTGGAGGTGTGTTGTCGTCTGCGTTCTTAACGCATCTGTTTTTTGTTTTTTTTGATTGACAGGTAAAGCTCCACAAGCTCGGCCTGATTTCCAGATGCCTGAGCCCAATGGCTGCACATCCTCTTTGCTTGGTTTCCAGGTACCGGATAGTGTATGTGTCTTCTACAACATTACTAACAGACTAACACCAGCATGCGTTTCCATTTTCACCACAGAGCTCATAATGCATATTGCAACTAGAACGGCCGGGGGGGATTATTTTATAGGATAAATAAAATAGAAATAGAAATTATAATGGTTCCTCAAGAGGGAGAACGTATAAGGCTAAACCGTGTAAAAATAAATAAATAAATAAATAAAAAAAAAACAAAAAAAAAAAAAAAAACAGCACTCAACAGAAATAAAAGGTACTGGTGGACTTTGTCGCTGCAACAACCGGGACGTATTTTAAGAATCATTTTTTAATAGCCTTTATTTGTCACATCTACATTCTTTCTTCGCATACCCCAGGTTGTTTAGAAGCTGGGGTCTGTATCTCAGGCGTCTATGGGCATTAAGGCAGGATACACCCTGGATGGAATGCCAACCCATCGCAGGGCACACACACACACATTCACACACACATTCATACACTAGGGACAATTTTTCCAAGGTGCCAATCAACCTACCATGCATGCTTTTTGGACCGGGGGGGGAAACCGGAGAACCCGGAGAAAAACCCCCTGAGGCACGGGGAGAACATGTAAACTCCACACACACATGACCGAGACGGGAATCGAACCCAGATCCTGGCGGTGTGAGGCGAACGTGCTAACCACTACGCCACCGTGCCCCCAATCTGGTATTAGTTTTTGTTAATGAAAGTAATTAAGTAGGGAGGGGAGAACCGCTTGATTTTATCCAGGGCTTATAAGAGTTTGTTTTGTTCTGCCGATGAGACAAAAAATCCCCCCCCCCCCCCCCCCCCAAATACGGAAACAAAGAAATGAAGCTAGGAACTCACAAATCTAAACACCCCCCCCCATTAGCATAAAAATTACTGTAACATAAACCAACTGTTTCTTATGCACCAATGTCCTCCCCCCCTCCCCCAGTTCGACATGGGCATTCCAGCCATGACCAAGTGCTGCAACCAGCTGGACATGTGCTACGACACGTGCGGTTCCAACAAGTACCGCTGCGACACCAAGTTCCGCTGGTGCCTCCACAGCATCTGCGGGGACTTAAAAAAGAGCCTGGGCTTCGTGTCGAAGGTGGAAGGTGAGAACGAGCGTGCACCATCATTACACACACACACACATTTACTTGCTTGAAGTAATGTGTGATGTGTTACAGGTAAAGAAGTTGTCGCCTTGCATTACGACGCAGACTTTGTACATATTTCTGGCTTATCTGATTTCTCTTGTTTGTTTGTTTGGTTTCTCCACACACTTGAGAAGAACTAATCGCCGTATAAACCGCCCCTTTCTCATCTCTCTTTCTCTCTCAGCTTGCGAGGCATTTGCAGACACCATGTACAACACGGTATGGACTCTGGGCTGCAGGCCGTTCATGAACAGCCAGAGGGCAGCGTGTATCTGTGAGGGAGAGGAGAAAGACGAGTTGTGATATCTACCGCTCCTGCCAAGCGCAATGACTCACCATAACCGCGCACCTTCCAACAAGAGCTCGGCGGGACTCCTACTGTTCCTGTAAGACTCGCGTGGGGCAAAAACAACTCTGAAACGCTTCCCATGGACCCCAGGGTTTTTATTATCCCTTGTTTGTTTATTTATGTAGATATGGGTTTTGGGTTTAACCTCCTATGCTGGAGGAGAGGATTCCTTTAGCACTCATATAGGCCTTAATAGGTGTTTAAGGTGGGTCGGGTTATATTCTAAATAAGAGGAGGGGGAAAAAACAGGTGGAATAATACTGTAATACCAAAATGACAACACATTACGACTGGTGTCAGTGTGTACCTGTAAGTCAATATATACGTAATTTATTAAAGTGCAGCGCTGCCTTTCACCCATTTATACAATTCAAACACTGGGATAAAGATTGGAAAAATATAGTTTCACTTGACATACATTCGAAACGTTATAAAACGCTTCTAAACTCTCACAACTAGACGTTTGGAATTGATTTTGAATCCATTTATTCGAAATAAATGTCAGACTCGAGTCATATGTTGTACATGTGGGTATTTTTTCCCCCCTCAGTAGCGACAAAAATAAACCTGTGCGCTTCGGTTATATAATGTGGAAATATGAAAATGTCGTTGTCGTTAGAGATGCCTACTAACGATAATACAAAGGAAAGTCAGATCCCAGCCACTCCTGGGCCCCTGAGAAAGGCCCTTAATTAACATAGCTGCTCCGTTGAGAATAAAATTGAGATAAAAAAGACTCTTTGCATTTGTGTCGGACAAAAGCAATAATTGCTAAGCGCTATTCATGATGGTGAGAAATCTGAAGAAAAATATCTGCAGCACACTGCAAGACAAACGACATTCACCCACGTCGGACATGATATAGCACAAGTATTATAAAATGTGTATCATTTTATTATGTATAAAAAAAAAAGGTGTATCTTCAATGTGTATGCAAATTCTGCAGTCATGATTGTTTGTAATAGACATAAATGTAAAGCTTGAACAACCGTTGGTCCGTGCTCCCGTTGATGAATGTACAGCGTTGGCGAGGTCCAGGTGTTACGTAATTTAATGATACGATAAATGTAACAGTAATAAATGTAACAGTTGTAATAAATGTTACAGTTACTGAGGGAAAAAAAGTGTAATTAAATTACAGTTACTGAAAATGTTACAATTAAATGTTACAATTAAAATTACAAATAGGGTTTCGTGTAAAATCAGTACTGCAGTGGTGCTCCAAATAGTGGGGCGTGACGGAATAAGCCCCGCCCCCATCCCGGCTGGAAAAAGACATAACACCGTCAATAACCTGTTTATGATGCCTTTTAATTTGAACAAATATTACTGTTTTTTTTCCAAGAGTTTGAAAATATTTCCTTAGAATGTTAACTTTACAGTGCCACCTAGTGGACGAATGAAATGTTTACATTTATAAAGTTACACTACTTATTACATTTCAAATAGGGTCATTTGTAACCTGTAACCTATCACATTTCCAAAGTAACCGTCCCAACACTGTGAATGTATGATGGTACGGTATCCTGGCGTAACGGAGATACCGCACGAACATGTCCTCAGCGCACTTAACAAGTAACGAGATTCAAGGTTACAGAATATCGGATGGCATATGTGTATCAGTGTGGGTGTGTTACGGATCTGGCAGAATGACAATGGGTCCTCCGGTTAGGGTGCGTTTCTCTTGGTGTCGTTCGGTCCAGGGTTCTCGCCTCAGACGTCTACGGCAGCCTTGAGTGCAGCGTGACTCTCCCTCACCGCACACAAGCACCCGGCAATGCAGGTACACCTCCTATGCGCACACACACACACAAAAACGCCTTTGAGTCAGACGCAATATCAAGTCACATGCTCTATATATTGTGGAAATTTCTAATACGAGGCTTTCCAGACGTCTAGCCGATCGCTCTCACTCACCCTATTGTCACCGCCAATGAACTTGAAGACGGGAACCTGGTAGTGTTTGGAGAGCAGGTCTTTAGCCGAGAGCTGGCGTACGGTCTCGTCCGAAACACAGCTGAAGAAAATAAAGCGTCAAATCTGAAATGCCACTTTGACCCGTAACAAACCCTTTCGCGAGACCAGAATCGGTCCTAAGAAGATTAAAAATCACTCACCCGTCTTTAATAAGGTAGTATTTGAGGCCTTGGTCAGCTTCAGGGCCCGGCGTAGCAAAACAGGTCTCTACGAGAGCAGCGAGGCCTTCGACGCGCTCGCGAGGCTCCACGCCGAAATACAGGGCATCGCGTAATCGCAGCTGAGGGGGACTGCTGTACGGCTCGGAGAACTCTGCATTCTTAAACAGCTCGAGGGTGAAGGGGAAAGTGCCCTCACTGTGCGCCGACAGCTCCAGGGCAGAGTTGTGCAGACTGGGAAGGAAACCATCCGATACTTCGTAGTGACCCGGGAACTCGCATGTGACGGGAAGCAAAAGTTTGCTGGTGCGTACGATGATCTCTCCGTTGCTGGTCGGGCTCGACTTTGGCAGTCCGGTGACCAGATTAGTGCCGATAATTTTGTCATCGATAACCTAGAGATGGGAAAGTTATTTTATGGTCCAGAGGCTGTGGTAATAAAATGCAGGACACGGGATTTAAAGCCAAAACTCGGAAACGATGGCAGGAACGCATTTAAATTAGACTTAAACCTTATTAAAAATGCATTAGTGTGGCCTGGCTGAGTCTGGCCAATCACTGACCTTCTAGCTTTGGACAAAGTTACACACACTTTTCCATGTGTGCAGCCTGTTACCAATACACTGCTAATAGCGCAGGTTTTACTGTACATTTTTCCCTCACCAATGCAATCAGGATTAACATGGATCCAACCAAGGGGAATAAAAAAGGGCCCACTGGCACCAATCCAGAGTCCTGTCGTTTTTTTTATTTCTTTCTTTTTTTTCTTCCGAAAGTTTTACTCAGGTGAGTTCCCGAGCGAGCAAAACACGTTATATGACAAATGAGAATTATTAGCGGCTGTCATGTTTTCCCCTCACCTTGACTACAGTGCCGCAGGTCTTCAGGCTGAAATGAAAGTTGACGTGCGTGCCGTTAGAGATTCCGCGGCACGAGGAATTCGACAAAAAGAGCTCCAGGCCTCCCACAAGGTCTTTGGGAACGGAAACGTCAATAGAGCTGGGATCGCACAGCACAGGCACTGGACAGGAAATGAAACAGTCCCATTTTAACCTCTAACGAAGGATTCGAATGGAGAACCTGTTAATGAGGAAACGTGTACGAGTGTTTGCCTGATATGAATTCTAGATGAAAATTAACGCTAGCCACAATCTATCCTCAACAATATCACCCTAACGCTGGGGATAAAGTAAACACTAGGCTCTGTCCAACAAACAAAATGAACCCAAGCTTAATCTTCACCCCTCAAGCCCAAGCTAATAGAGAACAATGGGTTTAGTCTGAGTTTGGGGGAAGGGGGGATAGTTGCGGGGCAAACTTTTTGTCTTGCCGCCCACATATACTTTTAAAATTTGACAGACGGGCCAGCATAGATACATATCTAACATATGAAAGGCATTAATGTTAATACTCAATGTATCACTGTGATTAATGCGCCACCTGGTGGAATGTCCTGCAATTACAGGACAAGGTCAAATGAATGCAGTTAATTATGATAGGATTTGATTTGGATAATTCTGTTTGGATAAATCTTCAGAGGGCCGGATTAAAAGGCCCAAAGGGCCGGATATGGCTGTAGTTTCCCATCCCTGGTTTAGACACTGCAAAGTGTAAAAGTACTACACATGGAATATTCGCCATCTACTGGTGAATGTTCCAATAATACATCTCATTATATATATATATATATATATATAGATATATATATATATATATATATATATATATATATATACACACACACACACACACACACACACACATAATTTTTTTTTTCTTATTTACCACTGACATTTAGTTGGTGATCTGCCAACCAAAAAAAATGAACCCAGTTCTTCCCCTTAATCCTTAACCATGATCTAATCAAAACCTACATTAAAATGTATATGTTTAGTTACACAAATATATACACACACACTTAAACAAAATACATGAGATTGCAGTTTTGCTGACCCTGGCAGCTTCGCTTGTCCTCGCCCAGGGTTAGGCCTCTTGGACAGTGACAGTAATACGAGTCAGCCTCCGACGAGCAGCCATGGCTACACCCTCCATTCACGTTGTGGCAACCTGCGATCTCTTAACACGGCCCAAAACATGCATCGTTATCAAAGTTCAGTGCTTCTTATTCACGCCAGCCTATACGCGACCGAGTCGTACCGTTGCAGGTCCGCCCGTCGGGATCCAGTACTCGGTCTGGGCCACACTCACACCGCCACGAGCCCCTGGTGTTCACACACGTCTCGGCACACCCGCCGTTGTTACTCTCGCACTCGTTTAGGTCTGGTTTGAGTAACGGGGGAGAAAAGTTTATGAGAACAGATTGGAAGATAACCGTGATTCATTCAATCATTTTATACCGCTTTATCCGATCTTCCCTCGGGTCACGGGGGAGTCTGTGCCTCAGGTGTCTATGGGCGTTAAGGCAGGATACACCCTGGATGGAATGCCAACTCATCGCAGCAGGGGCACACACACACACACACACACATTTCATACACTAGGGACAATTTTCCAAGGTGCCAATCAACCTACCGTGCATGTTTTTTAACCGGGAGGAAACCGGAGAACCCGGAGAAAAATCCCTGAGGCATGGGGAGAACATGCAAACTCCACACACACACATGGCCGAGACGGGAATCGAACCCCGACCCTGACGGTGTGAGGCGAACGTGCTAACCACTAAGCCACCGTGCCCCAACTGTGATTCAATGCGTAAATAAATAAACAATGGATAGGAAAAAGGGTGTTTCGGGGTAGGTATTTAACATTGAGATACATAACTTGGAAAAACACCCGAATTCATCATATCACTTTTCCCAAACCTATAGCATTGGACCTGAGTGTATTCTATTCTATATTATGGACATTTTATTATTATATGTGCAAAAAGAAACCTTGTCCTACTAAAGGACACTGAGATTTGGAAAATAACATGGCTAAAAACCTTCCATCCGTCACTTTGGCTCACCAAGACAAGTCTGGGAGTCTGGCCCCAGGAAAGTCCCAGCAGGACAGCGGCAATCTAGTTGCAGTGGACAATCTGGACCGGTGCACTCCACTTCATCACAGATGTCATAGAAATCTATCACACACACACACACACAAATGCTTATATACACAATGATTAAAATGAAGAGGAAACATGTAGAGGGGATAAAGCGAGGCAGACTTACGGCCACAGTACACGTGGAAGCATACTGAGGGGCGGGGCAGGCGATATACGTAGTAACCCCTGGGACAAGCTTTCACGTCTACCGTCCCTCGCCAGTGGCAGCAATCCTCGTTGAAGCTCGCACACGTCGGCAGCGTGACGATGCCTCCGGACGGCAGGGGGTGGCTGCCGTTGAGCCAGATGGGCGCGTGGGTGCCACAGTGGTTCTCCTCGATGCAAAAGGTGGGCATGGCGTCGCCGGCCATACCGGTGAAGCGATACCACTCACCGGCTACATGGCGGTCACACAAGGGCACACCAGCCGAGTTGTTGACGTGGTAGTCGGTATTCCTCCAGGGCTCGTTCAGACTGATGTAGGCCGTGCACGGATCTGGAACTGGACGCATGAAATGTTCCAGCATTTTGTACACACACACACACAAAAATGAGCCAAGTATAAATACCAAAACGTTCCATTATTTTTGGAGCCATAAAAATCTAAACAGGAGTGACCGGTTAAAATCAATTCTAACCCTAAATACAGGCTTAACGGGAAATAAATACATTTACTAAACTAAATATTAGAAAATGTATTACGGAGTCAGACTCAATAACAAAACGTCGAACGCTTTCTTCTTATTCAGCTGAGCAGATTTCAGAGAAAACCTCCATTCAGAGAACGAGTGAGCACTCAGTGATCAATATCTCTCTCTCTTTGCAAAACTCATTAAGTAGCTGGTGCACATGGTACAGATGATGTGGTGTGACCGGAGTCATGCCCAGCACATATAAAGCAGTCGTTGGGGGGGGGGGTGTAATTCCAGTAATGCTGCATTAAAACATTACTTGGTTTGGCCTTTAATTGCAGAATAAACCTCAAACAAATAATGAATATAATGAGTGTTCATCCTTCATCCAAAACAAAATAGCAGTGAAGTGTAATCATACAACACAGACCACAGAGGTCACCTTTTGTGTTCTGATAATAGGGGAAGTATTCGAGGTTAAGGATCGGGTCAAGGTGACTTGCGGTAAACACAGATTTACATCGCTTGGCCGAGATTTTTTTTTTTGCCTAGAATGAAACATTTGTTTTTGGATAAGATGGAAGGGGCAAGGTGGCTTAGTGGTTAATACATTCGCCTCACACCGCCAGGGTCCGGGTTCGATTCCCGTCTCGGCCATGTGGTTGTGGAGTGCATGTTCTTCCTGTGCCTCAGGGGTTTTTTCTTCGGTTTTCTCCCGGTCCAAAAACATGCACGGTTGGTTGATTGGCACCTTGTAAAATTGTCCCTAGTGCATGAATGTGTGTGTGATTATGAGTGTGTCCTGTGATGGGTTGGCATTCCATCCAGGGTGTATCCTGCCTTAATGCCCATAGACACCTGAGATAGGCACTGGCTCCCCGTGACCCGAGGGAAGATCGGATATAGCGGTAGATGATGAATGAATGAATATAACTGGACTGAACCTGATGGTACATATGATGTGCCTAGTTTTGGGATAGACTTGCAAACAGAGATGAAAAATGTTTCATATTTTTACTTGTTTAAAAAAAATGCAAATGTAATGGAAATTTAATGTACATTATAAAATCAGCATTCATTCGGAAGTGTTTATAGCTCAAAGTCCACACAGGGCTTTTAAACTCTTAACAACATAAGTGCATAGAAACTCCAATTAGTATATCCTATAGGCACATTCATGCGCATTTTCAATTAATTTAGATGATTCTCTCTAATTATTCTCTCCATAATGTTGTGTGTGTGTGTGTGTGTGTGTGGGGGGGGGTGTGGAATTGGTCCACTCCTGGCCACAGTACGTTAGGCATCATTCACTAAGCGGTAAGGCCTTTCAAGAACTTTTCCGCATTTAAAATTCAATAAGAATATACTACAACAAGGAATCGTACTTACCCGTGATCTGCTGAGTGGCCAAAAAGCGGAGGGCCGACAGAGCGATTAAGACATCCAGCAGCAAAGTCAACGCCATGGTGATTCTGGTCTAAACTGCAACTTGTGAGAATTGTAGGGGGGGGGGGGGGGGGGTTAAATCTACAGTGTTCTATGTCAGAGGGATGGGTCGATGGGTTGTGTACTGTGCTGTCAAAATAACAGGACATCTGTCCCACCTTGACCTTCAGACCTGTTGTCCAGCCCCATACAACACACACACACACACACTAACATCTCCGGCTTGTGACAGGGTCATCCTTTCATTGTTCCCAAACCAATCAGTCCTACAGTGAACTCATACATAATCCAAATACAGATCCAGTTTGCTTTAATAATCAACAGTGCAGCGTCAATCAGTACAGTGCAGGCAGCAAAAGCATCTCTCACCCATGCTTTCATTAGCAAGGTATTTAAGAAATACGAGCTGGATGTTGTCAAATGTTGGATCAGATTACTGTATAATAATTAAGGTTGAAATCCCCGAACAAAAACTTGTTTATACAGGAGAATATTTTCTGTTTTTAGTCGTTTGAGGAATCTGCTGGCACGCAGGCAAACATTCGCGCAGGCATCTGAGCTGCATTTTTTATTGGGTAGGAAGCACGACTACAGGAAGGGCAGATATGAGGATGCAGATTTGAGAAGGTCAAGGCTCGGCGGTTCAGTCCTGATGTAAACATGCCGAACCCCAAAGCAGATTTCTCAACCTTGTGGTCGACTGGACTGTTCTTTTTATCACAATCTGACTTAAGTGACCTGGGAGTTTTTGGGGCTGTGTTTTTGGTTACCAAGCAGAATTTCATCATAGACACTTATTACAAAGATAACACCATGAAAGAAAAATCATGACAGACAAATGTTTTAAAAATGAAAAAAAAAAAAAAAAAAGAAAAAAAAAAGAATAAATAAATAAAAAACACTCGGCAGGAACACTCGGTTCCAAAACTGGATAAGTATTTATTGATAAGTGAATTACATTTCTCTTTTATACACATTTCATAAATGATACAGGAGTTTACATTTTTAACTTTATAGTCTTCCGATATCACAGCATCTGATGCCATGGATAAAAACAATCATGAAATGAAGAAAATATGTTAATGTGAAAGCAAAATTCATGTACACACACTAAATATATATATATATATATATATATAGATATATATATATATATATATATATATATATATATATGCATAAACTATTTTCTTCAGTGCATCTGGTAAAAATGTAAAATAATGCACTCCTGACAATTTATGTGCTGTGGAAAATGTGAGGGCTTATGAAGTAGTACGTGAAATATATAAATGTATAGAGAAAAAAAAAGAGAGAGAGTCAGGCAGGTCAAAAGAGTCAAAAAAGAAAAAAAGAAAAAAAAAAAAAGAAAAGATTGACGCGTGGCTGGACGTTTGCTGCCTATCTATCGTTCAGGGCAGTCTAGAAAGCATGTGGTATTAAATAAAAACTGCATTAAAATCCTGGACATACCGATATTCTTTAATCTTTGCAGCTTTTTTGGGTCATTTTTATATAGTTTCCCCATGTAAACATTACATTCATGCAACACCCGCTTTAGAATAAGTTCCATATATTACATATACTCTTGTGAGAAAAGAAAAGAAAAGAAAGGCAAAGCACACAAAGGCAAACATTTTGAGAAAACAAGCGAAACAATAATAAAAAAAAAAGAAAAGAATAAAAAAAAAAGGAAAAATGCTCAATGGTGATAAAGACTGAAGCATTGAACGGTGAGGATGATTTTGGTTTCAGCTTTGCAGGCCGTTTCAGGAAGTGTTCTTAGACACCGTCCCTACCCTTCGCATCCGTTCTGCGCGTGCAACAGCATACGAGGATTTATGATTATCACCGGTACGAGGGTGAGAGGTTAAGGGGGGGGAGGCAGGAAGTGATTGATTTAGTTCTATTGATTACTCAGATGCACTCGGAGTCGTGCAAAAACTGGCATATTGGGCTGTCCTTTATATATATATATATATAATATATATATATATATATATATATAGATATATATATATATATATATATATATATATATAGACGCTGACAGCATTTCCAAACTTTGAGGATGAAGGCCTGTTCCTGTAAACCTGTTCCTTGTGAAATATGGATACAATTACCGAACCACCTGCGATGGGTTCGGATTTATCGCTGTGCACCACTTCAGTCTCTGTAAAAACCATACTCCAACGCTCGCAAAACCCAAGGTAGTAACTCGATTTCAGCTCGTTTATTCAGATGTGGCCTTTTCCAGGATTGATATGATTGTGCTTTTGCTTAATATAAATGTCAAAACTTTTCACGTGGCGAGTTGGCGACGGATTTTCCCGGCGTGCCCCGCGTATGACATTTCCGCTGATTAAATAAGTAAGCCATGTCTTAACATCAAGCTCCACGTCTCTGAAACATGAAGAACGCAGGCAATCCCATAGCTCATTTCGCCATGCTGAGCCTCTGGGCCCATGTGCTGTGACTGCTTGAAGGGTATATACTGTTGGGGAAACGTCTCGTTTGCAGTGCACAAGGCCTACCATGCAGCATTAGGCTTTTCGAGATATTTTACTGCAACAGAGATGGCAAGGCTGTTAAGATAGATCATCGGTAGCAAATAGCTGCACGGGATGGGGGGGGGGGGGGGGGTGCGCGGCAGACAAATCTTTTGGATACATTCTCTATATATTTTTTTATATAATCACCTTAATAGTTAAAAAAGAGGGTGTGTTTTTTTTTTCTGAGATATGGTGCATCTGAAATGAATAAGTTAAGATATTGGTATGAACCATTTGAAAACACAGCAATGCACACAGATTCTTCTGAGACACAAATATGAGTTATGGGGTGATTCCTACTCAACTTTACACAGAGCACCTTGTCCAGAAGAAAGGCATGTATGTAAAAAAAAAAAAAAAAAAAAAAAAGGGGGGGGGGGGGGGGGGGGGGGGGGGGGGGGTGTGGGGGTGGGTGTGTGTGTAAAGCGGTCCAATATTCCATCCACAAAGACGTAACTACTTCAGAATGCAGCTGTTCTAAAGCCGGTCCCCTAAAGACGCTATGTTCTAGAAGAAACGATGCAGAAGTCACACGCTACAGCATGCCGCAAAAAATCTGCGCGAGATAACCAACTACGTCTAGGATCTAATATATTACACGGTTCTCTTTACGTTTCAGGATATTCTTGGCATACAGAGGAGCTGTGCAAGGGGTGCACGCTTGGATTTTGTCTCTAATGTTATTTAACTATTACGTTTTTTTCCTTTTTTTTATACACAATTGTATGATACAGTAAACAGCCCAGGGTAAAGTCTTGAAGGATGGATGCGTCTGGCTCGGAAGGGCTGAGGCTGAGAGACCAGGACGTGGCTGCACGTGTGGCGGGCGGGCGGACGCGGGCGTCGGAGAGGTTGGGTAAGAAGAGCGCCCTGATCAGCATGCTGCACGGGGTGCTGTGAGGCACTGTGGGTAACAGTTTTCTGGCACAGAAAAGAAGAAACAACCTTCTGAATCTGTCACTGGTGTGTTCCTCTGTCAACCTCCACAGGTTTCAAAGCAAAAAAAACAACAAAACAAAACAAAACAAACAAAAACAAAAAAGACGCAAATGTGGACTAATTCAACCAAAATAAAAAGTGTGAGTTTGCATGGTGACTTTTGTCGTTTCCTATCCGGAGCTGCATTGTATGAGACAAAAAACAAAACAACCCAAAACGGCCTGATCTGATGTATTGACATGAAATAGGACTTAAACAAACAAACAAACAAACAAAAATAACTCCTCCACCAATATGAAAGAAAAAGCTTAGTTCATTTCCGCACCCATCATAACAATTATAATAATAATATAATATGGCTTTCAAAATTAAAAGTGCCAAAACTTCTTTTTTTTTTTTTTTTTTTTTTTTTATTTTATTTTCTTTCTTTTTTTTTTGGAATAATTCAACACACAGTGATGTTTTGCCGGTAGATCTCTGGTCTGCAGCTTGCAACAGGTCCGTACAGGAAGTGATGCTCGTCACGTGACCCCTTTCTCCTCAGACACACTTAGCAGCAGTGTGGTTGAAGCTCTGTTCCAGCTCTGTGATTTGTGTCCATCATGCTAAGGATTGCGATTGGAGACACAGGGAGATGTCGTCGGCAGTCCAGTGTCCCAGCCGGTATTGGGGCCGGGGGGAGGATAAGGGGGGGGGAACAGAGAGAACAACTCTGCTCCAGGCAGGGATGTCGGGTCAAAAATTGCTCTGCCTGCACTTGATTGAATCCCCCAGAATCAATGTCCAGGGCTGGGGAAAAGAAGAAAAAAAATGGCCAAAGGCCCAAGAGCTTTCCTATGTCTGATATACAACTCCACTGTAAAAAATAGGTCTTTAGAGGTTTTCTTTTGCTTTTTTTAAATAGTATATAGGTACAGGTGCTGAACCACAGAGCATGTGTCTACACTTTGTTGTTTATTCAGCATGTATAGGAGATATCGGGTCCATACCCAGAGGTCACTTCCTGTTAGGCATCAGGAGCTTCCTGTAGTCTGCTGCTGTTCTCTCGGTGTTCCTGTAGCGTTACCCGAGCGCACAGGTCTGCAGGCACGACTTCTGCCCTCCGGCATCTCCGGGGCTTCAAGGTGTTGTTCTTTCTAGAGCGGTATTTCGTTCCGTCCCCTCCTCCTCTACTTTGACTCGCCGTGTTTAATCAGTTTTCGAAAAGCAAATTATAGAAAATCGTACAACATAAAAAAAAAAAAACTATAGTAATGAAGAAGAAGAAAAAAAAAAAACTTCACTTTGTCAGAAGAAAAAACAAATAATTGAAAGAGGTGGCAGTGGAAAAACAGAGTGGGGGGGGGGGGGAGAAAATGAAAAAAGAGTGGGTTGAAAAATGGGGAGGGAACGGAGAAAGGAGCGGACTAAGGGAAGGAGAGAGAAGAAGGAAGGATAGAAGGAAGGAGGAAGGGAGGCTTTCACTTCCTCACATCAATCTTTGCTGGTGCTAATCTGTTGGATGGGGAGGTGCAGCTGGAGGGGGTCTCTCAGGCGCTTCAGGTCCAACTCAGCCTGAGAAAGAGGGAGACGACGGAAGAAGGAGGGGGTGGGAGAGAGAGAGAGAGAGAGAGAGAGAGAGAGAGAGAGAGATAGATTGAGAGATTGGGTCATTTTGGAGTGTTTTTTTAAAGGGAAAGGACAATGTGCAAAATATATATATATATAATATATATATATATATATATATATATATATATATATATATATACACACATACATACACACACCCATACACACACACACACACACACATACACACACACACACACACACACACACACACACACACACACACACACACACACACACACACATATATACATACAAACACACACACACCTCAGCAATCGCATCCTTTAGATTGTTGTACTTCTCGATGTCGAAGCGTGTCCTCTTCACTCCCTTGTGGAAGAACAGCAGATACTGTCTGTCTCTAGCATCAGGGTAGATGTACTCCTGTATGTGGGTAAACAGCACAAGGTCACACTACACTCTTCTTTCATTAAGAAAAGGAAAAACGATATCTAGCACACGTCAGCGCATCAGCAGTGTTGGCTGTGATGCGAATGTCAGGCTGACATTAAAAGGTAATGAAGAGATCGTACACAGAAGCCTGTATACGACTATGACTAACAACACAAGGATTACGTATGGACGGCAGTTCACTCGGTTCACATGTTCGCACTTTGTGCCTTGAGAGAAGTCGAGAAATGGAGAAAGACAAACGCTAGAAAGAGAACGACTGTTTATTGCAGCTATAACATGGTGAACCACAAAAAAAGTGTCATTACTTGTTAAGCAAAAAAAATATATGACTCAGTCAGGTCTGAAGAATTGAAGGTGGATTGGAGGGGGCTCACCTTAAACTGTTCAGACCTGACTGAGTTGTATATTTTTTGCTTAACAACTAATGACACTTTTTTTGTCGTCTAATACACACTATGTAGTGTTATATTCGCGTTGTAGAGTCACATGAAAAAAACACGGAAAGGACATGATCTGTATGGGATAAACTGTATAAGAGTTTACTGCTACAACTCGTCCATACAAAGAATTCTATTTACCTGGATTGTATACACTTCCAGATGAAACGTTCCTCTGAGATGGCGCTCTTTTGTATGATTTTTGCTCCAGCATTAATGAGCTAGAAATGAGCTCATTCCTAATTCCTATTTCTATCATCAATCTCAAATACTACCAGGACAAATGATCAATTAAAACCACCATAGCATGATCAAACTAATCAAGCTACAATTACACGTATACAGATATAATATGGATATAAAACACAAGTGGTGTGATATTTAGCCTTTTCCCTGAATGGCTTTATGTTCTCGTACCTGGCGTGTGAGCACGAAGTAGGCATACATGGCCATGGCTGTGCCATAGGTGATGAAATAGGTGACGGGCTCCATAATATCCCATGAGTACTCCCACCAGGTTAGCCGTGCCAGCACGCCAAACTGGGTAGCCATATAAGCCATGCCTCCCCACAGGACCCAGGTGGTCCGGCGCTCTGCTTTCCTGCTCAGCTCCTCTTTCACCTGAGACACATAGCGGACAACCAAGTTCATGCAAGAACATCGGGTAGGTACACAGGTCCAGAGAGATCTATTTTAGTTTCCAAAATTCGATGCAGGTCCACATGACAAGAGGTCGAACCATTCATTGCTTTCGCTGATGAGAGTGGCATACATATGCACATGTATATATGTATGTGTATATAACTCGATGCAAGTATGTATGTGTGTGTATATATATTTATTCATTCATTCATCTTCTACTGCTATATCCAATCTTCCCTCGGCTCACGGGGAGCTCGTGCAACCTACCGTGCATGTTTTTTGGACCAGGGGAAAAACCCCCTGAGGCATGGAGAGAACATGCAAACTCCACACACACACATATGGGCGAGACGGGAATTGAACCCGGACCCTGGCGGTGTGAGGCGAACATGATAACCACTAAGCCACTGTGCCCCTCATATATATATATATATATATATATATATATATATATATATATATATATATATATATATCTATATATATAATTATTTATTATTTATTTGGAATGCCACGAACGCCAATGCAAGTCACCTTTTCCAGTGGGCGAAGCTGGGAGTTGAGTTCCTCCAGTCGACCGATCAGCTCTTTCTCTTTGTTCAGCTGATGCTCTTCTATGCGTAGAGTCGTGTAGAGCTGCTGCACCAGGAGCTTCACGTCGTTCAGCCGCTCCGTGTCCTCGTGCGGCAACAGCTCTGATACACACACACAGCACGCAATGAAATATTATCTACATGTCATTTAAAGGGGAGGGGGAGGAGACTTCGAATAAAGTCCTCAACTCCTACCTCTTCGGGGCGGGCGGACAAGGTGCGTGGTGTCATTGATGACGAGCTTGAAGTCGTCCAGCAGCAAAATGTCAATCCCCGTAGAGGACGCTATCCTCGCGCCATCTACAGACAGACAGGGTGAGTAAAAGGGTGAGTGTTGTGGGCTTCTTCTTTCCCCTGACTTTCATGCACGAGTCTTAATGCCAAAGGTGTCGCAGGACTCCTCGTGTACACGGGGGCCACATTTAATCTTGTAGAACGTGTGTGTATTTGCGTGTACCTGTGGAGTAAATAGCAACTCGGTCGATACCCCGGTCCTCGGTTTGCAGCTGCTGGAGGAAGACTCCCACGCTGTCGCTAAGAGGCTTGAGAGTGAACTGACAGCGCTCCCTCCGAGACGGCAGCTTCACCGAGATCACCGGCAGACTGTTCTGATACACCACAGTCACCTCTGACGAGACACACACAACATTGTAGTCGCAGTGCTCATTAAACAGCTGCCCACGCAGCAGGAACTGTACGCTGTTACTCTTGATGATGGACTGCGGGACAGCGTGGGTCTAAACGCCAAGGCTTTCGCTTAATGCCATTTGCACCGGACACTAGTGCGCTCCATCTGGTTTTATGGCTAGGTCATGGCTGTATCATGATGCATTCTGGGATATGGACCTAGTAGCAGTAGAGGGCAGTGTTGCAGTAAAGTGCTCTCTTCATGCATGCACACTTTCCTAAATTCCTATTTGCAGGACAGTGAGACAGATTAACGATTATTATAGATGGACACTTTCGGTCAAAAGCAAGTCTTTACAGGGAATAATTCGATAATGAACCTCAATGCATAGTTGTAGGAGCGATTTCTTTTCTCTCCGAACAATAGGTTTATAATCGGCTCCGGTTGCTCCTTGATTGGCAAAAGGATTTATTTCGGCATTATCTCGGACACAATCTGTTCCATACAAGGCCGGAGTTAAACGAGCACGCCTAATTACACAAATAACGGTAGCGATAATTAAGGCTGTTCCATTTAGCCAGATGTTCGCGGCGCGCGATACATTTTTTTTCTTTTCTTCCCGGTGAGAGGAACTGGGTAAAAAAAATGTAATTCTCATATTTATAGGGAATTATTTAGTGTCAATAAAACTTCCTTAGACGCACTGCAACTTCATTACGCACGGAAATACGTGCTGAAATAAATCGAGCTCAATGGGAGTCCGTGTGGAAGAGGACGAGACGGCTCGGAGGCATCGTCTCAGCGTGCATCACTTTTATGACTGGCGAAGCGCGTGTTTGTCTGGATGTGGACTTGCGTTCTCCGTTAGATCAAATTTGCGTGGATGTTCACAGGGACGTGTTTTTTTTTTTTTTTTTTTTTTTTTTAATAAATGGGGCACAATTAGAGGCAATATTACGCTTAACGAGAAGTCATTTTACGAGCCTGTGTTTGTCTGAGGAGTAAAATACGACCGTGACAAACGGTTTAGCTCCATTATTGTCAAACCTGTAGCAAATCCATTATATTTTCTAATGTAACTACCTGCTTGGGTGCATCACACCCACCTCATCAATCTTTCAATTGTACTCATTACATAGTTGTTTTCGTTTTAACCTTCACTCGAGAGGTTTTTTTTTTTTTTTATCTTCTTTTTTTTGGCTCTGGCGCCACAAGAGGCCAGTCTTCACAGTGCTGCTATTAAACTGTACCTCTGGAAGAAGAAAAAAAAAAAAAAAAAAAAAAAAAAAAAAAAAAAGCCTACTCTGCAGCACGACTGTACTTTCACAGTGGCCCATCTGCTGATATCTGGTCAGCGTTTCGCCTTGCGTCTAAGCAGACGCCGTTCGTCCGTGCATCCTGACTCTGAGTCATTCCTCCTCCGGCGTGCGCTCGGTCATCGGAACGGCACCGAAACTGTGCTGGTTTTATAAATACAACTCCACGTATTTCATATCTCTTCATATCTCTTGAACTTAAATAAGTCAATCTGCAGAATCCTGCCTGGACTTTTATTTCTAAAGTGGATATTCCTGTGGTAATATTCCAACTCATAGATTAAACACTTGCTTTTTGACTGCCTTGTGCAGAGCGGAGTACTAAAAACTCGCTCTGTTAATAATAAACACACAATTATTGAGCGGTATTTCATCATGCATACCGTTTTTCGGTCAACTTTGCGACGCACTTCTATGCACTGCTGAGTTAATACTACAAAGTGCTCACAAAAAGGGGTGCAATTAAGCTCGAGTGGGCGAACCTTAATCACCTGGCTATTACTGGTAACGTAAACGATGTACGTACTGTTTATGAAGGCTATAACTGGTGGACAGTTATGAAAATTGTATTCGAGTGTGCAAAGGCGCAGACAAGGGAAGAGTGCTTCGGATTCTGATGTGCATTAGAGGCTGAGAAAACACAGCTGATTGACTTGTAACTAGTGTTTCTGGACGCTGTCGTAACTGCTTGGGTAACTTGGATGTAAAATCTCATGGGAGATCAGATGACAAGAGGCCAGCACTAAATAGAGGTGTGTACGGAGCCTTGTGAACGCTTAGAACAGGTGTGATCCAAAGAACTCTCTTATAAACATCAACTAGGAGAAAAATGAGGTGTACCTTTTTTTCCCCCCTGTCGATACAAACAATTTTCTATCTAGATAGTTTTTTTTATGCATATTTGTCACATTTAAATATTTGGAATGTCAAGCACATATTAATATTACCTAAATAAAAGACAGAGTAAAAAAAAAAGAAAGAAAAAAAAAGCAGTCCAAACCTGTCAAAGAGGAATTGCCCACTAAAGCTCATTTTTGGTTGTGCTATGCGATGTGTGCGATAACTGGCAATGAGTCTTTCACGTCAATTCCGACCCACTCTTCTTTGCATTTACATTTACATTTGCGGTATTTAGCAGACGCCCTTATCCAGGGCGACGTACAGAAAGTGCTTTAAGTCTCAATTCAAGGATAAGATTTATTCAAGAAAGGTTAATACAAACTCAAGTACACAAGAATAGACAGTTGCCCTTTTTTTTTTTTTTTTTTTTTTTATGGATTTCTGGACAGTGAGGTAAAACTCTTTGCAGAGTTGTTTTAATTCAGCCACAATGGAGGTTTTTTTTGCCATAAACAGACTCACCACAGCATCTCGTTCGGATTCAAGTCGAGATATTGACCAAGCCCGTCCTAAACCTATCCGATAAGCGTTTGAGCTCGAGGTCATTAACTGATGACCGGACATTTGGGAATTTTGCTGCAAAGCAGCCCCGGACCATAACACTACCACCACCAGGCTGGACTCCTGATATGATGTTCGCTTTATGACGTGCTGTGTTCATTTTACATGCAACAGAATCAGTTTTTGTGCATGATTTGGCCGTTTTTTCAAATCTTACAGTAGTAAGAATAAAACTTGTTAAAACAAAATGTTAAAGATGTGATGCAGTAAGTCTTCTTAAATGAAGACCTCTTACATTCAGGATTCATACGTCAGTAATAAAACATATACGTTATGAAATGTTAGGTGGTGTGATAATGCCAAGTGTTTTATTCCTTTTATAAGAAAACAAACAATAATGATTACTAGCTCATTTATTTTTGAGTATAATCTGCACGCTGCTTTTAATTGACATTGTGTTTAAATGTATTGCGTTTAATGTAGTCGTGCTCATTAGGGGAAAAAGTGTTTTAATTTTCTCACTGCATGAAGGTACTTGTTTATTTGAAAGGACCTATGATAATCGGAGGCACGGCCTGAAAGCGCATGAGCAGGGTATTGTGTTTATAAATGAATCTCTGTGAGGTAAATAAGAACTGACACCTGACAGCTATATATAAACGCACGGTTTTAAATTTTCCGTTGGTGTTGGCTGGTGATGTGGACCTGGTTCTGAAGTGGGGTCGGGTTTCAGGCAAACTACTGATGAAGCATAGATAAGGGCTGGTCAGCATGAAGTCATAAAAAAAAAAAAAAAAAAACAACAGGTGTGCAGAGTAATGTGTCATGTGTGTTCGCTGGTGACCACCGGGATGGATCTTAACACAAACTCAAAACATGTCTTTCGCACTCGTACCCACGTACTTCCCTTTTCTCTCACCTTCTGAAACGGCGGGCGTGCAGAGAAGCCGCTGAGCTTGCCATGGAGGAGTTCCCTTCCATCCCTGCGAAGACACAAAACGCTGATTGATGAGTGGAATGCGTCACACATTTGAACTCGGTGTAGAAGACAATAATGGATGCTATTGATCCCATGATCGAGCCCCATTCCAGGGGACCGATTTTACAACATGGAAGGGAGGAAATATCTCCACTGATATGCTCAAGATCCAATGACCTACAAATGTATGAATATTTACTAAATAAGATGAATGAACATAGACAGCGATCGCTTTGGAAATAAAGTGTTAGGAATGAAAAGGCCATCCGTTGCAGCAGAACGCATTAAGTTACTCGTGTAATAAGTGCCGTCTGAGGGGGGGGAAAAGAATGGGGGCGAGGAAGAACTGTGAGAGATGTAGGGAATGTGTTTGTGTGTGTGTGTGTGTGTGTGTGTGTGTGTGAAGTATGGGAAGCTGCTCGACTTCAACCCTTATATTCTATTTTGGTACAGGATTCGGATCCAGATGGGAGCCGCATTGAACAGCGTTTTCCACCCAGACATTCACACACAGACGACCGGAGAATGAGGGGGGAGACTCAAAGGGAAGGAATTTCTGCATTGAGTGCTGGGAAATGAAAGGGAAGAGCAACAGAGTTTTCCGCTTTCCACAAAAAAAAAAGAAGAAGAAAAAAAACAGACCATTTCTCACCATTTAATTTGTACTGGTTTCACCCCAAAACCAAAAATAAAAGTGCCAGGAAACCAAGAAATACATGTACATATAAAAAAAAGAGAAAGAAAGAAAAATGTAACACCACACAAATCACATAGTCAACATCAAAATTATTAAAAAAAAAAAAAAAAAAAATTATGATTGCTAGAACGTCCATCCTAAAATAACCCAGAATACATGCCAAGTTTGCTTTATTTCCCGCAGTGAGGTTGATTCAGGGTCGAATCGTTTTCTTTCTGCAATCAAATCACACCAAGGTCCACTTGGATGTGGGCTGAGAGCGCCTCGCTCGCACGCTCTCGAATTGTTTTGCTAGTGCGATTGCCACTTTCTCACCTGCACGAACAATACAAGCGAGTAAACACACCTGGGCTCAATTTACCACATAATACCACGTATGGTCAAAAGTTTTCAGTCTACCAACAACAATACCAATAACTTGTGAACGTAGTATGATCTGAATGAATGAGTGATTTTTACTTCTGCGTCGAGCGAATGCTGTAGGTTACGCATGTAGCCGACGCCGCTGTGAGAATTTATACTTCTGCGTCGCTCTGCATATGATAACGAAGAGGTCGTGGAGGTGGCGATATTGTCTCCCTTCTTCCATGTCCATGTTCACTATGGACTTTAAAAATGGCGGTATGGAGGAATACGCCAGAATACGTATGATGCTACAGCGGAAATGGGCTGCCGAGCTGACCAATCACAGACCCTGGAGAGGTGCGCGTAGGCCAGGCATCGACACATGGGATACGCCGTAGCCTCGACGCAGAAGAAAAAGCCTGCCTATACTCGGAAGTGAATTGTTGTCATTGTATGAATCCCCCCCCCCAGTTAATCATACAGCCCTACATGGCATAAGTGAAGGTACCCTATAGTTATTCACTCAATTTCATTCATTTCACTCCCACACACACACACCTTCCCCCTGCTGAAACTATATTTGTTGACTTTGTGAAAATAGAAGAACTTGAAGATACCCTGTCACCCTGCTGGCTACATAAACTAAAAGTGCTGCGACAGGAAATGGCAGCACATCTGCTTTAAAAAGAGCAGTGTCAAAGCCGCTAACCCTCACGCAAACACACTTTGAAATGCGCCCACAGGCCACAAACCAAACAAAGCACGCACACATTTTAAATTCGACTCCATAAAGGCACAGGACAGAATGACCTTTTCATTACTGGAAACGTTTACTATTCACGTGGTGTTATAAATGTTACACTGCTACACACCGCCATCGTTTTACACTGGGGGGTTGTGTTTCATAAATCACATCGACTAAAGCTGTGGGACGTTATTTATGAACAAACACAAAAAGAGCACCGTGTTTCTCGTTAAATGTCCACATTAATGCTCGGTTTTGGTGATATTTAGGATACGTACAGGAAATCTCTTTTAAAGATAAAAAAGGATGAGCAGAGTTTCATTGACATCATATTTCCATGCTGTGCTTGGAAATGATCCGTGCTTAGAATGGCCTGAACTTGCTGTAAATATAGTATATAGCTTAGACATAACTGAGGAGGGGGGGGGAATAGCATTTGTATCGGCTGGTATATTCTAGCTACAGTGGAACTGAGTATTTCTTGGTGTAATATTCAACTTGTTATTACAGGTGCAAAACGGCTTTTCGCGTTTAGAATGGAAAGCAATCACTTCATAGAAAATATCGACGTATTCTCGCGTCACATTCAGAAAGGGAAGCGCGAGAACATCTTTGATGCTGAACATCTGCGACTTAAACACGCAAATAAAATCGGGGTGCAAACATTTGCACTTGCAATATGTACAGTATAACAAAACCTGTACAGTGCACTAATGCCATCTGAATGCTTCATTATATACAGGTGTTGGCTTAAGTGGTCGAGGGACTGGACTTGGGATCAGGAGGTCATGAGTTCAAATCCCAGCCACAACAAGACTTTTTTTCCCCTTAAAAACACACACACACACACACGCTCAACTAATAAGCATCTTTTCCCAACCAAATACGAGACGAATCCTATTTCCAACAACGCTATACATTTGTATCACTTTATATGTGGCTGTGTGTACATGTGAGTCTCTGCATGCTTGTGTGTTTGTGCGGGGGTGTGTGTGTGTGTGTGGGTGTAGGTGTTCTCTTTGCAGGAGTTGAAGTTGCACAGCAGCAGGAGGGATGTTGACTGCGGATCATGATTTAGGACTGACATTAATTAGTGATGAAGAGTTAACAATCCCATCTCCCAGCATCGAGCCTCGTCAGCTCTCTCTCTCTCTCTCTTATATACAGACACACAGGTTGGGCAGCAAACATGGTATGGAACCGCGCATACAATCATTTACCATTGAAACCAGAGGAGAAGATAACAGTACTCGTGCGTTTTGCTTATCTGAATATACATTATATATACACAATATACATATTATATACAGTATATACAAAATATACATTTTCTGAATGTAGCTGCTGCTGATTTTTCGTGACTGCACACACTGGCAGTAACTGATGTGACGAGCGTATGTGATGTGCAACATTGTGGTGTATTTTGCTGTGTGTCTCGTGTCGTGTGCATTGTGTCTAGCTGTGTGTGTTAGTGGAGACTGTGGAGCGGGATTGGCGGCTCGGTTGGGAAAAGCCGCTCGGGCTGGTTCTGCATGACGGCACTCGCGCGCGAGCTGAAATATTAAACAGCAAAGCAGTCAATAGTCCTGCAACCTTGAAGTCAATTGCATTCAGACAGAGTGACAGAGAGAGAGAGAGAGAGAAGGAAGGAGAGAGAGGACGATGTGTAAGTGTGTGTGTATGTGTGTGTGTGTGTGTGTATGTGTGTGTGTGTATGTGTGTGTGTGTGTGTGTGTGTGTACTCTGCAGCATAGTGGCGGGAGGGAGAGTGACTGCAGGAAATGCTGAGCACTGCAGCAGTGGAATCCCTTGCCTGGAGAGGGGGGTTGCCCCTTACTTCCCTTCTCTGGCATCCCCCTCATCCTCCTCCTCCCTTTCCCTCGCTCGCTCTCTCTCTCTCTCTTACACACTCACTCAATCAGCTCCACTCCCTCTCTCTTTTATCCACGCTGCTCTCTGAATCCCGGTGTTCCCCCTGTTTGCTATGCGACAAGACCCTTCATGCCTCTCTCTTTGCTTCACATAGAAGACACGACATATCGGGTTCGTATGTGGGTGTTTCCTTTGTATCCGCAGCTTTCGCTCTACCATCACTGCGCTGATTCATCCAACGTGGCAGACTTATGACACAGTTTCATATGCAACGATTGTTTTTGCAAAGATGTCACATTTTGAAGGCATTGCTTGGGGGGGGGTTGTTTACAGCCATGGTTAATTAATAAATAAAAGCAGAATGTTCAGGCGAAAATAAATCTGCAGCCTGGATTAGCATGGTCTGATTAATTTAGCATGGAAATAACGTGGTTACATAAAGCAGGTTTACTGATCCAATGAATCGATCATACGACGCATCTGACTTTTGCGATGTCATGACCTTGACCTTCAATAAGTTATCTGCAAAATAATACACGGTGCAAGATCAGGGGCTGTTTATTTATTTTATTAAAAAAAAAAATGCCTAAATACCGAGGGAGGATGCATTCATAGTCATGCAGCAATATGAAAAGCTTTACGTCGTGCTAAAACTAGTAAGTATTATTTTCTGCAGTCAGCATTTTCTATCCCATACATCAAAATGCATGTGTTTTAAGACACACGGATCCCACCCGATTAACGTGCCGTAGAGATGTTAAGTAGTAAATTATTAACTATAATATTAGCTAAACTAAATAGTAGCAGCTGCTATGTGAATATGACGCATCGCAACATTACATAGAGTCCCAAAGAATAAAAGATAAATCGAGTTGCATCAGAACGAGGAAAAAACACATTTTATCTTTGATAAAATTATATGACTACAAATTGTATGACTACAAAGTGTGCTTTTGAAAGGGCCATGTGTAAGAAGCTGGAAGACACCTTTTTTTTTTTTTACTGTGTGATCCAAAGTAATAAAATTGTACCATACTGTACCATACTGAATTACACAGCATCATATTTTTTCCCATTATATCGTGTTGCATTGAATCACATGGTGTTGTATTGAATGGAAATTGGATCGCAATGCATCGTAACAGGGCTTAATCGCACTGGCTACGCATCGACATGCAAATCATATCGGCCTCAGTTACGGAGAGTCACATCAAGTTGCGCTGAACACATCATTAATATGTCCGTGTCGGTCTTACGAGCCCCAACAAACCTTGGTAGGGATACATATAATTAGAATCGTCTAAAAGACTGAGTGCTACCTGGCGTTTTTCGGCGTGGTCCTGGTTTTTCAACCTCAGTCGTCATGACCTGCTATTTGTCTCCTAAACAGCCTCGTTCGTTTTCTTCTTCAGACTAATATGGTTGCGCTCGTACTCACGGGCGCACTTCATAAACGATCCCGTCCTGAGCCTGATGGCCGTCATCATCTCCATCAGCCTAAATCACATGGGTCTGCTGGAACCTCCGAAATAACTCTGCCATTTCACTCAGAAAACCATTTACAGCCTAGAGATGGATTTCCCCTTTATATGCAGGTACCTTTAAAAGTCAGGAGAGGGTGATTGAAATTCTCAGGACTTAAAACACACACACACATACACACACACACACACCCCTTTAACAGGCCCTTCATTGACTCTTGAATCAATAGTCCAGACAATCCCTGGAGCTCAACTTGTGGTGCAAAATCTGTCCCACGAGTGGAATAGAATATAATCCTGTAGTAGAGATGCCTCCAACCACATAAGCATGCGTGTGTGTACTCACTGTGTACAAGAATTTCACAGACCCAAAAATTTAATAGAAATAAATAAATAAATAAATAAGGTTCTGTCACAGAAAAGAACACGGTACACCGAACAGGAATTCAATGTTACACAAATTAATTTGTTAGCATCTGTTATTCTGTAATTGTTCTGTTAGCATCCCTTTTTGTAAGTTTCTACACAACCATCTGAGCGTTGTGTGTGTGTGTGTGTGTGTGTGTGTGTGTGAGATGCAGATGTAGCAGCAGAGGTTTAGCAGTGAGCAAGTCTCATAATGATTATATAAGAAATCAAATGGGAAAATACAAATAGGTGGAAGTTTATGTTTACTGGAATGCTGTTTCCTCCTGTTTAGTGGACTATATCAGAATGACGGCCTAGAAGAGTAAAAATAATGGTTTGCTCAGACATGATTTGCTGCAGTAAACTGTTTTTTTTTTTTTGTTAATTTCAGAAGTTTGATTTTAGGGATTATTGTGACCATTCTACATGTTATTTAGCTTTTTGTATTAGTTATTCATTCAACACACAGTTATCCTTACAGGTGACGACTGCAAGAAACTCTACTGGCGATAATCACAACAACCCATTATCATATCTAATGGGGGGGGGGTCTAAAGTATTCAGCATGAAGTCACATTTTCGTTCGCAGAATTTCACAGACGTGCCGAATAAATATCTGCATTCCAATACTGGAGCATTACGATACAAGTACACTAATGGTAACATAAAAAAAATAACGTTTTTTTTTTTAGGAGAACTGCTGGATGAAGTTGGGCTTCACATATCATACAGACATCGAACCTCTGTGCCATAACAGAGTACAGGCATAACACGAGTGTTCATTGTACCGTGAGAGATGGCAGAATCATGGGTGCAGTGGTAGGGGATATAGCGGAAAGTGGCGCAGTGGTAGAGAATGAACAGATCAGTGGACTACTGGTAGAACTGGTACAGGGAACAGTGATGCAGGGGTTGAAGATGGAGGAAGCAATGGTAGTGGATAGAGGGTGAAGTGGTGCAGTCGTTTTAATTTAACTAAAAGGTTCTCTGTACATCAGTGAATGTTGAATCATTTTCAGATAGGAACGATACAAAGGACAGGATAATGTCCAGTAGTTGGCAAATTGTTGTGTTATTAAAGTAATGGCTCACTTCAATTTTTGAATGGTTAAATTCGTTTTTGTAAATGCATCGAATCATGCATCGTTTTCATTAAACAAATAAATAAATAAAATATATACATGTTATTCCTTTACTTTTTTTGCTGAAGAAAATGCAGTACAACATATTTAATTGTTAATAATTTGATACGATCAATTATTTACCTAAAAACAATAAGTCAACAATAAGTAGGTAAGGTGATTACGGCAGTCTAAACCCCTCTTATTTATTTTTTGCTTTCCTTTTTGCCTTGTCTATTTGATCAGAACACTAAACCAAGTGTAATAATGGGCCTCTTTTCCACCTATTGTTTAGCCTGACACCAATCAGCTAAAAGACCCTTCACATGGCCACTGCGGCACGTAAATTATTGATTAAACCACGACACAGTCACCAACCAAACAACCAACAACACACACACACACACACACACACACAAATTACTTCAAGAAAAAGTGTTCGCCTCAATACTGCACATGAATGCTTATAAGACTAAATCAATTTCTAACTGCTGTAGCAACAGTTGTATGTATGAAATGGCCAAAGATTTGTGGATTCCTCCTCTTGTACACCCCATTGCACATTTATTCCTCATTTGCCCTTATTATAAGATCCACTATTCTGGGAAGATTTTCTACGTGGATGAGGGTGTTATAAAGGTGTTGAGGGTGCGACGTTCACATTCGTTCCGAAACTCGTTTGGTAAGATATGCATTTCTGTAGCAGATCTACGCCACTCTATGCAAAGTATATCTTTATGGAGTTTGTTTTGTGCGCAGGGACAACGTCTCTTAGTTCTAGTAAAGGCTAAATTTCATGCCAAATCGTCCAGACACATACTGTACAATTGTGTGCCTCCTAATAGCAACATATAGAGAAATACATCATTAAACTCTGCGGAGTCTGTCGGAAAAATAGATTTATACAAATAGCAAATAGACTTGCGCTGATAAATCAGGCATGCAATGTGGGACAGTATGAGAGTGTGTGTGTGTGTGTATATGTGTATATGTATATGGGCACGGTGGCTTGGTGGTTAGCACATTCGCCTCACACCTCCAGGGTCCGGGTTCCATTCCTGTCTCGGCCATGTGTGTGTGGAGTTTGCATGTTCTCCCCGTGCCTCAGGGAGTTTTTCTCCGGGTTCTCCGGTTTCCTCCCGGTCCAAAAACATGCACGGTAGGTTGATTGGCACCTTGGAAAATTGTCCCTAGAGTGTGAATGTGTGTGTGTGTGTGTGAATTGTGTGTGTGTGTCCCTCCTGCGATGGGTTGGCATTCCATCCAGGTTGTATCCTGCCTTAATGCCCATAGACGCCTGAGATAGGCACAGACTCCCCGTGACCCGAGGGAAGATCGGATAAAGTGATAGAAGATGGATATATATATATATATATATATATATATATATATATATATATATATATATATCCATCTTCTACCACTTTATATGCAGGTCTTTCCTAGCCTATGAGGTTCGTTTAGCCTTGCGGTGTTAAGTAAGGAAAATTTTAAAGTCCGGGCTTAAGCAGCAGAACGAAACAGTAGGGGTGGGAAGAACAATTCGAGGAGACAAAGGATTCATTTAATAAATAAATAAATAGAAACAGAACCAAACAAACAACAGGGTGGTCATTCAGGTGAGACGCAACAACCGCAGCAGTACAAACAAGCAGGTCTGGGTATCTCCCCGTTTATTTATTTATTTTCCAAACAGGGAAGTGAACGGTCCTTTCCATCTTTCCACAAGAAGAGACACAAGAATGAATCGATATCCCGTTCTGACAATGAGGAATGTGGCCGTCAATGCGGATAATTCACGAGCTGAACGCTCGTTTGAAGTAAACTTTTGCGGATGTCCATCTGCGCAGATTTTCAAACCTTGTACTCTTTGAGCTCACTTGAAGGCGCAGATAAGACACACAAGCCAGGCTCGATTCCAAGAGGAGCAAATGGCCTTTATTTAATCAGCTGCATCCATCGCTTATCCCTCCGACAGAAACTCTGCCCGAGTGGAGATTGGCCATCATCTGTGAACACTCCCTTACACACACATACTCCTTCAAGCACACTATTTTCTTTTGCGTTACATCAGACCTAGTTGCATTTACTCGTCGTTGTGTATCGGATGTATCAGTATTGTTCAGTGTGTGCCTTCAGGCGAGGCCTAAGGAATCTTCTCATGGACATGAACCTACATAAAAATGAAAATAAAAAAAAAACATGAGAAGGCTGTTAAATCAGTTATCCAGGTCTCAGGACCATCATGAGAATTCCGAAGTCCGGCACAAAAAAAATGAGCATTTTCGTTGATGTAATTTGTATTTTGGGAATGAATAAGAGAGAAACTGAATCCAAAACAAACACAAGAAAGACAGAAAAGGTGTTAGGGACAAGAAAGCTATGGATGGGACAGATATGGACAGGTGCACTGAAGCTTATAATGCAAACGCAGCCCCAGATTGGTCCTTCAGGAAGTCGGGACGTATCGTTGCAGTGCCTTGTCGAGTGCTGACTGCGCAAAGAAAAGGTTAAAGGATGGATAGTAGACGGGGGAAGAGCGTGCAAGCGGGTTCGGCTAAAGATCTCATTAAAGCGAGCGGAGAGATAGCGGGACAGTTTGCTCCGGCTCATCGTTTATTCTCCTCGCCTCCACACTACTTCCCTCCGCTCGTCGTTGTCCGTCCCGCCGTATTCACGTAGCCCGGGTTTACACTCGCAGCATGCCCGCTGTAATGCGTTAAGGATTCGTAAAAAGCATAACAACAGGGTAATCTGTGGTGATATGTGGCATGAACACGTGAGAAAACCTCCAGCTTACACCCGAAACCTCCTTTATGGCCAACGGTCAGAAAACAGGCCTCTCGCGAAACGATATTTATTTGCCTACTATTGATATCGTATGATCGTTAATCATTCCCTGTAATCATTTCCCCGCACTGTAGGCACCCTACTCTTGCATGTCATCCCTTAATTGACTACAACGGCACATCAATAAGGTGAACACGCCACTGAACACCATTTTTCTCGTGACAAGCCTGTTAATCAACAGATATAGAAAAATACCACGGCCATTATACTGTATATAATATTTACATTATACTGCAACAATGGTAGTTTGAAATGGGATGGTATGGCTCTGCTTCTTCCGTTGTATGTACAGTTTTCCAATTTTAGTGGATTCCTCAGACAGTTATAGATATTAAGAATAAAACAGGCCGGGTGTATTTACTTTACAGCAGCATTAGAAGTGAAATTCCTTTACCACTAGGCTGCAACAGCATTACAACAGGACACATTACCACCGCACCGGCACTGAGAAACCATTACCACTGCACTGCAACAGCGTTACTACAGCAACGCCGTTATCACTGCGGCAACCATAGAATTTCAACACCATTACTATAGCTACACCATTATCATTGCAGAAGGCATTAAAACAGCATTACTACTGCGTTATAACCGCAACACCGTTACAACTGCAATACAACCAGTGTGGCAACACCATTACAATTGTAACAGCATTATTACTGCAACAGCATACGACTACTACTGCATTACAGCTGCAACAGGAACAGCACAATAACTACAACAGCCAGCGGGTTTAAGCTCAGTCTTATAATAATAAAAAAATATGAATTATTTAAAGAAACGGAATGCGTCAACAATTTATTTCTTCTAATTTACAATGAAGTCATTTCAGTGCTTGAAGGAGGCTGGAATACCCCGGGGGAAACCCTGATAAGTCTCTGAGAGAAGCAAATACTAGAGAGTGTAATGCCACTCTGCAGTGCTGTAGAGTATACACCAATACACACTCTCTCTCTCTCTCTCTCTTTCACTTAAGAGGATTATAATACATCTAAAGTAGCAGCTTCTGCCAAGGACAAAGTGGAAGTGATGGAGGCTCCCTTTAACTCGGCTCAAATAAGGCAGCGGAATGCGCCAAAGCTGCCAGAGATGATTCAGGATCGCACCGTATACGGCGCCCGGGTGTCACCGGGGTTCACCGGTGGAATAACGAACGTTCCCGGTGCCACGATGGAGACCCAGAGTGTGTTCTACAGTTTGCAGTCATTTGTAATTTAGTGAAAATGAAGGAGAAATGAGACTGGGGGGGATGGGGGGATACAAAAAGTCTGAAGAGAAAGCAGGAAGGGGGAGGAGTACTTCACGATGTACAACAACGCTGCTGATATGTTATTCTGTAACGAAGGTATTAGATGAGATCTGGGGATTAAAAAAAAAGAGCGAGAGAAAGCGCGCGAGAGAGAGAGAGATTCCACGTATGATAAAGAGAAGGTGCGATAACGCTGCGGAGCCCTGACAGGAGCGATAACCTGTCAGCACAGAATAGACGAAGAGCCGCAGACCCTGGCGATCGATGACACATCTGGCCCCTTCACTACGCCAATGCGGGGTAGAGAGGGAGAGAGAGGGAGAGAGTGAGGGGGAACAGGGAGTGAGATACAGATAGAAAGAGAGAGGGAGAGTGCAGGAAAGGGGGAGATGGATGAGAGCAAAGGAAAGGATGAGACACAATCTTAGTGCCTAGAGAGATGGAAATACACATTCGTTTGGAACCACAGCGGTATGGATGGAGATATTGAAATCGGTCCCGTGAAGAATTCTCATAAGACATTAACTGCTGAACGAGACACTTGTCCCGACTAACGCGATCGGATGTGGACGGATATAGATCTGAAGAACGGAATCGCATTAAATCCAGATATAAAAGTGTTATTAAACGACAAGAGCGAGGTTCAGAGTCCCCGAGCCCAAAACACTTCTGCTGCTGTGTTGCGTGAGGAATTAAAGTCAAAAACTGTAGAGTGTCTTTTTCTCACGCCTAGTGTGCTCAACTTAAATCGCTACCTTGGATCCTTTTGAGTGGGAAAATCGATCAGGAATTTGGAGGATCCCTGCTAAATACTCCAATTCTCCAATTCGTTGAACATTTAAAGGATTATTTGGTGCTGAAACTGTAATGATCTCAGATGTTGAAACTAATTTATGAGTTTCTCGGTTCCTCAAATCTCACGGACTGTAGAAAGGACATTACTCATCATCACACACTCCGGTGCTCACCATATTACTCACTCGCCATTGTATTTAATGATTTATAATTACACTCTGGGTGTCACCCAAATGAGGATGTGTCCCAAGGCTTCTTCTTCATACCAGCGAAAGGAATCGCGTCACTGCCAGAGCCCCAGGCTCGCTCATCGAGGATAAATACACATACATTTGATAAGAAATGAATTCTTGCATTCTGTAAAGCTTCTTTAAGACCATTTGAAATGTGGAAAACCACATATAAATAAAACTTCCTCCGAGTCCTGAAGGTGATCTAACTCACATTTAATATATCTTATTACTAGGTTGCAATGATGCAATAGCACTGTTAACTATATAGTATACAAAAATTAATTCAAGTGAAATAGTAAGAAAATGAATCCTATCATACTCTCCAAAATAAACACTCGTTTTAAATCAGCAAATCATTTTTTCCCTTTCTACAAGTGTACTTTAGATTTTACGTGCATTCGGTTTTTAATCGCGTTCCATTTGAAAATTAGAAATAACTCAAACCATAAAAATGGACAGAAATTAGCCATTAAAACAAAAAGAAGAAGAAAATACAACATTCAAATGGATAGAGGTTTAAAAAAAAAGTAATAATGTAGAGAAAATGTAGTTCTGTCACATCACAAACTGTACATCAGAATCTAATCACAATCATCAGCAACGGCTATCGTTTTTTTCCCCTCTCTACAAGCGTACATTATATTTTATGTACATCTCTTCTTTATCAGCTAGCCCATAATCGCTCCTTATGCGTTTGAATTCGCTTTAGCACACGTACACCCTTGCTAATGTGTGACTTAGAGACAGCACAGGATCAAATGGGCTCTACTCTCCAAATAAACAAATAAATAAATTAAATTAAATTATAGCCGGGGGCGCGGTGGCTTAGTGGTTAGCACGTTCGCCTCACACCTCCAGGGTCCGGGTTCGATTCCCGTCTCGGCCATGTGTGTGTGGAGTTTGCATGTTCTCCTCGTGCCTCAGGGGGGTTTTCTCCGGGTTCTCCGGTTTCCCCCCGGTGCAAAAACATGCACGGTAGGTTGATTGGCACCTTGGAAAAATTGTCCCTAGTGCCTGTAGTGTAATGTGAATGTGTGTGTGCCCTGCGATGGGTTGGCATTCCATCCAGGGTGTATCCTGCCTTGATGCCCATAGACGCCTGAGATAGGCACAGACTCCCCGTGACCCGAGGGAAGATCGGATATAACGGTAGAAGATGAATCAATGAATGAAAATTATTGCCCTGTTGAATTAAGTGGGGTGGTGGTGGCGGAGGTGTGGATGAAGGGATCCGCCATATTAAAATGCACACACTTAACCTTCAGCTCAGATTCTGAACGTAATGCAGCTGGCTACAGTGGCCTCCATCAGCCAAACAATCTGCACTGAGAAGGAAATCAAAACCTCTTTATTCAGCGTCGGGTTAAGACAAGCCGTTTCCATGGCCACTGGAAACTGGATGGAGCCTGAAAATCTTACAAATGAACAGGCTTGACAGGAGGACGAGTTTCCAGGATGGAAAGTGAGAAGTTTAATCGATACAAATGAATTTGTCCAGTTGTTCATAAGCTGGATATGATTTGATTAAAGCTTTCACCCCCCCCCCCCCCCCCCCCCCCCCCCCCCCGCCCCCCCCCGCCGTGGTATTGCAAAAAAATAATAATAATAAATACGCACCAAGACATTGCGAGAAATGATCTAACTGCACACATAAAATGGTAGATTCGTGCATTATTACTGCACAGCACTACTTCAGTACTCTCTACACTACAATTTGTAGTTGAGCTCGAAATACCAGCAAGGCCACTGCTGGTAGAACAATAAAAATAGCAATTTGTTTACATTTGCGTTGTTGGGAGCATTCCATTGGTAGAGAAAAGCTCTGTTCACAACTATCTTAAACACACATGTCAAACTCAAGACCCGCAGGCCGAATGTGGCCTTAAAAGAGCTTAACAGAGCTTAAAAGGTGTAGGATTGTCTTAAAATAAGGTGACGCTGCTATAAAGCACGCATCGATGAATAAAACCGCATGCGACTTTGTTACGGCATCCCACCACTAGATTGCAGCGTTTTTCAGAATGGATGCACATGCGAGGCACTTCCAAGAAAGATGGGATGTCTTATGTGTAATGAGGCGGTGTTGCTCATCAAACACTATATACTGTCTTAAAATTACAAATGGCCCTTGGAGGTCTTCGGTGTGCGGTGATAAGGAATCTGACACCACTAACAAAATCGCTAGACTGCAAATAACACTTCTGACCACAAGCAGACATTTCGACATTTACACAAAGATTTCCGGCACTTCAGTTTGGTTTAAAAAAAAAAAAAAAACACAAAAAAAAAAAACTACAAGGTCAGTCAGAAAATATGAATGTTCTATGCTGAGTATCCAATCTATCAAAATGACCAGTCCCTAAAGTGTGCCTTGGCTATTATAAACGAGCGGCTTGGGTTGACCTCATTAACTTCATCAGAGTACAAAAACACATTTGTAGCGGCACCCTGCAAACACGAATTGAGCACTTTCAGGAAGGGTATGGTGATGCACAATATCAAAAGTTTGTGGACACCTGACTACTACTATTAAAAAATCCCATGCCATATTTAGCCTCGGTTTGTTCTTTAAAATAACCGTCACACTTCTGGAAAGATGTTTCACAAAGTGTGTTTGTAGAGATTAGTGACTAAAAATGCATGTTCCTTAGGGTTGTGGTTCGGGGGGGTCTATAAGAGGAGAACTTCCACTCCAACCCCACGTAAAGAATATCCTCATGGAGGAACAGGTCTCCAAGCTCAAGTGTTCCTATACATTTGTTTACTCTCCTACGACTCTTTCTTGATCACACTAACCTGAGGAGGTAGGGAGGCCCTGGGCTGGCTGAAGATTGTGGCTCTGCCGGAGGACCTCAGGCTGTGTCCTCTTCTCACGCTCTGCTGGACAAAGACTCCAGGTAGCGTCTCCTGCAAATCAGAAGTCCAGGGCATCAGACGATTTGGACAACAAAGCTATAATGCCAGACACAATAATTTAACATCGTGTTGATTAGTGGGTCGGAAAAAGCATTTGTGTTCAATTAAATTATAATCGCACAATTTTTATACACAATATAATTGTGTAACTCTTAGGCTCTACTGCAATTACACAACCATTACTTCAAGGTTTTTTTACACTCAAGTTCATCGATTGATCGATCGATAGATAGATAGATAGATCGATCGATCGATACCTATAATTCATCACATAATTGTACATCATCATCACATGTACATTTAAGAAAGAAAGATAGAAGAGAAATATAGAAAGAAGAAAAGAGAGATATACTTTGTTTCTTAGACAGACAGACAGACAGACAGATATACTTTGTTTCTTAGACAGAGACAGACAGACAGATATACTTTGTCTGTCTGTCTAAAAAACAAAGTACATCTGTCTGTCTGTCTAAGAAACAGACAGACAGAGATATACTTTGTTTCTTAGACAGACAGACAGACAGACATATAGATGCTGGTGTTCCTGGTATAATTAGAAAACACCATCTCCTTGGTTTCCTCTAACAATAGCAATCATACCAACTGTGTCCCATCTGAGCTCGACATTACAGGCAATTAAACTGCTTCTCAATTAATTACATTAACATTCCATCATAAACAATGTGGAAATAAGAGTTCAGAAGAGGCACAAAGAGAAGCGGGAAGCAGACAAACAGACAGGCGGTGTGAAGAAATCCTGAGATTACAGAGAATCAACTCATATAAGCAAGGATTAAACTGGAAGATGGCACCTCGTTAACAATGTTTCTTTGTACAATGTGTCTGTGTACCGTTTCCCCCCAACTGTGGCATGCACAATATAGTCAGAAGGATTGGGCCATCATTTCTTTTGTTTTTGAAGGCATAGAACTTTAAATAATGTCTTTTACATGGAGCCAAGCTCCATGATTATATGCTTTACATGGGTTTGAGTGAAAGACTTCCTGCTATAGAGTTATAATCCTTATTGAACACCCGTCAGACCAATACACGGACCTCCGCACTAAACCCCCTTGCATGAGTCTCCACAAGGACACTCGAAAATGGAGAGGAACATCTTCCCAGATGATGTGGAGGTTTATTTTAGGAATAAATGTTGATTGGAAAGTTCACCATTTTGTGGTCAGGTGACCAGATAGAGCATCTACTATTCTCTACAACTCTCCCAAGGCAGACTAATGTTGAATGTCATGGACCAAATCATCATATTAAAGCCTAGCTTTAATGTATTTATTCACAAGACATGACATTTTAAGCAACACCATAGAAAAACAATTGATTACCTGTCCAAGTATAGTTAATACTGATCATAATCTCTGTTATAAATCGTTTCATGCACACAAGAAGGATAATTATTTTGACCTGTAGAAGTCACTGTATGCTGGAAATAATTGAAAGATATTTTTTCTTTGAGGGGACATGGTGGTTTAGTGGTTAGCACGTTCGCCTCACACCTCCAGGTTCGGGGGTTTGATTCCCGTCTCGCGCATGTGTGTGTGGAGTTTGCATGTTCTCCCCGTGCCTCAGGAGGTTTTTCTCCGGGTTCTCCGGTTTCCTCCCGGTCCAAAAACATGCACGGTAGGTTGATTGGCACCTTAGAAAATTGTCCCTAGTGTATGAATGTGTGTGTGTGTGTGTGTGTGCCCTGGGTTGGCATTCAATCCAGGGTGTATCCTGCCTTAATGCCCATAGATGCCTGAGATAGGCTCAGACTCCCCGTGATCAGAGGGAAGATCGGATAAAGCGGTAGAAGATAAATGAATGAAGTGCTTTTTGAAAGCGTTTATAAATATGTGATAACCATTTCCATTTCTACTTGTCTGAAATAATTCCGTATCATAATTAGTATGTTTGGGCTAAAATTACGCTCCGGCTCTGAAGTCGTGCTGATCAGTTTCCTTAAAAGGCAAGTGGGCGGAGTCACTTGGATGACACACAGTACAGCTTTGGAAACAAGTAAACTGTGATGCATACGCAAGTCCTGTACCAATGCACAAATTCCCATACATGTGTGATGAGGCAGAAGGCAGTGGGGGTAATAAAGCGGAAAATATAGACCCGTGTGGGTGTCTAGGGCTGAGATAGCAGCCTCCAATTAAGCCGTTATCGCAATGCTTATTGTTTGTCATGGCTTGAGGTTTGCTCAACATGCATTCTCATGATGCGTAACTGCACTCACAAGAGCGATGTGACGCGCGAGTCTAATGAGCGCCGACAGCGACTAATGTGCTGGTGTAGAACCAGCACTCGCACCTTATCTCTGTGGCCATGCGTCGGGTGTCGCCCCGTTATTTTAAAGCTAGATGCACAGCTCGCAGACGCATCTGCCAAACCCGGGCAAAACGGGGAGGCACAAGAATCCTGAGAGAAGCGCACAACAATTTACAACCGTTGACTTCCATCGGCTACGTGTCATTAAAGGCATGGGGCGATTTCCTTTTAAAACCGTCTCTCGTCCCAAGAGGGACAGCCCCATCTATAGGCTATGATTAGCTTGTCAGGGTGAGTAAAGTGCCTTCTTGCTACAGATTAAAATGACAAAGCAAAAGGGCACCCCGCGCCCCCACCCCTGTCACTAGATTAGCAACAACCACTTTCCAGTTAATGTGTCTGGAGGTCAATGTAAGATTTAGCAGCAAATGTGGCCTCGGTTTCAAAGCTGACTTGGTGCACCAGACGCGATTGACTCTCGAATATCTCTGAGTGACATTTTAGAACTTAAATTTGACTTCCTATGAGCCTCCATTGGTGAAATTGAGAACAGCTCAGGCTCCAAAACGTTTTTCTTAATATTTCCACCTTTGGACTGACCCTTATCAAACCGACTTATAAAACGGACGCAAAGCCCGAAATGAAAATGAGAGGCTAAAACAGGACGTGTGCATGCATTAAAAATACAGTGGTGCAAAGGATCATTGTGTTTTAGGAAACATCTACCTTTCACAATTCAGAAGACCCAGTGCTTGGACCCCTTAATCGCTTCTATGTGCAACATGACTTTTGATAATTTCAACTACTTTTATTATTAATTCCCTATCGATCCCGTGCTTTTTATTTATATATATTTGTTAGTATACTTACTGTTACCTGTGTGAAGCGTTTCCCTGTAAGAAGATCTCGTCCCTGGCACAAACACACTCCTGAGCACCGGCAGAACAAAAGTTAACAAGTGATCCGTTTGTGCTAATAGCTGGTAATGAGACGCCCTTTGTCACAAAACTTCTGAGATAATGCGGCGCTATATATAGTTACAACAAAAACAAACCGCAGCCTGGGCTCAAGGCCTGTGTGTGTGTGTGTGTGTGTCTCCATGAAAGGCAAACACATTTAACACAACCAGGAGTAGGCTTATACACAAGGTATATAAATCATCAACTGGAAACTGACTCTTTACCCCACAAGTGTGTGTGTGTGTGTGTGTGTGTGTGTGTGTGTGTGTTGGGCAACCACAGAACAGAAATAAAAAAACAAATTAACAAATAGAAGGTAGAAGATCCCCCCCCCACACACACACACAGTGATTGAGAGAACATCATGATGAAATCCTGGGCCTGTGGGAAGGTTGTTTGAATTGCTGCCCTCGGAGCGCTTCCCCTTTCGGAAAGATTTTCTCTTCTCTTTCGATATTCTTCTTCTTTACCGTCCGCTCTGTGGTGGTATTGTGCGCGAATGCAGATGCCACAAACTATTCCGTACACATGAGCACGCGGAAAAGTTTCCAAAAATAAAACTACGGTGGGGGGGGGTTGTTAAGGAGAGATGTACAGATCTGATCTGATCTCCACTGATGTCTCTGCAGTGAGAACACGATGAAAAAGAGATGGGGTTTCCAGAACATTAAGCAACCTCTTACACAGTATGAGAAGAAGACAGGGTGGAGATTTCTCTTTTTTTTTTTTTACGGAAAAATGCTGCAGACATGCAATTTTAGAAACGCTACACTGCTCTTTTAACGAATTCTGCGCCCAGGTGTCAGTCAGGTCCTATTCATAAGAGCATCCCTTATATATATATATATATATATATATATATATATATATATATATATATATATATATATATATATATATATATATATATATATATATCCCACATTCACTAATCCTGAACGATGATCCGCCATGTACACCATTTTTTTTTTTAGCAAAATAAACCTTTATAATAAATAAGGAATGTAATAGCACTGTAGAATCTGCATAGTGTGCTATAACGGCCCAAACCCAGTTGGTTCAGCATTTTACGGTTACACTGATGAATTATTTCTTACACATACAGCATTGAAACGCCCGACTTTTCCAGTCATATGTGGTTCCTTCTCAAACTGGCCGATAGGTCATAGAAACTGAAGCTCCAATTGATTTAGTTTTTTTTTTTCGATTTTGGATACAGTGGGGAAAATGTGGCTGCTATTTGTACCTGTTTTTAGCCAGTGTTATATCTCATTTATCCCGCACGGCCACACACACCTCCCCTTTAAACAACGTGGTTCTGTTCGAGGTGCTGGAATAAATTAGTCAAGCTCTTCGGATTCGTCAGAGTGCGTAAGCCATGCTGTATTTCATATTAACCGCCCAGCTCTAGTCTATAGGATTCCATGAAATCTTCCCTTGAACCAAATTCGGAGACACAAATGAATCTCCACAACATCTCAGAAAATGTTCAAAAACACTTTTAAGGCCAGGTGTCTCCAAACCTTTGGCTGTGTAGTGCATCCTGGATTCCCTACAGCACCAACCCTCAGGAAAGTGCAAGAGTTCAAAAACTTTTGAGTGGCATCGAGGGGCAACGATGCGGTGAAGTGAGAGGGGTCTTGTGTTGGCCGGCTAATGTGTGGTGATGTATCGGTGCAACATCAGAGCCGCTTGGTCTCAGCAGGACGAGCAACACACAAACACACGCGTACGCCGAGTACACAGGAGCCAAACTTCAGAAAGGTTTGACACGTCTGGTGGCGGTGCAGGCGTTCGTCTGACAACCGGGGCACGTTTGAAGGAGCAGGGACGAACGATATTCATAATACAAGAAAGAGACACAGAGAGAGAGAAAGAGAGAGAGAGAAGAAAAACATATGACTGATACTCAGCCAGACCTAAATACAGAGCGACACGCACAGGGAGATACAGCAGTATTCCCTCTGCTCTCGGTGCAGTTTAATTAGGGAACTCCTGCCGCTCTTATCGGACCGAATAAACCTACAAATCCACTGACAGACTTTATGAAACGGAATTCGACGGAGCGCCCTGCCAAGTCAAGAAATGTAATGGGGTGGGGAGAACTACGCAAGCTCGCTGTGTCAAACAAAGGTGAAACCGTTAAAACTTTGTCGTATTTTCAACACCGACGTAAACTCGAATGAATCGATAATGATGGTACAGTGAAATTCTTTCTTCGCATATCCCAAGCTGCGGTAAGAGCGAAGGGTCAGCTATGATACGGTGCCCCCTGGACCCATAGAGGGTTAAGGGCCTTGCTCAACGACCCAAGAGTGGCAGCCTGGCGATACCGGGGCTCGAACCCCTGACCTTCCAAGATCAGCAACCCAGCGCCTTAGACCACTGAGCTACCCCTTGTCGTTGAGATGGGTTTTGTGCACAGGGGCAAACTAGAACAATTTTCTTCTGGAACACATTTACCTCGCAGTTTGTGGAGGAACCATATTTGGCAGGAAAAGTCAGATGTCCCCAGAGTGTATTGAACAAGCTGCACTAGCAAAATAACACAAGGCATGAATGAACAAACAAACCACTCTGCTGGAGGGAGGAGGCGGAGTAACCGTAGAGAATGCTGTAGACCAGGTTTTAATATGTGTACAGAAAACGGCATGGA
This sequence comes from Kryptopterus vitreolus, assembly GCA_030449085.1. Taxonomy (NCBI): domain Eukaryota; kingdom Metazoa; phylum Chordata; class Actinopteri; order Siluriformes; family Siluridae; genus Kryptopterus; species Kryptopterus vitreolus. Next base: position 5,770,242 of record JACRUU010000014.1, read on the forward strand.
CGATGGGAATGCCCGAATCTCAAGAACTCGCTCGGATCGCCCAACTGTTTGCTTTTGATTGACTGATGCGGCGTAGGGCGGAGAGGATATCCTCGAACAAAAGCACGGCCTTTGGTTGGGTGCCACCAACGGGCGGCGATGACAGAGCCATCAGTCACGGGCGTTAATAACGAGGAGCGCCGTCAGAGATTAATCATTAGCTAAAAACCTCCCAGAGATTAGTGGCAGTAAAAGAAATGTATCCCAAAGCTAACGACATCACAAAATTATCGCATTAAGCCTTACCATATGATCAGGGGGAGAAAAGAAATGGATAACCAACGGTACCATTATGTGATTATTTTTTTTATATATCATATTTAATACTGATATCATCATGCACTAGGGCATCATGCATTTCACATCATGCATAACGTGCATTCGGTTTCCTGGGAATCTGAAATGAAGGCGAATTTTTGTGTATTTCTTTTTGGGGGGGGGGGGGGGGTGAGCGCCGGTATGGCCAAGCTGCCACCCTTGGATCCTTTAGCAAGGCCCTTAACCCGTACCGTGGCTGACCATGCGCTCTGACCCCAGCTTCCAAACAAGCTGGGATATGCACAGGGAAAAGAATTTCCCTCATGGGATCAATAAAGTGTGTAAAATTAACACTTCGCCGTTTTGGCGGACCAGTTTATCTTTGACGTGTCCCTGCTCCTCGCTATAGTGAAATAAAATTAAAAAAGAAAAAGAAAATGATATGAAAGGGGACACGGTGGCTTAGTGGTTAGCACGTTCGCCTCACACTTCCAGGATCCGGGTTAGAGTCCCGTCTCGGCCATGTCTTTGTGGATGTTCTCCTCGTGCCTCAGGGGGTTTTCTCCGGTTTCCCCCCGGTCCAAAAACATGCGCGTTGATAGGCACCTTGGAAAACATAGGTTGATAGGCACCTTGGAAAATCGTCCCTAGTGTATGAATGTGTGTTTGAGTGTCCTGCGATGGGCTGGCATTCCATCCAGGGTGTATCCTGCTTTAATGCCCATAGACGCCTGTGATAGGCACAGACTCCCCGTGACCGGAGGGAAGATTGGATAAAGCGGTAGAAGATGAATGACTGAATGAATGATATGGAAGCCTCGTGCATATATTGGAACTTTTATAGTTTAATAGTATATAGCTTATAGTTAGTGTATAGCGTATATAGTAGCGTATAATAGTGTATAGCTTATAGTTTAAGCTAGTGCAACGTCTGACCATCCAATCAACTCATATGAATATGCTGATATTATTAGGTGCCTTCTAGGGGGCTTTACAGTAGGCAATATAACTGGTCAAAAAAAGATATAAATAACATTTATGGTGGTGGGGGGAGGGAAGGGGGGGATTACGCAATACACCGAGTGCTGGTGGAAACGTCATAGGATAGGAACAATAACAAACAGACACTACTGGAGAAAATGCAGAGACTATTTTACTGGGAATATTCGATGCATATTCACGGACAAAATGTATATCGTGTATAACATGATCCGTTTCATAAGGATTTCGTACAGCTGTAATGCTGGCTTTAGGTAGGAAACTTGTGAAAGTAGTGAAAGGTAGTGAAACTTGTGAATGGCTGACATGAAGGTCACGTCTACAGCAGGAGGAAAGATATTAAGCGGTAGCTACGCGTGTTCGCCGTAGGGTTAGAGGTGTTGGCGATTCGGAAAATACACTCGGGTAACGCCGGTGTCTCCCTGTGAGAAGTTCATCCGGGATGGGTGTTAAATTTGGTATAATTAGGAGTAAGTGAGTAACAGTAACTGACCGGTTTGGTATGAACGACGTTGGTAATTACAGTGTGGATCAGAGTGAGAAATGTCTTCGCACTCCTCACAGCGGGGCTGGAACAGGGACTTTTCTCCGTGTCGCAGTGTTTCCACAGCAACTCCATGGCGACTGAAGAGAGGCGTGAGGTCAGAGATGTACTGTAAAAGCTTTCTCTTTGCACCTTGGATAGAAGACAAGCTGGCCTCCCTCCCTCCCTCCATCCCCTCTCTCTCTCTCTCACACACACAAATTCTAAGTGCTGGAAAATTACAGCCTCACTCAATTAGCTCTCTGTGCATTGCTTTCATGGCATGAAAAATCTTCTCGGACTTGAAATTTTCTTCTCTTGTTTACTTGTGCTGTAAAGTTTGGCCTTGCCGTTGCTCCTCCCCCCGTTCTCTCTCTCTCTCTCTCTCTCTCTCAGCAGGGAGAGGGAAATCCCTCGGGGCTGCCTCATGAAACAGTTTTTAAGACGTGCAAGGCTTGGCTGCCTCTGGTTTGCCCGTCATTTCTCTCTCTCTCTCTCTCTCTCTCTCTCTGCCTCTCTTCCGCATCACCTCTTGCGGAACGGCCAAGAACGACGAAACAAACCGTTGTGAAAGCGGCGACCCTTGCGAATCTAAAGCGTCTGTGGGTAAATGACGCTTATGATGAAAATTCGCACTGCCGTCGTGAAAGCTGGGGATTCTTTACCTAGCAACCGCAGCCGACACCCCACACGCCTAGATCTACCTTAAAACTTAAGGGCTTTGGGAAAGAGAAAACCAGCTGGAGTTTGATTGAAAGGGAGTTTGTGTGGACTAAGAAACACTGCAAACGCTCCAGCTGACACCCAATGTGCATACAAATACAGCTGAAAATACATAGGAAATACAATTCCACGGGGTATACAGCGGCGTAAACAGGCTGCCAAGCTCCCGTTTGAGTTAAGAGGTGGACACTTCCTATTCTGCCGATTCGGATTCTATTTTACGCACGGAATCTTTTATATATAACTTAAATACTGATGTATGAGCAGGAGCTTTCACAAACTGGGAGGATTTACTGTATGACGTGTGTTTATTGCCCATGGCACTAAAAACTTCATGTTTAGTGGCCATGACCTAAACAATCCCGTTTCCATGCTCACTACCCTCCCCCCTACTCACACACACACCCTGGAGTCTATAACTATACGTCTCAGTGGCAACTGGAAACGTACAACCAAAGTTTCGTGTGTGACTTCTCTTCTGTGACTTGTAAACTGGTTCTACATGAAAGGAGGTCGATCTCTGACAGTGTCGGAAAAATACACCTCTTGTCACAGTGTGTTTTCTACAGCACCACTTTAAAATAATGATTCCACAGCTACGTACTGTACAGACTGTACATTTGTGGGGCAAGGGGTTTTCGTACATTATGATGCCATGTGGACAATCTAGTGCGAGCGAGATTTATGGAGTCCTTGTGTGTCGGAGAAAGTCGGGGGTGAAGGTATAAATGGCGAGCGGATTAGAGGACGCCGTCACGTGACCGGTCTTCGGAGTCCTTCCGTGAGAGGAGAGCGCTGGAGATATGTATGTTTCAAGGTTGTGCTCTGGGATGAACGCAAGCTGAATACACGGTTCACCTTCAGATCTTCGCTCAGGAGCGTGACGTCATTATTGGAAAGTGGGATAGAGCGAGGGAGATGTAATCGTTAGAAAAACAAGAGGGTTTCAGTTAAAACACGACCAAAGAAATGGGAGAAAAAAAAAAAAAAAAAAAAGAATCAGGAATCAGACTTTTACTTTGGCGTGCCCAGGGATATCCATGTTCAGATTTCCTACATTACCCACAATGCTATTCGAGTCATTATGTATATATAATGTATTCCAGAGTGGAGATTTCCTGTATCCTGTGTACCATGGGATCTCCTCTATCAGCTCAAGATTCCATTGCAATAAGATCAGTGACGTTCTGACAAGCTGGGGCACAAAGTGTGTGGGAGTAAAAGGTCTGTGCGAATGTGTGTGTGTGCATGGCGCTGGACTTGTATCACCCTGACAGCTCATAGAAGGCGCCAGGCAGCATACTTCCTGTTCAGTTGACATTCTGACAGATCAGTGCAATGCAAACATCTTTCAGCTAGTAGCCTCCTATCCCCCACAAGACCCACCCAGAAAAAACAACAAAGCGTCGCTTATGAACCCTGAAGCCGCCCAGGCACGGCAGAGGAAAAAAAACAAGTGTGTGCCTCAGTCACCATGCGCCCCACCCATGAAACAACCTCCCCCTACACATACTTTTTTCTTTAATGTTTTTTTCTACTGCAGTGACGCTGTTTTCGATCGCCGATCGGATGGACGGAACAGTTGGGTGTGAAGTCTGCAAGTAGACCACGCATGTGCTGATTTGAAACCCGATCCTGGTAGTAATTACAGAAATGGAAAGCCGTGGCGAGGAATGAGGAAGGAAGTGCGCGTTTACGCAGCTTTGAAAGCCGAGCCGCAACACAGAGCTCCGAGGACGCCGTCGTGGGCAAGGGGGCTTCAACTTTCAGTTCTGCCGTTATGGACTGTCTTTTCGCCACAAGTCTCATCTCCTACAGTCCAAAAAAAAAAAAAAAAAAAAAAAAAAAAAAAAAAAAAAACAGTAATTTTCCATCAAGGATTGGAAGCATACTTAATTTCCTGATTGGGAAAAATAAAGGGGGGGGGGCGCGATGTTTTTTGTGTGTGTGTGCGCATTACATACACAAATGTTGTTCTGTTCAAGGTTCACTGAAATAAATGATGTACGTGCATGAACGTGTGTTGCCATAGCATTAAAATATCAACTCAATACAAGCCAATAACCGCATTGTGCTGCACTAAACTGAACATAAATTCAGCATTCCATCTCCTTTATGTGCTTACATGCTCTTCAGGTCTGTACGGATTGGGTTGCTTTATGCGTTTGGTTTTACTCCTACACAGGACTCCAGTTTGACTTTAGTGTCAATACACAACACTCACAAATACACTCTTTGTATATTTGGGACATTCCATTCCATATTTAGCCTCTATTTGGTGTCGAGCTGGGTGATATGTCATATAAATTGAATCTCCGAATTTTTTGGTATACAGAGGGAAATCGTGTGCGCTCTTTCTACCCGGTGTTTTTGGGGCTGCCGCTGTCGCGCCGTCGTGAACGTGGTTCTGTTTGAGGTGCTGGAATAAATTAGTCATGCTGCTGTGTTTACTTGCCACAAACTTCAGACGCATTTTACAGCCGGCTTTGATTTACTGAACATCTGAAGGTGTAAACCCGAACCGATTCAATACGACTGATGAAACCACGTCTGTCTTGGAAACGAGCTCTTCGGATTCGTCAGAGCGTGCCACCCTGTTGTACTTCGTATTCCGCGAGTGTAATGCGCGAGCGGGAGGCGGAGAACTACGGAAGCTCGCTGTGCCAAACCGATGTGAAATCGCAAAAAGATTTTTTTCAACAGACATAAATCAAACTCAAATTAATCGATAATACCGATTTATCGCCCAGCTCTAATTTGCTGTAATACTAACAACTTACAGCAAGATGTTCCAATAGATTTGTGTTTAGAGCTACAAGCAGGTACTGATGGAGGTGAGGAAAGGGGCCTGGGGATCGTTAGGCATTCGTATTCATCCCAAAGGTGTTCAAATAGGGTTTTATAGGTCTATAGGAAATCGTCCACACAATGTCTTCATGGAGCTGGTTATATGAACAGCGTACCATCAGGGGAACAGTTCAAATCATGGCGCATGGAAGAACATTATAACTCAGGTGTTTCAATACTTTTGTATATATATATATATATATATATATATATATATATATATATATATATATAGCTAGTATATAATGTAATTTAGTGCACCATTGTTTTTTTTAGTTTATATTACTATGCCTATTTAAGACTCTCTGCATCATTTTTGCCCTTGCAGTTACGTTGCTATTGTTTTCGTCATGCATAGATCTATTTTTGTTACTATTACATCCAATGTGTGTCCGGCGTCCAATGGGGAATTTATAACGCGCATCGCTACGATAAAAAAAAAGCTTCTTTCGTAAACGTTCACACATCTGTCGGTAAAAGTGCTGAACTGACCTCAGGCCTGGTCTTCTTTAAATCCCGAGACTTGTGAGAATTTATACAGTGCTAATAAACCGTCCCTGCATCAGTGGAACATTTCCCTGGGTCTGTTATCAGTTACACCCCCACAGGAGTCTCTAGAACTTTCTCCATCACACTCGCTCTCCCTTTGAATTATCACTTAATATAGCTTTCCCACAGCAGACTAGAAGCACACACACACACACACACACACAAATCCTTCCCTCAGGGCAGATCCAAGCTAAGCTGTGATGGCGCGTTGGCCTTTCGTTGACAGAAGGGCGCAAGGTGAGCGACTGATCACGCTAATCAAGTCCCGTCGATGCAGATCGAGCCAATTAGGGATCCGCAACGACAGTGTCGTTTGTAGATGAGTCTGGATAACAGCGAGGGCTAATCTGAGGTTGATCCGTGACGCTCGTCTTCAATCAAACTCTAGTGTACGAGGGTACGCAAGGGCCATCACAACAATCACGAAAACAACAAGAGCACACGAGAGTGTTTTGGGGTTTGTTTGTTTTTTTTGCACAAGGTCCGGCATTTGTATCGGACCAAACGCCAAGAAAATCTTAAAATATGTGTAAAAGATTATTGCAGATGAACGTAATATTCTAATTCTAATTCAAATTGGCCTACTTCTCTTAAAATAATAATAATAATAACAAAAACGAATCACAATTGTGAGCCCAATTACCTACAAAAACAAAATCCTTGGGTTACATGCTTAGGCGTTCCGTTTTAAGTCGTGTGCACAGGACAGGGGGACGTGAATAATGAAGACGGTCTGTTGCCGCAGAGCCGCCTAACCCTCAGAGAGATGGCGTGCGCCAGGTAACAGATGCGTTACACTGAATTACTTTGCCTAATCGGTGAAAAAGAAACCCCACCCCCCCACCCCAGTACCACTTTGCTACTGGTGGACGATGTGCGAGTAATTCTATTGATTTCCTGCAGGCTTTAAGTGTGTAGCAGAGTATCCACTCACTTCCTGATTCTCTTGTCTGCAGCTCCGTATGGTTGGGGGGGTCGGAGTGAACGCCTGGCTAAGCAGGGCAAATGGAACGAGACAGGCTGGCTGCGTCCTTGGGACTTTCAGGTCACAAAAGTGTGTGTGGCACCTACACACATACGTGTGGCACAAAAAAAAAGCCCAACGGGACGCCGCGCACATCCCTACTAGGTATTTGCTGGTGGCGATGCTAGTGACGAGATTTACGCAAAACACAAGTGCTGTTAGGAGCGTGTCCACAGAGTCGGCTTTCTCTCATACGGCTGTACGGGAGATTAATTCCAATGCAAACACAGACATCAAGATGTAGATTAGACGCTGATTCAGACTGCTGTAGGCTTACACACGGGGTGGTGAGGGTATTACTGTCAATAGTATTGGGTCACCTTTCTTTCTTTAGTTCTTCCCCAAACTGAACAAAGGACAATCATTTTGGTTAACGGTTAAAAGCAAACTATTGTAGAAGTGTGAACCATGAACCACAGATCATTCACATTCACACGCTACACACGGACATGACAGGACTTTCCCGGCTTAGTGAAGCCGAATACTGGCGTGTTGATCAACATCATATTAAGCTCGTGTTCTGCATCCCTCTCTGGCAGTCATGTACACTATATGACCCCCAAGCCATATATGGTTCTTCCCCAAACTGATGTCACGGCATACTTTTACAGAACGTATTTAAATGCAGTGGCACGAAATATCCCCTTCAGCTGAACATGTTGCAGCATGACATTACAATATGAAGATGTGCGTTGGAGTGGAAGATCTCCTGGTATACACCCCGGGCCTCCTCCCTTCACCTACGTTGCTACAAACTTGTGACCTGGACGAGTACAAATCGCCACAAACTTCAGTGGAAGGACTTCCCAGAAGAGTAGAGATTACTGTAACAGCATTATATGTGGAATGAAAAGACAAAAAAGTCGATATATAATCCATAGGTTAAGCGCTTGATTGTACTTTGTCTCCATGTTGGACATTTTCTGATCTCCTAGCACCTTTCAGACACAATAGGAAAGGTCGTTGAGTGTTTGAGTTGCCATGTACTTATCTGCTTAAATTCCACTGTGAACTGTAAAGGCGATGCAAGAAATGCTGCTAATCCTGTTGTAGGTACATAAAACAAGATCATGTGTGTGTGTGTGTGTGTGTGAGAGAGAGAGAGGGAGTAAGATTACGGACATGTTATGATAAATAGTACGTCATGCGCCAATTGCCTAGTCGCGATTAAACGTACAGGCAATGACGCTGTAAATTTCTGTACAATATAAAGCTCAAATCTAAAGCTGTTGATTCATTTTATAGAGCAGCGGCAATGATAATTAACGTTTACGGCATTTGGCAGACGCCCTTGTCCAGACACGAGGGGCTTGCTCAAGGGACCACTAGCAGCAGCTTGGTGGCGGTGGGATTTGAACCTGCATTCTTCCGGTCCAGAGGCCAAAGCCTTAACCAGTGAGTTAGCATATTAGAGCATATTCCAGCCATGTGTTTTAGTCCACGCTTACAGCAGAGACGTAAGAATAACGCTCCATACACAAGGACGAGTCAGAAACTATCGATCGGTGGCGCGGAATAGACGCCTGATCGCACCACCAAACACATAGCGCACCGGACACAGGAAGGGGGGGGGGGGCAAACAGACCTGCGTATACACATGCAATCATGCAAACACACTCACCCACACACTCAATCAGCAAGCCACAATTCCCATCTGCTATCGTCTCAAAAGCTCATCACACAGCTGAACTGGGTTCTTTGGATCGCCAAAGCTCTACGTGGACCTTTGGTCACTAAAGGAGATTTTCTCATCAAGCAAAAAAAAAATGAGCATTAGCGTCGTGACATAAGCGAGGGAACCGGGAGGACGTTTCGAGAGATCCATCAAAGCTTCGAATCCAGTTCGCTGGGATCCATTAGCAGTGAAGAGCTGCGGCGCGAGGCAGAGAGCCCAGAGCAATGAGCTTTCACTTAGCTCAATTACGTTGGAGGTGACCATCATGACCTCCGCCTGCTCCGGCGTCCTACAGTGGCCTGGCTCTGCTCTGTTCTCCAAAGTGTTGTACGGTTAGTGAGGGAAAAAATACAATTTCGAGGGAAAAAAATGGTACATCGGGTCTAATAGGGGATATATACCAACGGATCAGAGGTCATCATTCTGGAGGGAAAAAAAAGGAAGAACTAAATATAAATAAACGGAATAAATGAACCACTGGTAGCACTTAATATGTTCTGGAGCATCTCTCCATTCTCCAACACAAGCTCAAACACAACCAGTTCTCCAAAATCATAATGAGAATTCGAACAGAGAGAGAGTTTTAGCAACCAGCAATAAATGGCTGGAGGGCGTTTTCTGCTCTAGGACTCCCTATCGAACAAAGACGAGGTCGCGGACCTTTAATGCATTTCTGTATGCGCAAACTGTAATGCCGAAAGCTCTGCTAGCTCGCTGCGTCTTAATAGCGGGTAAACTAAAGGTCATGGACAAACGGTCGTTTTAATAACGTTGGTAATATTCAGACATAGAAATCGTGAAAAATCCGGCGATAGTGAATCGTGCTGAACCCGGGAAACGAGGCAGTACGGGGAGTGGTATTTTCGAGCGCTTTCCTCGAGTCTGTTCCTTATTTAATACTTCTCGAGTGCAGACGGTTCTCGTCCTCGCTTTGCCTAATGGTGGAACAAAAGGATGCCGACACTACAACGTTTCTCCAAACAGCCTGGAACTAAATAACCTTATAAAACGTACTCAGTGCACGGAACATAAACAATCGTTCATACTATTCAATTCTCCGGTTCTGACTGGACAAAAGCTTTCGATTATTACCCCTTTTATAATACGCTACTGTTTCCATAGTAACATTCGGTGCGTTATCTACAGGAGAGTCTGACCAAAAATAAAGTTTCAATACCTTCCGTTTAATATGAACGAACGCATGTGTGTGTAAACGTGTGGTGCAGTGCGACGGACTGGCATCCCATCCCCGTACATGTCGCTTCGTAGCCCCAGTGCTCCCAGCGTACGATCCCCAGCTAAATAAATAATTTTCAGCGCAAACTGCTATTTAGTCATCACCTGATCATTTACACGTCTACGAATTTCTATTCAGACCGCACCTTATCTGGGCAAAAAAAAAAAAAAAAAAAAAAAAAACATTTTTCATCTCGTAACGGGCAAATCCGTCACTCTCTCCGAGATATTAAACCCCTCCTTGGCTGTGAAACACAGAGCCACTCAAACAGCCTAAAATATGGTGTGATCGAAAAATCTTATGTCATTTCATTGCTGTCAAAACAGAGTTTTACCCCTCAAGAAGACGTGCAAAAATAAATCTATATAAACTCTGGAGAGGACTCTCAGTGGTTAGATAAGATTATTTGAGTTAAATAAGTAGAGATGCCTCCGGGTGCTGGACATCGTTTATTTTCATCATCTAAGAGGCATGCATTGTTTTTTTGGGGTCTGGCTGCTGCTGGTAAATGTGTTGTACTTTACCCGGATCGGATTTGATAGGCCAATCTTTATAAAAGGATGGGTCAATGATTTTTAAGCATCAACTATCGACTCAAACACCCCCCCCCCCACCCACACACACACACACACACACACAGGTTAACGTTGCGTTGAATGCTTAGAAGAGAAATTTCCCAGGACCACCTTGGTTATTGCCAGTGTGGTGCTTATAGACAATGGAAAGAAATAGGTGTGAGGAAAATAATAATAATAAGAAGAGAATAATAAAAGCCCTTAAGAGCATTAAAAGTCAGGGAAGTCGAACCACCCATAAAGGAGTACCCATGTGAGCTGATTTCAAAGTCCGGCATAATAAAGCTATGTTCAGAGTGTGGGTACAAGCTACGCAGATAGTTACAGGATAATAAAATGTTCAGTCAGGCAGTGAAGTAGGCTCAAGGGCCAGTTTAATAAGTACATTTTTGTGCCTGTTCCTTCATGCAATTATCCAATCAGCCAATCATGTGCCACAAGCCGAAAGCGGAAAACCGTGCAGGTACACTCTTTCCGAGGGACTTACACTTTGTCACATTAATACAACCAAGTGGGTTAAGGGCCTTATTAGGGAGCCCTGGAGGGGTAGCTTGGGGTGGCTGGGATTTGAACTCATAACTCTCTAAGCCAAAATCCAATCCCTTAAATACTCAGTTAATGCTTCCGTTATAAGCATTAGATTTAGAATAGGAACATTACGGATCCCTGTGGCTGTTGGCAACAGATGGGCTTCTTTGAGTATTCGAAAAATCTCCGGTCTAAAAATATATACATGTATACATAAAGTGGCATCTGTAGCGAGACGGGTTCAAAAAAGACGGGCAGATACTCTTTACATAGGCGGTGAACCGAAACGCAAGCTCGGCATGGGGAACGTCCAACCCGAACAGTAGATGATCACACTGGGCTCCGATCATGCCAGGAATCTGAGCGTAAAAGTAAATCTGGAGGAAAGTCAGTCAAATATTGGTTATCATAGCGTTTATAATCCCTCCATTGATTCTTCACCAACAACAAAGGCAGACTTTCAGCGGAGAAAAAAAAAAAAAAAAAGCACCGTGAACGCTACATGAAATTGACAGCTGGTGGTGTGCAGGTCTCGATATAATGAACCGCTTCAGTAGGACACGGTGACATGCTCAGTAGTGAGCTTTAACTGTTTAGCGCTGCCACTTTCTTTCTGTGCTAATCCAGATCACCGCAGAGCCTCGTTCAATCTGAGAGGCAAGGGGTTAATTAACTTATTCTAATCCTGATCGGATTAATGTGCCGTAAGGTTGACGGGGATCAGACAGCCTCGTCTTGCTCCTTGTACACGGTCGCAAAAAACACACGCACACACACAAAAAAAACACGTCGTAAAAGAGGAGAGAAGCGAATTTCGTCAGGACGCCACTTTTGATAGAATAGATCGCTCTGTGCACGAGCACATCCACACCCACATCGTGATTTATGGCAGGTAGTTTTTCCAAGTGCTCTCTTTGTTTTTTGTTTTTACTTCAAACGAGGGCACCTTTATAGAGCGGCTGCATGAATTCAAAGCCAGAGAAGGGTAAGTGTCTGTCTCTGAGGTCTAATATGAGTGTCGAGAAGAGGATCCGAGCCTTAAGTACACCTTATAGATCTGGGGGAATAAGAGTTGTGTGTCATATTTCCCATGGTAGCCTCTGCAGATAAAGACGTGTGAAATTAAAGCGCTGACTCTGTATCTTCTGGATTGGATTAGAGCACCTGAGAGCAAAAGCGCAAACTGCTCAACCGGCTGTTAGCTCTGTAAACAGACAGGCGAGTACTACACGGGCACTGCTATGGACACCGATCGCGTTTTCCCCCATCCGTGCCGTAGAGACGGGGCAAAGCCGAGCTCGGCGATCTGTACGCGCTCGTGTGCTTCCTGTTCAGCTTTGCGTCAGCTCTCCTTATGAGAAACCCCTGCATAGGCAGACAAGGGCCAGAAATATCACGTGCGTGGACGTGAAATAAGAGCTAAGCTACAGATGGATCCACTGTCGAACTGGGGTTTGTTCCAAGTAGTGGAGAGAGAGAGAGACGAGTTACACTGTCAGCATATGCAGCAAGGATACTTGCTAATGATTTGGCAGGAAAAGACATTCACGATTAAGGCAAACCGGGCCGGTTATTCCCTTACGTTTATAATAGAGCAGCTCTCACAGAAAAAAAATAATAATAACAATCCACTCCAAATAGGGAAATACCCTGGAAGGCATCGAGGGAAACCCGGAACGCAAAGCCAATCGTGTGTCCGTCCATGTACTAGAATAAATACACGTCGAAGTAAACGTGAAGGAGGAGGAGGAGGAGGAGGGGGAGAGGGGGGGAGGAGTGGGGGGCGACGGGGAAGAGGAGGAGCAGGAGGAAGGAAAAGGGGGCGGTGTAGCGAGTGAGTAAGTGTGTAAGAGAAGGAGAGGAGAGGAATGAATTGCTGGAGGGTCATCGAAGAGTTCTGCAGCACCATCACCATTCACACTCTCTCGCTCTCTCACGCGAGCACTGCAGAGGGCTCAGGAATCACTCGGCTCGCTTTAACCTGACGGACAGGTTCGACCAAATCACTGCCATGTCATCGGGTTTCTGAATAGCGCCGTGGACTAGGTGTCAAGACGCCAGAAAGGACATTACAGGGACATTTCCCCGGGGTATAAGGAAAACTGAAGGTCTATTGGTTGTTGGGTTTAAATCAAACAATCAAAAGCTTTTTGGTTTATTTATTTAATCAAATGATTATTTATAATGTATATAGAAAAATGGTATGCACAATTACAATTTTTTTTAAATTCAAGGTCCTCTCAAAGGTAGTTGTGTGCGTGTATGTGTGTGTGTGTGTGTGTTGTGTGTGTATGTATGTATAGATATATATATATATATATATATATATATATCACATATATCACACACACACACTATATCTATATATATATATATATATATATATATATATATATATATATATATATATATATATATATATATATATATATATATATATATATATATATATATACTATATATATATAATGTGTATGAGTGGATTCACGCATGTGCGTGAACGCGCGTGCGAATGCGCGTGCTTGCGCGCCCTCCTTCCATTCACCAAATAAAGTTGCGAGGGCTCGGACACTGTTGCGTTTTTTCCTCAAGGTTATCCCGGAAAAACAGCGATCACCCGAATACGGGAACGGGATTCGAACCCGTCTTGCGTTTGTGTTGGCTGGATGGATGTACAGTACACGGGGTGGGTGGGGAGTGAGTGAAAGAAAAGAGGGAAGAGAAGAAAAAAAAAAGAAGAAGAAGCACCGCATCGAGCCGAAGAGCAAAATATTGCAGTGTCACAACGGAATCCTCGTTACAATCCGACCTGCTTACAAACAACCCAACAACAACAACAATCAAACAAACAAACAAACAAACACCGGTACACCCTGAGACACAAGTCGTCAGCTCGCTACTTCCTCATCCCCAGGACGGTACCGGACAAGAAGAATCCACCCCTAACGTATCATATCCCTTCCCCTTATCCCGCACTCTCTTCTAGCGCTCCGTCGTCCTTACCGTTCCTGCGTGCTGGTGCTGCCCGTGTGAGGAGACACCGAGCGCGGGGAAGGGAGAAACCACGGCGACGCTGCTCCGGGACAGCAGGAGTCTGCACACTTTCGCGGCCATGTCTGGAGGAGAAACCGTGGAGCCGGACGGCAGCTACTGCGGGCTGAACTGAGGAAGAGCGTCGAGGGAAGGGAAAGGAGGGGGGAAGGAGGAGGAGAAGAGGGGGGGGGGTGGACGGGGCGTGCTGCTTGGGCTGGGCTGCTTCTCTCTCGCGCTCTCTCGCTCGCTCTCACTCACACACGCGCACGTGCACGCGCTCGCGCACGCTCGCGCAAATAATACCAGTATGGAAACGCGGAACGGAACCGCAGCTCTAATGAAATCGTTACCCGTAACGGCTGTAACGGTCAGTCTTTTTTTCAAAATAGATTTATCTCCCACCTTTGAAATATGGAAACAAGCAATCTGATTGGTCAGGACAGTTACCTGCCGGCCTTACTCCATTTTACCCTGTCCAATGAGAAGCAAGCCCAGTCGGCGAGTGCTTCGGTTGTGATAACTTCGAATGGGCGGTACTTACGGTGGCCGCACAGCCAATCAGAGGACGCGGGACCCCAGCGATTAAAGGGGGAAGTACGTCAATCAATCAGAAAGCGTGAGCTTTATCCTTTATTAGTAAATCATTTCGCTTTATCCATTTATTAGGTTTGTTTTTGTGTCCTTTCACTCAGCTGAGTCTTTTTTTTTAGAACAGTATCAGATTTGGGAAGTGAATGTCTCACAGTGGGGGTTTCACTGGAGTCAGCACACCCTTTAATGGCATTATTATGACAACACTTATATGGCAACCATCAACATTATAGAGCATTATAGCATCACAGACCGGTTCATTAGCAAGAAAGCCTGGAGTTTCTGTGCATTGCTGTTTTCTTCTTTATTTAAAATGAAGGCAACTTGTGTGTGTTTTTAAGAAAACCTTCAAACACGGAAAAGCTTTAAAAAAAAAAATAGTTTTGAACTGTTTCGGCCTTTCCTCATGATGCCCAGCTTTTCTCGCAAAGTCTATTTTATAAATGTCCTTCTAAATGCATATCTGTCCAAGTCATGTTTTGTGGAATGAAAAACAAAAATCAACACATATATTTAAGCTTATACACTGTATGCTCTCGGCAATTGATGGCTGGATAGAAACTCGAGCATAAATGGGGCCTTTAGAACAGAAGAGCCTTAATTTGTCACATATACTTTACAGCCCGGTGAAATTCTTTCTTCGCATATCCCAACTTGTTGGGAAGCTGGGGTCAGAGCGCAGGGTCAGCCATGATACGGCAACCCCTGGAGCACAGAGGGTTAAGGGCCTTGCTCAAGGACCTCAAACCCCCGACCTTCTGATCAGTAGCCAACCACTGAGCTATCCCCTCCCCCTACAGTGTGTCTCTATGTCTCTAGACTATCGGGAATAATTTAATACAGTGATTCTGCGGTTCTGTTTTGGTTAGTGGAAAAGGCCTTTCTGGCCCTGATGGCCCGCCACTGGTATGTCACGTCACCCTGAGGACCTTGTGTCCTTCTCTCTTGGCAGCAGTTTTCCATCATATTATTACGTCTCTATCATTAGATCATCCTTCAGGATAGTAGGTGGCTTGGTTCGATCGATCGGACAAAACCACATACGGCGGGTCTGCTCGCGCATGCACGTGACAGGTTAATGTAAAATACCGAGCCTGTGCTTACAGTTTATCGATATGATGAGTCATAGCCGTATCCGGACCGGTTAATGAGTCCTCCCGTAGCACGGCTAATGACCGAAATGAGGAACAGGCTACGAGAGAAGATCTAAGCCATGTTCAAGCCAAACGCTCATTAAAGAAATGGTGGGGAGGGAAATCTAATTTACACTGCTGCTTGGGTGCCTTCTCTCTCTCTTCTTTTTTTCCCTTTCAGTTTTGCTCTAGAGCGACGAGACGCGTATTACTTTTTAACCGAGTTAAAGCTCGCATCACCCATGCGGAGTTGAAGAAGAAGACTCTTCCTGGAGGAAACCAGCATGCCTCAGATGAACTAATGAGATGTATGAGTGTATGTATAATAATGTATTTATCTCACTCTTCTCATGGATCTGAGCTTCGATTTCTTTCTTTCATTGTGTGTTATTCCATGATTCTCAAAATCATACATGTAGCCTGATTTGATAAAAGGAAAAAAATTGGGTGTGGATGCATGCATAGGTGTAGATGATGGACTGGTGACCCATCATCCAGGGTGTGATCCTGTCCCACAACTGGGGTGTTATCCACTGTGATCATTTGTCTTTCTCCAGTGCGTCTTTTTATTAGGTTCCATCACAGTAGCGTTGCTTGCGGACAGCCGCTGATCGTTCGGCTTGATCAAGTGTTCCGATGGGAAATGACAAGCTTGCTGTGCAGGACTCAAGTGGCTCTTATTGCTTGTCTTGCCCCAGCTGTCCAGGTCTCATCCTCTCCCAGGTGCAATGTGCTGCAGTGCAGGGGTGATGCAATTTAAATGCAAATCAGGCGGAAGAGACAGGGACCACAATGCAGGCCACAGTGAACCTGGTCATCCCCAGAGAAAAAGGTGGTGGATTGAGTTGCTACACAATTCCCTGTAGCATATGAGGCCAACTATGTACGTGAGCAAAACATTCTAATGTTAAGACATATTCCGTGTACTAGACCTTCTGTGTACTATCTATCACACCCTTCTGAATCCTACATTGGACTACACTATTGGAAATATATAAAGATTACACTATTGGAAATATATAAAGACTACACTATTGGAAATATATAAAGACTACACTATTGGAAATATATAAACACTACACTATTGGAAATATATAAAGATTACACTGTTGGAAATATATAAAGATTACACTATTGGAAATATATAAATACTACACTATTGGAAATATATAAAGACTTACACTATTGGAAATATATAAACACTACACTATTGGAAATATATAAATACTACACTATTGGAAATATATAAAGACTACACTATTGGAAATATATAAAGACTACACTATTGGAAATATATAAAGATTACACTATTGGAAATATATAAACACTACACTATTGGAAATATATAAAGATTACACTGTTGGAAATATATAAAGATTACACTATTGGAAATATATAAAGATTACACTGTTGGAAATATATAAAGATTACACTATTGGAAATATATAAACACTACACTATTGGAAATATATAAAGACTACACTATTGGAAATATATAAACACTACACTATTGGAAATATATAAAGATTACACTTTGGAAATATATAAAGATTACACTTTGGAAATATATAAAGACTACACTGTTGGAAATATATAAAGACTTACACTATTGGAAATATATAAACACTACACTATTGGAAATATATAAAGACTACACTATTGGAAATATATAAACACTACACTGTTGGAAATATATAAACACTACACTATTGGAAATATATAAACACTACACTATTGGAAATATATAAAGACTACACTATTGGAAATATATAAAGACTACACTATTGGAAATATATAAACACTACACTATTGGAAATATATAAAGACTACACTATTGGAAATATATAAAGACTTACACTATTGGAAATATATAAAGACTTACACTATTGGAAATATATAAAGACTACACTGTTGGAAATATATAAAGACTTACACTGTTGGAAATATATAAAGATTACACTATTGGAAATATATAAAGACTACACTATTGGAAATATATAAAGACTACACTATTGGAAATATATAAACACTACACTATTGGAAATATATAAAGACTACACTATTGGAAATATATAAAGACTACACTATTGGAAATATATAAAGACTACACTATTGGAAATATATAAAGACTACACTGTTGGAAATATATAAAGATTACACTGTTGGAAATATATAAAGATTACACTATTGGAAATATATAAACACTACACTATTGGAAATATATAAAGACTACACTATTGGAAATATATAAAGACTACACTATTGGAAATATATAAAGACTACCCTGTTGGAAAGACCGGTTTAGTCTTTTACAAGATAAAGCAAGTTCTTAGCTCACTCTGTCACATGTCTGTCCCTCTGGACCGTCCGCCCACCGGAGATATCGTGCGGTGTTTGCTCCTACAGTCTGTTTTTATCATGCAGTCTGATTATGTGTTCAATAATATTGCGTCAGAATCATGCAAAAAAAAAAAACATTCCCATTTTACATTTAGCAATCGATAAAAAGCGAACGTGGAATACGTTCAGGATTGCAGAGGAAATGATTTTATTTTTCAGGTAATCAATATGCAATTCACAAAGAACACTATGAGCAAATGAAACCAGATTAGAACGGACTGCTCTGGACTTCTTCATTCTCGTTTTTCAGCAAACTAATAAATCTTTAAGGCCTTTTATGGCTTTGTAGGGTAGCAAAAACGGGGGAAAAGAAAAAGATGCTATATCTCCACAGGAAGCCTCTAACAAGGACTAAGCCTTGATTTATTTTTAATTTCGCTCCGAACGACAAATATAAATCGCACGAGGAACCCATCTTGCTCAATTGAATTTCAATTTCTGCGTTATTAAACAAATATGCTGATGTATTTGTCTTAAAACCAATACCTCCGGAGCGGTGGCCGAGTGTGAACCGAGATGAATTTGGAATATATAAATACATATTACCATTAATGAGAGCGAGAAGCAGCATTTTTGTGGTTGGGAGCGTCACAGGAACGTTGCTAAAACACAATCGCGTTTCTAACACACACCTGTTGCAAAGCCCATAAGGCTCCTGCCTGACAACAAAAAGCCCGCATATATGCATGACACTTTGACTACTTTACCTCTGAGTCATTGCCATGGGAGGTTTTCACACTCGTCGACATACACCATCAATATTCCACTGCTGATACGGAACATCTGGACAACGAAGATACAACCTAGACGAAGATTACAACCCCCCAAAAAAATGAATGGGCTTTCTGTCCATCTGAGGACGTTTTAATGATCTGGCATTGACACGAGATGTGAGTCTATGAGCAGTGAGATGAATTAAATGAAAGATCCGGAGAGGATGATTATTTTCACCCTGCCTTCTTTCTCTCACTCTTTCTTGCTGTGCCAGACATTGCACACGTATTCCTTCACCTGGAGTTTCTTACAGTGAGAATAAATGGCAGTACAACAGCAAGAACCCCAAGGAGCACAATTTAGCATTTTCTTCTTTTTTCTTTAAGAAAGGAAATAAAAGCTTATTTATGGAAAGTATTTCTTGTTTTTTTTTTTTATCTTAAAGTAAGAAACTGTACTTCTTCAGTCTAGGCATGTAAATGTTAAGCAAAATGTCTGATACTGCCCCGAATAATTAAAAAAATATATCAAAGAATATCTTAAAAAAGGTTGATAACTTGTGATTATAATACCTAGAAGGGAGGTAGTGTCTCAGTTGGAGGTAGTAGCTCAATGGTTAAGGCATTGCCCTCCGAACCAGAAGCTTGCAGGTTCCAATCCCACCACCAAGCTTCTACTGTTGCTTAAAAAAATGTGAATAAAAGCTTGTTTTTTTTTTTAAATAGGTTTTATTATCGACTAGCAGGGGCACGGTGGCTTGGTGGTTAGCATGTTCGCCTCACACCTCCAGGATCCGGGTTCGATTTCCATCTCGGCCATGTGTGTGTGGCGTTTGCATGTTCTCCCCCGTGCCTCAGGGGGTTTTTCTCCGGGTTCTCCGGTTTCCTCCCGGTCGATAAAAAACATGCACGGTAGGTTGATTGGCACCTTGGAAAATTGTCCCTAGTGTATGAATTTGAGTGTGTGTGATGGGTTGGCATTCCATCCAGGGTGTATCCTGCCTTAATGCCCATATACGCCTGAGATAGGCACAGACTCCCCGTGACCCGAGGGAAGATCGGATAAAGCGGTAGAAGATGAATGAATGAAGGAATGAATAATCAACTAGCTATTAATGCTAGTTTCAAGAATACATACCAAGACACTTTTGTTTTGTTTTGTTTTTTTTTGCTTGAGTTTAGTATAATTTAACAAGATATAAGTTAATCTTGCCTGTTTCATGGAGGGCATTTTTTTGCAGTGATGTAGCCTTACTGCATGAACTGTGCAAAGCAGCGTCGAGACAATGTCCATTGTTAAAAGCGCTATGCAAATACAAATGAATTGAATTAAATTGAATTGTAGCCACAGCAGGGGCACGGTGGCTTAGTGGTTAGAATAGCATGTTCGCCTCACACCTCCAGAGCTGGGGGTTTGAGTCCCGCCTCCTCCATGTGTGTGTGTGTGTGTGGAGTTTTTCTCCGGGTTCTCTGGTTTCCCTCTGGTCCAAAAATATGCACAGTAGGTTGATTAGCACCTTGGAAAATTGTCCCTAGTGTATGAATGTGGGTGTGTGTGTGTCCTGTGATGGGTTGGCATTCCATCCAGGGTGTATCCTGCCTTAATGCCCATAGAACCCTGAGATAGGCACAGGCTCTCCGTGACCCGAGGGAAGATCGGATAAAGCGGTAGAAAATGAATGAATGGGAAAAAAAATTCTCGGACAAAATGTATTAAAACGTAAATTAGTGAGTTTAGAAGCCCTTTCTGGCCACCATTTCATTTCGTTTATAATGATTTCCTTTTTTTTCTTCTGTTTTTGTCTTAACACGCACATGCAGACACGCTGATCAGACAGCAAGCAGTAAAGCGAATCCATGACTGCCATCCCAAACTTTCCATGATGCAATTCTTTTTACGCAGCCACACCTTAAAAGTCCGGATTCAGGAATGCACTACAAACTAAAAGCAGCACCTGGCAGGCGTGTCTGCCCAACAGGGAAAGCAGACGACATACCTCACTTAGCCCGCATTAAATATTCATTGTACTAAAGCGCAAACAAAGCAAGACTCCATCTATTATACAGGGTTAGGGTTGTTGTAATTAGACACTCCTCTGCACCTATTCCACACCCGGTTACCTGGATAGTACTGTAACAGGATCTCCTTTTCGCATTTTTGACATTTCATAGAATATGGTGTCTTACATGTTTGCAATCATGTGAACAGCACTGAGACTTTTGGCCTAAATCAAGGGTGTGTACACAATGTCAGAGTCCAAGTCAGATAAGTGAACACTTAAACCCACACAACTCGTTTTCCATTGCAAACACACACACACACACACATATATCTCTGATCGTGTGGTACATGTAATTTGATATCTGTTGTAGTTCTCCATGCTTCACCTGTGCACGGTTTTTTTTTTTAACACACATGCTGATTGACATTCATTACTGTGCCTTTAGGAACTTTTTACAGTCAGACTAAGCGAATACTAATGAACCCTTGGGTAGATGATGACTACCACATTCACACCTACTTGTGCAATGTGCTAGAGCGATTTGCCGCCAGTGTGATGAGTCAGATCAAGAGATCCGGTGTATTGGTAATCAGCTGGGGATAATTAGTTTGTGATAAAAAGGATTGTGAAACCTTTTGATCCTGTCAGGTTTTGTTTTTTTCTCTCGCTTGAGCTCATGAAGGATAAATAGTTTCCTGGGTAATAAGTGTGCATCTGTTTATTAGCAAATATATGTACTGTATTTGCAGGTTGTGTAGCCAGTACTGTTATTGTGGTTCGAGCTTGTTTTTGTTTGTGACAATGAATTTGGTTGGTAGTAGTAGCATTCTTGTCTACAAAATGTCTACTACCAACCGTTGATTGTTTTTGTTCATTCATTCATCTTCCGCTTTATCCGATCTTCCCTCGGGTCACGGGGAGTCTGTGTCTATCTCAGGCTTCTATGGGCATTAAGGCAGGATACACCCTGGTTGGAATGCCAACCCATCGCAGGACACACACACACACTCACATTCACACACATTCATACACTAGGGACAATTTTCCAAGGTGCCAATCAACCTACCGTGCATGTTTTTGGACCAGGGGGACACCGGAGAACCCGGAGAAAAACCCCCCAGAGGCACAGGGAGAACATGCAAACTCCACATGCATGCAAACATGCAAACTCCACACACACATGTCAGAAGTGGGAATCGAACCCTCAGCCCTGGAGGTGTGAGGCGAACATGTTAACCACTAAGCCACCGTGCCCCCCTGCTGTAAAACATGTTGAGAAATAATGTTTATATCCCAAATGCATACAAATTTCAGCCTAATTAAAAAATAACATATTTTTGTCCCCAAACTGGTCACACTGTATCTGACCCTTACCTATCAGTACCCAGCTCTAAGCTGAATTCACTTCAAATGCAAAGCTGCCTTCGGTATAATTTCCCTTGTCCAGATCCAATGGGTGGCGTAATCTTTGAGCTTGTTAAAGATATGATACAGAGAAGCATGCTCCGATGTAGGAGGATCCTGTTTCACACTTGGTTAATCAGCAAACAAATGTGCCGAGTAGACCCTAATTTTACTCCGAGTGTGTGATAACGCCACCCAACAAATTGCATCTCAATGCCGAGCCAGATGCCTATTAAAGGACCGAGGGAAATAGAACAGAGACGGGTAGAGATAACAGCTATTTTCTGCTCCCTTGTTTCGCCTTTGGCATTCTATGAATACGCAGGAGTCGTTAGTCTCTAGTCTGTTCAGCGTGCAGTGTTGTGAGAGCATTGTGATGGTACTTCAGTTCAGCAGACTGTTCAGAGAAGTTCAGTCGTCAAGATGGTTATTTAGTCACTGGAGGGATTCCATCAGCTTGATTGAATGATGGTATACAACACAAGACTCCTACTGGTGGGTGATTTCTCCCGTAATGCTGAACTGTTTTTTTTTGTTAGGGGTCAGAATGGTACTGGTAGGGAGGTGGTGGCTTAGTGGTAAGGTGTTGGTTCAAACCCCACAACCACCAAGCTACCACTAGTGGGCCCTTGAGCAAGGCCCTTAAACCTCAATTGCTCAGTTGTAAGTCGCTCTGGATACGGGCGTCTGCCAAATGCCGTAAATGTAATGCAGGTAATTCCTCTAACTAGAGTCTAACCGGATTCAGAAGTCAACAGAATATGGTAAAATGACAGTCAATGAAAAAACATAGTATTTAAAGAGCATTGAAAGTCACCACATGTTTTTTTTTTCTGATGATGAAACTTTAATGCAAACTGAAGCCACAAAATCAAAACCAGGGGCTATGAGGTTGTTGTATTCAGACATGAAAGTCTGCCTACACACACACACACACACACACACACACACAAAAATACATAAACACACAATAAAAAATACACATATATATATGTATATAAACAACATGTTTTATATTTTCATATACACAGAATGATGCAGTCTTGGAGCAATTGATGGGTTTGTTTGGCGTTTCATGGGTTCAAATAAGGATCTCATTTAGGATTTCATTGTTAATAGTTAAAACTGTGGCTTATTAATGTAAACAGTAAAATCAACATAACATGTATGTACACCTTAATGTGCCACTGAAAAAAATGCTATGAAATTGTTTTCCAACGAATATTCATTTATTTGGGTCTCTGTCATAACCGTAGTAATTTTTTTAATAGTTGTTCCCTTCCCTATATATGTATGCAGTGGGGACAAAAAACAAGGACATTGTAAAAGCAAAGCACTTGACAATAGGTAAATATGGAGGACATTTCAGGATGTAAAAATGTCCACACTGACAAAACAGGACAGAAAAAGGTGACCTATTTGTACCTACTTGTTTTTAAGGAATACGTATATGGAAAATGTCCCAATACAGGCCATCTGATACATTCGGATTTCATTGCTGAATCAAGCTTAGATTTGCATTATATTGTAAACACATCACACAGAAAATAGGTACAGAACACTGTTGATTCAGAAGTGCTAATGATATATCAACTGATAAAAAATAATAATATTAACATGTAATATTGAAAGCAATGTGGGGCACGGTGACTTAGTGGTTAGCACGTTCGCCTCACACTTCCAAGATCCGGGTCCGATTCCTGTCTTGTCCATTTGTGTGTGGAGTTTGCATGTTCTCCCAGTGCCTCAGGGGTTTTTTCTCCTGGTTCTCCGGTTTCCTCCCGGTCCAAAAACATGCACGATTGGCACCTTGGGAAATTGTCCCTAGTGTGTGAATGTGTGTGTGTGTGTGTGTGTGCGCCCTGGTTGGCGATTGGTTGGCATTCCATCCAGGGTGTATATGCCCATAGACGCGGTAGAAGATGAATGAATGAATGAATCTTGAAAGCATTCTAATATGAGATGTATGCCTTCATGACAGTTTAAATGAATTTCTTTAACTTTAATTCCTTTTACTTTAAATTGCATTCATATTCTGAATTATTACATTTATGTACTACTACTACGCACACACACACACACACATATATAATATATCATTCAAATCAAAGTAATAATCATTTTTAGAGACTTGCTTATGTAGTTGTAGTTTGATTTATATAATTTAGCTTCATTTCAGTTTTTAGTATTCAGTCTATGTGTGTGTATCAGATATAGTCACACACTCCTGCAATATTTACGACTCATATATAAAGAACAGTTTATAATAAAATGAATTTAATTTGGATTTTAGTTCATTGCCTCCATCGGTCAGTTCCCTGCTATATTCTGACTCACCCTTGCACACTATGCAGTATGTGAGTGTAGTACACAGAGAGGCCGTTAGCGCCCTGTATAGTAGGTTAGTATGCGAGCTCGAACGAGGACCCGAGTGTGAGTGTGTGTATTTCTGCTCTTCCATGGACGCGCAGCTTCTCTTTACCTTCACAGAAGAAAACTCACATTGAACCTGAAGGAATTAACCGAGACAATTCCATTCTTCCTCCAGGAAAACCCGGGTCTTTTTTTTGTTTGTTTCTACTTCCTTCTTTTCGAGGCGCTCCAACGGACCGAAGTGAGTAAACACAGCGGGAAGGAGTGCGAGCTAGCCGGGCTTGGCTGTATGCTAGGACGGCGAGCTTGAACGCTAGGCTTGGTTCAGCTCCGTTCGTGTTGCGAATGTGTTTATAGTGATAAAAAAGTAAATAATTTTGTTGGATAAAATATAATTTAATGTTTGTACGTGTTTTTGTAGCGAACATACGTCGTCAGATAGCTTTGTATTTATGGCGTTAGCCGCTGTAGCTCAATAACATCCAGGTGGAGAGTCATTAACTAGCTTGCTATCTCCTATATTGTCCATGAATCTGCCAATACCTGGTGAGGAATAATCATTTAAAAGTGGATTATCAAAATGCTTTATTTCCCTTATACTGCAGTAGTACAGGATACCATGCCAGAACACCCTGGCCTCATAGACTGTGTATTTTGTAGAGAACAGAGAAATGATATATTCGTGTTTTTAATCTCTTTATAATTAGTCAATTTTACTTACTATCACTTGTGTTACAGCAGCTGCACCTTCATCCATTTACTGTTATTGTTTTAGGAAAAGAAAAGACTTATGAAAACACATTCTATGTGAAAACAAAACGTACTTGTCACTTTGCCTTTCGCATCGTTGAATGACAGTGGATTGGTGAAACGTGTCACTTCTTTATTTTGTTTTCTTGTTTATAAACAAACAAACCACACAGAAACAACAGAACATCAGAACAAATACACAAGCGATCAACCTACCATGTTCAGTTTAGACTTGAATAAGTGGAAATAAATAATGACAAATAAGTAAATGAATTCTATAAAAAAAAGATAGATAGAAAGATAAGACTGTATAAATGAAAAGTCACTAAATCACGTAAATCACTTCGTCACAGTTATTGCACAGTTATTATGTCAAATAAAGGCTATATTGCCGTTTTTCATGATATTCATATATGGTTCCCAAATCCGATCAAAGTCTTTCTGTCTGCCCTTGACAATATAAGTTAGTCTCTGCAGTCCGATGCAAGTAAGTGCCTCTTTTTTTTTTTTTTTTTTAAATGTGTCACTTGTAGATACGTAAAAATAATCACAAAAGTTTGTTGACGAACACTGATTAGAGTTGAGGTCAGAGGTTTATTGAGGGGCATTGTCTTGGTCGAACAGATTTGATTATCATAGTTCAAGAGAAGGGAAGAATTTAACCCAACCATCGCTAAAGACAGGTTTATGGTAAATGTCGACCCTACATTTGGGGCGAAAAAAGCTAGGTGTCCAAATACTTTTGGCTTTTATGTTGCATATATTACATAGCGCATCCACCAAACAAGTCCTTGTTTTTGTGCATGGGCAGTTACTTTAAAATGACAATGGGAAAGACTAACAAAAAAAACAATAACACAAACTTGTGACACGTAACTTCTGACCAACCAGATTGGAGAATGAGCAATAACATCAATAAAACACTCATCATCGTTTCTACAGCGCTCAAATCTTGTTTTTTTTTTTTTGGTTTAAAAAGAATTAAATAAAGGGGGAAATATACATATATATATATATATATATATAATTTTTTTCAGTAATGCTGTTATACATTCCGTTATACATATTGTAATATCGAATGCGTTAATAACATTAGTGCCTTTAAATTGAATTTTAAATATCACATTAAGTTTGACAGCCCTAATATATACATATATATATTATGAAAAAGTAGCTCGCCTCACCTTAATTCAAATTCATTTATTATCATCTCTCTCTTTCGGCTGCTCCCTTTGCTCCCTCCATACCACCCTGTCCTTTTAATCTGCCTCTTGTACCTCAATGCAGATTCATTTATGGATGTACAGAAATAAATCTGTTAATATCTGAAAATAATGTTGGGAATATACACAGGTGGAAGTAGCCATAAAAAATAGACAGTATAATCTTACATTAACTCAAATTTAATACATTCACATAATGTAAAAATCTAAGGATAGTCTTTTTTTTATGCAGCCTCTAGAAAAAAAAATCTGCATGTTAAAATGCCAGTCATACAAATTCCCTGTCAAGATCCACAGCAGGGTTTACGTGCCTTGACTTTATATGACTTAGTATGTAATAACGGGATATAGTTGCAGAAAGTGTGTCTAGTAGGAAAAGTTCACTTAAAACTGCTGTACAAATTTAAGAAAGAAAGTTTTTCTCAGTTATTTACCGGGTTCATTGAATCTCCTGTGGGGTAACCTGCATAGCGGTTGAGTGGATTTTGTGATGAGCTGAATTACTGTGTGGCCTTTCATTACATTTCTAACCCCACTTCAAGCTTCACTAAAGTCCGAATATGTCTGCATCAAGTTAATGTATGTCATAAGATATTTATTAAATAAACGGAAAAATGTAAAGGTATAAGAAAAGGTATACCAGGTCCTGGGAGAGAAAAAGGAACAATTAACACAAACTCGAGGTTAATCCGGGATCTGCACCACGATAACACGATGAAACTCCATAATACACTAGAGGCGTATCATCAGGTTTCCATTGTTATTAAACACAGTGCCATGGTATAATCATTTAAACAATGTAATATCCAGTAACTACAACAGAATGCAGCATATGGGATGCAACAACTAAGCTGACATTGGCGTGGTGGGGGTGTGGTGCCGCTCTGCGCATACCCGGATATTTTTGAACTGTGTAACATCAGTGACTTCGGGGTATAAACTTATCGATGGTTAAATAAGGAATGAAAAGTGAATTAAGGAAGGCTATGTTTTGTGGCACATAATCAACAACAGAGTGATGGTAATCATCCTGACACTTTGATTCCGCCCTGTTTCTAGTAACGTCTAACGAACTTGAAGTGTTTGTTCTCAAACGCTTCAACGAAAGAACGCCTGCTGCAGTTTTTTGTCATGACAGGTTTCTAATTTTAGATTTGAACAACCAGATGACACCACTATATGCAAACTTCTAACCGCGATTCATGTTTCTTTGACATAATAGGGTTGAAATGCACCAGCATCGTCTTTGTTGTTTTAAATGCCTTGACGATGAATAGGGGCAGGTTGAGGAGAATAGCTGTTTATGCTTTTTTTGAAGATGAAAAGACTTTTGTCTCAATTTTTTTTGCATGCTCTTTATCCACATCCTTGCACATCTATTTGGTCATTTCAACACACACATACACCCGATTCCCGCCTCGGCCGTGTGTGTGTGCGGAGTGTCTCAGGGTTTTTTTCTCCGGGTTCTCCGGTTTCCTCCCGGTCCAAAAAACATGCACGGTAGGTTTATTGGCACCTTGGAAAATTGTCCCTAGTGTGTGAATGTGTGTGAATGAGTGTGTGTGTGTCCTGCGATGGGTTGGCATTCCATCCATGGTGTATCCTGCCTTAATGCCCATAGACACCTGAGATAGGCACAGGCTTCCCGTGACCCAAGGGAAGATCGGATAAAGTGGTAGAAGATGAACATTCATGTTGTGCGTTTCTGTAGATCCACAAACACATCTTTTGACTTTCTCTATACTTCTCCACCAACATCCTCAAGCACACATCACATCTGTAATGCTCTTCCTCGGCATTAAATGCACATAGTGTTGCTCACAGATGGTCACCTCTTGCCTCAACACAGCCTTCCACTACTCTTTCTCTTAACTTCATGGTGAGACTGATCAACTTTATTCCCCTGTAGTTACTGCAGGTCTGCACATCTCCCTTGTTCTTAAAAATCGATACCAGCACACTAGTTCTCCATTCCTCAGGCATCCTCTCCCCTTCCAAAACCCTTTTAAACAATTTAGTTAAAGACTCCACTGCCATTCCTCCTAAACTTCTCCACACTTTTGGAATGTCACCTGGTCCAACCAACTTTCCACTCTTCATCCTCTTAGTAGCCACTTAGTAACCACTTCCTGCTTCACCATCTCCACATCATCCACCTTTCTCACTTTCCTCATTCATCAGCTGCTCAAAATACACTCTCATCACAAGTCAACACATTTCCATTTAAATTCTTTATTGCTCTAACTTGCAGCATATCCTCCCCTGCCTGGATAATCATTACACATCCTTTTCTCCTTCCTTCGCATCCAACGTCTCGCACAATTCCTCATATTCCTTTTCGTTCGCTTTAGCCGCATCTCTCTTCACCTGTTGGCTACAACGTTTGATAATGATACCTTTGGCGGTCGTTGGTAACCCAGGCCTCGCCCCATTTGGTATGAGAGCATTTGGTTGGTGATCCGCATATTTGGTTTGCCACATGTTTTACGCCCTTTGTAACACAACCCTACCTGTTTATCTATGGTTTGGGACCGGCACTAAGAATGCACAGGCTTGTACAACCCTAATGGGTTTGTTTAGATATTTGGAGAAAAAAAAATCATAATAAAAATATATATGCCACACCTTTAATCAGTTAATTATGCTTAAATGTAGAAGATACACCCTACTCCAGCACAAAAGATCCGTCTGCAAATGTGTTGACGATGCCGAAATGTGTTGTTTAAGATGCTTATTATTCTTATTATTCTATGGAAACATCTATAATTTATTTGCGTTAATAGTATTGTTACTGGAACAAATTGTGTTCGCCACGGAAACCGGCTGTTCATTGAATGCCAAGACATTTACCAAGGACCTTTTATTTCAAGGAAAACGGTGTATAGATTGTTTTTGTTGTGTTTTTTAATGCATGTTTCAAACTTTATAGAATATTTAATGGATATAAGCTACTAAAAAGATAAATGAGACTAAAATTGGCTAAACTAGGGCCTGTCGACCAAATTGGCTGTTGGCCATACAATAGATGAGAAATGGGGGGGGGGTTTGCCCCTGTTGGGTATTTATTACTAATTAAGCAAAATATTTACTCTCAAGTGAAATGTAGGAAATGTCAGTGAATTCGAAAGCAGTATATTATCTAGTTTTCAAAAAGACTACTGTTTTGATTATGAAACATTCACCTGCTTTTTCAAAGTCCAGCAGCGAGAACTTTGACATCCATGCAACATTTACTTTCAGCCCATGGGTCTCAATCAGGTTCAATTTTCGTCTGTTCACAGTAGAAAGTTTCAGTGCTTCTGCCATCAGGGAAGCAGCCGAACTCTTTTTCTTGCAGCTTTTTGTTCTGAATGAGGGATTTATTTGCTGTGGACACGTTCCTAAAGGCCTCCCTTACTGTTTGTGGACTGAATGCTTCTGGCAGGACGTCTAAACACTATAAAGCTCCCACGTGTCGGTGTAATTGTGTGAATAGCGTGCCCACTCCGTCTTTCTTCAAGCAGTTAATCAGCGGCCTAGCAGCCGGGGGATGCCTTAATATGGTGGTGTCACTCCATTCAGTTTACACTCTGTACAGATGCAGGAACTGGACGCTTTCCGAAGTCGGAGCAGCGTGAATTGGCTGTTTATGAGCTGCAGATCCGACCCTTTATAACTGTGATATCACCTCGTACAAGGACTTTTCATTCCTGTATACACACCGCTCCTCAATCCGACTCTATGACAGGAACACCAAAGATCAGTTCCTTTTGTGCAAATACTATTGAGGTATTTGCTTGTATGCCTTTAAGGAACAAGCAAACAAATAAAGGACAAACACTGGAGATTTTAAAATACTGTTTCTACCATAATAAAAAATAGGGGTGGAAAATTTCCAGTAACCCAGATTATCCTTCAAAAAACATTTCAGCTACAAGGCTATCCTGCATTTTTTTTTTTTTTTTTATAAATTCCTACTTTATTCTCATTAATTCCTGTTAATTCCCATATATTCCCATATAATTCCCGTTCTCTCGAAGATTTCTGGAATTTTGCCAACCTGACCCCTTAAAAAGGTTATTCAGACCTTTTTAAAGGTGTAAAAAAGACATTAAAAGAATTCACTATAGCATAAACTGCAACCAAGCCTACTTTTGTCTATTACCAGT
Organism: Kryptopterus vitreolus; assembly: GCA_030449085.1. Taxonomy (NCBI): domain Eukaryota; kingdom Metazoa; phylum Chordata; class Actinopteri; order Siluriformes; family Siluridae; genus Kryptopterus; species Kryptopterus vitreolus. Next base: position 5,800,990 of record JACRUU010000014.1, read on the forward strand.
TAAGAGCTGTAAAATATCATGCTGTAAATTGCTCCACAGCATGTGTCTTTTCATCTCAACAGGATTTGATGCGATGGCGGGTACAAGCTCCTCCATACCTACATACACACTTTCTTTTTGTAAAGAGGAGAACATTCCAAAATCTCTTTCATCCTCTTGAGGAAATCTCTGTAATCCTCTGTATTTGGGCGCCAGCATTTGCTCTAATTAACACTGATTCCCTCTCCGTGGCTCCATTCTGCTGAATCAGGCTCTGGGATCGGTCGGAGGCAATCAGTGAATGCGTATTGGCAGGTGGCCGTTTCTGACCCTTCCTTTAATTACTGCTCCACATCCCGTCACTCACTGCTGACTTCAGTGTTTTAACAAATGGAATTTCGAGATTAGCGATTATGGTATATTTACACAGAGCAACTCGGTTATATTGATTATCAACACTGTTAGAGATTATTGACTACATCACTTCTGACCAATGAATCAGATGATTACACATTTCCAGCGGTTTTTTCCCCTCTCACAATTCCAATGTTATTTAACACAATTCGGACTTTTTTTCCTTACAATTTTTTTGTGAATTATTTTTTTCGAGTCAGCCTTAATAGATTACAATCAATAGATCGATCTGTGAAACAATGCATTCAATTATTGAGGTGTATTTTAGGCATTTTTTTTTAAGTGGTGGAACCGGTGTTTGCAGTATTTCATAAAACATTTAATTGCTTAAACTGGGGCCGGTGAAGAATTTTAGTATTTTAATTTTTTTTTGCAGATTATGAATTAGCTTTGTAAGCACCGAGGGAAGCTCCTTGGGCTATTAATTCTAATATGTAATATATAGCTAAATTCCAATGTAATATATAGTATAGGATTATCCTTAATTTAATACGACCTTTTCTTTGAAATAAAAAAAAAAGTGTACACTTTATAAATATGGCATAAAGAGGTGTGGTACTGTCCCGTGTGTAAAGTACTGGTGACACTACTGCAATATGCATTCGTGCATTTTTATTTTACTTTGTTAATTTGTTTTGTTAATTAGGGATTACATTCAGGGACCTATAAAATTGCTTTTTTGACGTTGTAAGATGCGTTATACATAAATAATTGATTTGAGCGTTCTCATGGTGTGTTAATATGCAAATTACAATTCAGGTCGGTTGAATTAATTATCAGGGAAAAAAAAAACAATTACGGTTGCACAATAATTCCTTTTCTATTGCACTGTTTTGTGTCATCCTCTTTGGGGGGGAAAATTCAGAGAGACTGTGATGTATTCGAGAGCTGTAAAATTGAGCTTTAGCTGCAGTTCGGCATGCTGTGAATTTTTATGATTCCACTAATCAGGACTACCCCCCCCCCTCACTCTTTCCCCCCAACCGCCTCTGTGTCTGTTTGACAGCATGTACCGGGTGCGGGCGTTGACAGCAGTCACAATCGGGACGGTGCAGTGGTCACGTCGCATACACAGCGGCAGCGTACGCTCTCCTCAGCATCGCCGGCTGCTTTTGGCCGCTCTCGCAGGAGTGACGGGCGTCTCCGCGGCAACAGGACTCCTCTGGACAAAGTAATAACATTTCACACGATCCTCACTTCCAAAATCACTACCTCACTACACACACACACATACACACTTAATGAAGGAACAGGCACTTTTAATCGTTACCGCACAGTATATATACACAGTTCTGTTTTGGTGACAGATGTACGTGCGGGAACATATTGCCAGCGAGACGATCGGTCATAAGTTTGTTGGCGTTCTTCGTAAAAACGATTCTGTAGAGAGAAATAATCAGAAGTACCACTCCAGAAGGGAAGCACTCGACCGAGACCTAACAGCTGCAAGCGATGGAGCCAGTTGTCCATCCGCATTTTTAATTAAGTTTCCAGTTTCCGTGTTTCACACTCCGGAGCCGATGTCTCTGTGATCCGATTCGCCGCGTGCTCCACGTCAAATCCGCGAGCAGGGTTTTGATAATTATGGCGTTTACAATCATTGCTTGTCCCGATCTCACAATGAGAAACTCCGCTCTGTTGTTTATTAGGATAGCTAACAAGTGGGCCAAGCAGTAATAGCTAGTGGACTCTATTTTTCTTTTTCTGTTTATATTTCTTTTTCTTTTTGAAAATATCTCACTTGTCGAGCTTTCCCCCGTGACAGGGCTTATGCCGAGCCAGCGGCATCCGTCAAGCTCGAGGAAGAGCTGCGCGAAGAGGAAGCACCGAAAGATATGAGCGCAGAGTCGGACAGCATGGTGGAGTCTGGCGACGAGGGCGAGGACGGCGAGAGCTCGGAAGGCAAGAAGAAGAAACAGCGAGTCGGGTTTCGTGACCGTAAGGTAATCAATGGCCCGACCTGTAATTGACCCTTTTACTTTTTTCACTTAGACCATTCAGGAGGGAATTCCCAAGGCCAATATACATTCATGATACTAAAGTGACTCTTTTCTGCTGCTTAAATGTAATTACTCAGGGCAGTACACGGTAGTTACACTTAGGCCAGTGTTCAACCTGATTTAAAGTTAGAAGCTCGGACACATTTTGTGCTTTTTTTTCTTACTCAAAAGATGTCTTTGAATGGAGGTTAGGAGTGGACCGGAATAACACTCAACACCAGTTACTGAAACTGTGAATGTTGAATGCGTACCTGTAGTGTATTTTTTATTGAATTCATATCAGCATTGTGTATTTATTTCTCACACTCATTCTGTTTCTGTGTGCGTGTGAGTCTTGCTAAATAAAGCCAGGCCTCTTTCAGAGCAAAACATTCGACAGTCTGCCTACTAATGATTTTTGGTGTAGCACAAGGTATGTCGTAGGCAAAGGCATGAAATAATTACAGCGTCCAACTTATTGTCACATGGACCTGGTATTATGATGCTTTTTTTATTGGATTTTATTTTATGGCAATATTTTTAAAATAAGATTTATCTGCATTGAAGGTTATAGTGTAACATGGTGGATTTCCTTTTTATTATCATAACTGAATTTTGTGCATCGAAATTTACTACTTCGGAATTGCACAAGTGCAGTAGTAATGTCCGGCAGGAGCCCTGCGGTGAAGTCGCCGTTCTAGCTCATCTAACAGAAATGTCTAATTAGACTTGAGGTCAGTGCTCTGTGCTGGACACTCAAGTACTTCTACGTGAACCTCGACTTCACAGATCGCAGCTTTGTGTACAGGGATACTGTTACGCTGGAACAGGTCGCTCCCCTTTTAACTCTAGTGAAATCGCACTTCCACGGCATACATAACGACAGTCAAAAAGTGCTTCCACGTTTGAGGAATGCCGAGAAGAATCGCACATGGGTCCAATAAGACGCGTGTCGATAAAAAACGGTTGCGAAATGACAGTGTTTGCATTAACCATATCATGCGACTAAAACTCTTCCTCCCGCGATAAGTCAAAATAATGGCAACAGCAGGCTTACTTATATCGCAGCCAAGGCATTAGTCCTTTTTATTTGTAATTGGAGATGTAGGCGTGTTATACAAGCATTAATGGTAAGGGAATCCCTCCATACTTGGGAGCGGCCATGTATGTGCTTATTCCGGGAGGCAATAGTGCGCGGTATCACGGAGGACGTGTTGTAGGGCCTCTTGTAGCAAGATATAATCATGTGACCTAGAAATGCAGAAAGTTTTGCAAATTTTTCGTCACATCTGAAAAACCACCTCATGTGAGCGTAAAAACTGTGTTTTTGCGAATTTGCTACGTTTCCATTAGGCGTATTTTCATTTCGCTATTTCAATTTGCACATTTTGGATGGTAACGGGAACGCCCTTATAGCCAGGTGTCCACATACTATTGGCAACAGTGCATTTCCGAGTTGAGAAGAAGCAGGGGTGTTGGCGTTCCTAATATAGTGACTGGTTCCTTGGCACATGTAAGGGAAAATGCATGATTCCTGCTAAACAGATTTTAAAAAAAAAAGAAAAATATTCGCCAGTCATTCCCATATATTTACAAATGCGCCACCACTTGCAGCTCCAGCAGGAAGTCAAATCGCGTTGACATGCGCACCTTTTCTATCGACTGTTGTGCTCAGGATTATAGCTTCGTCATTCCTTGTCATGCATCCACGAGTCCTGACGTCAAATGATCGGACAGGATCGGGGCGACTTGCAGTTCCGCCAGAATTTTTTGGACACCGGGATCAACGCGTTTGCCATCCACACCATGTTATGCAGCTCTTGTCATTGATACATGGCACTCATCAGTCAGAGAGAGAGACTGTTGGCTGTATTTAACATCATGCTGTGCAATCGGAATTTCATTAATAAGCTATTGGGCCTGGATCTACAAGTTTCAGGGTGGCGTCTATAATTCAGAGCTGAATAAATCAAATCCACCAATACAGGGCATGAGCGACAGGAAACTACATGCCGTGCAGCTGCCCAATTATGACCATGAGAAATTAGTTTTTCCTTCTTTTGTCCTTGTGAATGGTTAAACACCGACAGATTCAGCAATAAAACATCCACACATGGGGAAAGCAGCAACGATCCCTTCAAATTAAACATGTGACCATGCACACTCAAAATATCCGATCAATTATAGTTAATATAACTAGTTTGGAATTACCAATCCCGATCAGAATCAGACTTTTATCACCCGAACCTACTGTCGGACATTTCAAGCTTTGAACCCTTAGTTCCGAAAAAAAAGTTCATAGTGCTTATGAAGACCCTTGATGTCGGATTATAATCAGTTCTGGGGGGCATGGTGGCTTAGTGGTTAGCACGTTCGCCTCACACCACCAGGGTCCATGTTCGATTCCCGTCTCAGCCATATGTGTGTGGAGTTTGCATGTTCTCCCCTTGCCCTTGTAAAATTGTGCGTAGTGTATGAATGTGTGTGTGTGTGTGAATGTGAGAGTGCGAGTGTGTATGTGTGCCCTGCGATGGGTTGGCATTCCATCCAGGGTGTATCCTGCCTTAATGCTCATAGATAGGCCTGAGATAGGCACAGGCTCCCCGTGACCCGAGGGAAGATTGGATATAGCGGTAGAAGATGAATGAACGAATAATCAGTTATGTGCAATGACTCCGAGTAGTGCTGATATAGTATTAGCGTTATTGTGCATCGTAAATTTCTTCACCAATGCCAATATCAAAATCGATGAAAAGGGATCACTCACCTTAATGCAGGGGGGAGAGAATATTCCACTGTTTATCAATAAACTATGCTGTTTTTTTTTTTTATGCATGTTGAATATGTGTTTATATAAGGCTTTTAGCCAGCAGGTTTAAAAAGCAAGTACCAGATGTAAACAGTGGACTTGTCTAGAAGGGTGACTAATTCCCTGCTATGAAAACATTGATTAATGCATTAAGTGTGAAACACAATCCTGAGTTTTATGCGTTTTTTTTTTCTTTTCATTTATAAATCCTTCAAGACCTCGTGTATGCTGCTTACTCGCATGTTTTGCTTCTCTGATTTGTTCTTGCGTTGTATATTCCTCCAGCAGGCTGTGTGGAGAAGCTTAAAGACTTACGTGTGTGTGTGTGTGGGGGGGTGTTGTGTGCGTGCGGTTCCATGCTGTTCTTTGCGGCATCGAGCATCATAGCGAGTGCCGGTAACAGATGGCATTAATGCCGTGATGGCGTGCTGTCAGGGTGTGTTCCAGTATCTTTTTCCCTGTAGGTCGGAACATTGACAGATACACACACGGTTCTGAATCCAGTTTCTGACTAGCACATCTGTCACGTGAATGCCCGTTAATGGAGTGTGTGAGCCTGCAGGTTTATATCTGTCTTCCTTGTCACTGACAGCTACCTATTCTCTTGTAACAACCATTTTTAACACAAAATATAGGACCCAAAGTTCTGCAAAGTTCTCAAAATAGAACCCAGACAGAAAAAGAACTGTTGAAGAACTGCAAAAGAACTGCAGTGGCATTACTTGCATAGAAGTGTTCCTGGTAATTTTGTCATCACTGTATTTGAGCTAATCGTCATTATCGATTAAATCAAGTTTATGGTTTATGCCAATGTTGAGAATATGAAAATCGCGTTTAAGATTTCACCTCGGGTTTGTCACAGCGAGCTTTTGTCGTTCTCCTCCTCCCGCCCCGTACCCGTTAAATACCAAATACAGCATGGCGGCACTCTGATGAATCCGAAGAGCTTGTTTCCCTGAGAGGAAAATTTGCCTAAAGTTTGTGACACCTCAAACAAACTCCTTTGTTTAAAGGTGGACGTGTGTGTGTCTGTGTGTGTGTGTGTGTGTGTGTGTGTCTGTGTGTGTGTGTGTGTGTGTCTGTGTGTGCTCTGTGGCTCTGTGGAATAAAAACGAGAGCGGCAGCTAAAAACAGGTAAAAAAAAAAAAAAAAAAAAAAAATAGCAGACACATTTTCCCACTGTATCCAAAATCATTCGCCCTGACGAATCCGAAGGTGTTGTTTCATAGAGTGTTCCGATGCATTCTCAACAGTTGTATGGACAAGGTTCGGATTTGCAACTTCAGACATTCGACAAGCGTTTGTGGCAATTAAAGCATGACTAATTTATTCCAGCACCTTAAACAAACTCTTTGTTAAAAGGGGAGACGTTTATGGTGCCTCTGGATAAACAAGACGGCGGCAGCCCCAAAAATTAGGCTAAAAACAGGTATATATATATATATATATATATATATATATATATATATATATATATATATATATATATATATACATATACACACACACACACACACACACACACACACACACACACACACACACACACACACACACACACACACATACATACATATGTATGACACATCGGCCAGCTGTACACTTTATATGTCCTTGGATAGATCTGGAATGTTAAAACCGTATTGCATCATGCATTTTACAGTTTTATCAGCCTAGGATTAGTTTACTTGTCAGATTGTGTAGATTTTTATATCATTTATTTATTTTTCAAGTTTGTTAAACGTCTTCATATAACGTTGTTCCTGGTGCAGGTGATGGAGTACGAGAACCGTATCCGAGCCTACTCGACCCCTGACAAGATCTTCCGCTACTTCGCCACGCTGAAGATCATCAGCGAGCACGGCGACGCCGAGGTGTACATGACGCCGCAGGACTTCATTCGCTCTATAACGCCTAACGAGAAGCAGCCAGAGAGTGAGTGCGCCGTACGTCTTTGTATAAGCGATTCAGTAAAGCGACACTCTAGGAGTCCATATGAAGCTTGTAAGCAGGATTATAAATACAGCTTCACACGTCTCTCTCACTGATTAATATCCTTCACCCTGGTACTTTTGACCCGTTCACGAGTGTAACCCAAATACCTCTTCCTGCCACCCCTACATGCGATCGTTTGGGTTGTGCGTTCTAAGGTTACCGTCTCCTGTATCTGTTCGGCGGAGGCCAGGGCAACTTGACCAGACCTTCGCTTTGTGTAAGCGCATCACACGGGTTTTTATGTTTGACAGGAAGAGTGACGGCGAACAGCTGCCCGGCTCAAAGTGCTGCTCCCCCTGTGTCAGGTGATTCCTCAAACGGCGCAGGGACTTTAGCTCGGCTCGGTATTTGGCAGCGGGTAAATAAATTATCAGTTCTAAAAGTAGTTTGAGCCTCATGTTCTGAAGCGGCTGATGACAGAGATTCGATCTCCGTCCTGCGGTTCCCGGCGTACTCCAGAGAACCATTCTGAAAATTCGCACAGACAGGGTGGCGTTTTTTAATAATCAGATTGTCATCCCGATTCATAAAAAGCAACTAAACACATGGAAGAATGAATTATAGTGGAGTCATTTGGGGACATTTTTTTTTTAGCCCAATTTGAACCCAGAGATCCAATCTGTAAATATTATCTCTCTCTCTTCCTCAAATTAATTATAAAGGGATCTGACTGCCTGGGTGTGCAAATGAGGATTTAACACCAACTGTCAGAAAGAGAGAGATTGAGAGTATTAGTGTGAACCGCATGAGCACTTCTGTCTATCTCTTTTTCTCTTCCTACTTTCCTGTCAATGTAATTATCCAACACAGCCAGGCTGTCATTATTAAACTTCAGAGGCTCACCATGGTGCATAGTGGAAACCTTTTACCCACGGACACACTCTCTGTTGCCCCAGACATTGAATCTGATTGAATAAACGATGAATCTGTTCGCATTTAAAGGTGTTTTTTTTCCCTTCAAAAGGACAATCCACAGGGCTGACATTCAAAGCCCCTCGTATTATGCTGACCGCTCGTTTCTGAGTCGAGCGCGAGTTGGCACAGAAGAGTGGGATTGCTTTTAGTGTATTGATCTCCCGATAGCTTCGCTCGATCAAAGTTTTGCTTTGTATTGAGGTTTTTACCTGCAGTCTGTGCTCTTTAATTAAAAGTGGGCCAAGGAGATTTAGTCATTCACAACTTATCTGTACGGTTCTACTGATATCGGGAGCAACCCGGGTTCCCATGGTAGTGCTGATAGGGGTTTCACGCACATGCATTAACCTTGGTCTAACGCTCCTCGTAGGTGTTGTCCTCATACACTTACTTTTCGAGACAAAGTGCAATAGAGAATCCGAGTCAATGTATTTAATGTACAAAAAAAAATGTTATCGTAGACATAATAGAGATTTACTGAAAAGAGAAATAAATCGTACATTAAAAAATGGTGTTCAGGAATAAATGCGATCTTTCACTCTAGTGCCATGAAGACTTTATACAAGCCATTAAACAATAAAGGCAGGCATTCATAGCTCATTGTTCAGAAGAAAAACCTTTGCTGAGAGCAAGGGCAGACACGTACCACAGACTATAGTTTGTGTCTGAGTCTCTAAAGTGTCGATCTTTTCTATCAGAAATCAATTAGTATTAACAAGAACAATAAAAGCATTGTGTTCTTGAATGCGTTTTCTATAATGCTCCACATTATAATGCTTATTGAAGAAGAGGACTTGGAACACATGACCTGTACTGATTTATCAAGGGAAAATTCTGTATGGTGATTATTTGTCATTTATGAAAGGAAGCTCCAGTGTCGGCGCTTTATCACAGCCAGCAGTTTTTTTCATTGAGGCTTCATTATTATATTATATATATATATATATATATATATATATACATCTTTGTCGCTTGATGTACATAGATAACCCTATATATATCTATATATTTATATATATATATATATATATCTATATATATATATATATATATATATATATATATATTATATATATATATATATATATATAGATATATATAGATATATATATATTTCTTTCAGCCCTCTAATTTCCCTAATTATCTTCCCTTTCACTCCTTCCCATAAAGAGGAAATTAGGTGCTTGCAGTGCGCCATCTGTTTCACTTTTTCATTGTCATTTAAGCCTATTCTTATGTAGCTGGATGGACAGGTATTTGCTTAAAAAAAAAAAAGGTAGAGCTAATGGTCAACATAAACATGCAATCTATTATTCATTGGACTGCCAGAAAACTGCTCCATAATTCATCTTCTTTGCCCAGAAGAATTTTCATTGATCTGTTACATTTTGGCCCTTCAGCATTTGGCCTCGTATTTCTCACACAGCCGCTCAGGCATGCCTTTTTCCGGGACCGTCTTGGACCTGACCTATTATATCAATCACTATAGAATATAGAATTATGCAGAATAAAGTGCACCTTGAAGAAGACGCAAGATAAGGGGTGGGACGTGGGGGGATACATTTCACAGTGAGGAGTAGAATAATGAGTGTGTGTGTGTGTGTGGGGGGGGGGTTGTTTTCAGTTCACCAATTGCACTAAATGTTAAAAAGAGTTGGTTAAATTACTCAATGACATTATTATGTGCTTTCAGTGATATAACCATAATTCTCAAACCAGGTTTCAAAGATTAAAAAAAGGCAACAGGTACGTCTAAGCCAGCGCTCCTGAGTGGTGCAGTGACTCATACTGGGATCTCCGGCACAGTCTGGAAGCACATCAGTCTGGATTTAATGTATAAAATCCCTGCTGTCAGTATGCAAGCGTTATTAAACGCTTAAAAAGGACCATGCGATAAAATTGAAATATCCTAGTTCGCGTTCAGAGGATTGACTTCAAGAGCAGGTGCATGCCGTGCCGTCGTTTTTGCTGCGTAGAGTTGATTTTAATAAACTAATGTTTGTCCTTCTTAATCCTTAATCCTGGCTGACTTTGCACACGCAACTTTCTCTGTGCCCACAATAAAACAGTGGATAAGAATGTGTATATATCGATATGCACACATTAAGGCACGATGTAAATAAAGATTGACACTATTATTTTTGGAGGCGTGGCGGAACGGAAATTGGCACTTACCGAATCATAATAAACCTTACATATTATTCAAACATGGGTTAGAATCAGTAAATAATGCAGAGAGCGATGTTGCATGGAATATGTGTATCTATATTACTTAATATGTTATCTTTCTGTCTGTCTGCCTCTTTTTTTATCTCTTAGATCTCGGCCTGGATCAGTTCGTGGTGAAACGCTATGATGGAAAGGTAGGCTGTGTGCTTTGTGTGTGTGTGTGTGGGGATGAGTGGGTGGAAGCAGAGAGAGGTTACCTAGATATTGTTCTGCCCAGCAGGATGTTACCGGGGAACGTGCGTTTCAAAAGCCGCTTCTCATAAAGACGTTATTCTTTCTCTTCAGAAGGACCGAGGCCTTGGATCCTTCCTGACGTCTTTCTCTCGACGTCTCCCTGCTTTGGTCATTGAGTCATAAAAAGAAAAATGCTTGATGCTTTTGTGTATCGGTGTATAAGTACTTGTGTTTAGAAGTACCTAACCCAATTCTATTCTCTTTGCAAGACAGTAAACAAGTTGAAGAGAGAAGAAGCATGTTTCTCTTTTTGTCCTAATTCTAACCACTGAATCGCACCGAGGCAAAACTTCTGCTTTGTCCCTTGTATAACCTGCGTGTTACTGTATTACATATAACGATAATGAGACACAGACAGTCGGGTAATAGAAATGTAGATTTGGAATCGACATGTATATAAAAACTAAAAGGAATGAGTTCATGCAAAATATTCGAATTGTAGAGTGTAAAGAGTTTCGGAACAAATGTTGTATGTTTTCTGTTATTCAACCGTCCACAAGCTCACTCAGTGTTCATACAATGAAGAGTAATATGAGGCTTAGCCTCGTTGCTCTTCTCTCCCCAGCCATTAGTGCCATTATCCGTGGGAGGCATCCAGTGCAGTCACAAGTGCAAATGGAGTAGCTCTTTATGAACTGAACCTTGGACGACGCACTTGTCTTTGGCCCCCAACCGGGCTTGTCTCACCCACCCACACGCTGATTAGCCCACTCTAAAGATATGATATAAAAAATCACAACTGTAAAATTATCGGTGGAACCTTGCACAATGCTTTACTGCTCTTTAATGTTTTATCTATGCGTCCATTTTTCCCTCTTTTATACATAATGCATTAAGTATTCTTGACAAAAACTTTTTGAAATAACCATACATTGCCTCTTGGTGGTTTAGTGGTTAGCACGTTCGCCACACACCGACAGGATCCGGGTTCGATTCCCATCTCGGCCATGTGTGTGTGGATTTTGCATGTTCTCCCCGTGCCTCGGGTTTTTTCTCCGGGTTCTCCTGTTTCCTCCAAAAACATGCACGATAGGTTGATTGGCACCTTGGAAAATTGTCCCTAGTGTATGAATGAGTGTGTGTGTGATGGGTTGGCATTCCATCCAGGGTGTATCCTGCCTTAATGCCCATAGACACCTGAGATAGGCACAGGCTCCCCGTGACCAGAGGGAAGATCGGATAAAGCGGTCGAAGATGAATGAATGAATGAATGAATGCCTCTGAAAGACAACCTGGTGTTTTTAATTGAAAACATTTCCATGACTCTAATTAGATGGTCCAGTTAAATAGCCTGTAGAATGTTCCTGCCCCGACCCTCAGGGTCTATGAGATGCTGAACTTACAGAGGTTGTTCTGGGTGTCTTGTTTGGTGTCTGTGTAGGGTATTTTGTCACAAAGCTGCTGGAAATGTATGACGCTGCAAAGCTTTTTCTAGCAAAATGATGATGTTAATCTCAACACTGTTTCTCCTTTCTTTTTTTTCCTGCTGATTTTAAGCTTTCTACTTGATGGTTCAAGAATGCAAATGATTTTGGCGTTGTACTTTCTGCTCCCCTCACTTTCCCCTTCTTTCTTAAATACAAGTACGTTGTGAATACACAATAAGGAAATCATAAAGCTTAAATCGGCCTGATGGCATGGACACAGATCTCTCTCTCCCTCCCTCCCTATCTCTCTCTCCCTTACACACACACACACACACACACAATTCAATTACCCTTAGAAGCTCCACTGGGATTTCTGACCTCCCGGCTAAGGAAAATATCGGCATCCCGTAGGGTTAGTTATTTCCCTTCGCACAATTTTTTGCATAGCTCATCTCTCCCTCTTTTTTACTTTATTCTGTTTTATTCCTTCACTTCATATTCACAAGTCAGCCTGTTGGTCAGCTAGATCTTCCATCCAATCTTTACTTTAGGTTTATCGAGGCTCTGGGATCTTTCTCCATTCAACGCGAGTTCTTTCTGTCTCTTTATGTCGTCACGTCGAGTCCCTCTATAATAGCGCACTGTAATGGATTTGGCCCCAACTATACAGAATGTGCAGCAGCCTAATGGGCTGTGAATTACGGACGCACAATCCTAACCTTTTATATTTTCCCTCAACAGTGTTTCACAGCTTTGCGGGTGTTGCACCGGACTGCCTACTAACACACTGTTTATTAGGTGTGTGTGTGTGTGTGTGTGTGTGCCGAGTGTTCATCTGCGAAACAAGTTATTTTTCTCCCCCATTGTGTAACTAAACTGACATGTCTTTTTGTTAATGCAAAATTCAGTGTTTTATCCCTATATGTGATTACAGTAATCTAACGTAACGTAGCATATACTTTAAATGTCTTATACTGTGCCCTTGATCCTGTCTCTCACCACCTTCTACACTCATGTAACCAATAAAACTTTCCATTCTCTCTCTCTCTCTCTCTCTCTCTCTCTCTCTCTCTCTGTCTCTCCTCTGTCTATTTCTCCAAACTTCCCTCCATTTCATCCATCCAACCTCCATCCTTCCACTCCTTCCCATCCATTCTGTATGCCCGTCCCTCTGTGTAGGACTTCTGGCAGGTAATGGGACGATACTCAGCTGCATGAGCGTGCGCACGAGTGTGTGTGTGTGTGTCCGTGTGCACCTATATGCAAAAAAAAAAAAAAAAAAAAGGAAACTTCTTTTCTCTGCCTTTCTCTCTCGTTTTTCACTTTTTTATTTTATGTCCGAGCTTCAACAGATGCTGGTCCCTCTCTTTGCCTGAGCAAGCCTCCGAACCGTAGTCCTCATTTACAGCGTGCAGGAGCGAAGCCAAGCAACGCATTACTGCTATATAAATTTCACCAAGCGAGAATTTGGGATTCAGCAGAAATGTGACGCGAATAATCATCGACGGCGCGTCTTTCCGCCAATGTCGCGTTAAAGAGATGGAGAGAGAGGCGGGTCGACACGGATCGATGGGACTCCACTTTCCAGAAAAATAGGCTCCTGACCTTATGTAGCTTGAGAGAAGAAATGTGAGGAGAATCCCACAGTGATAGAGTCTTCCACTTTTCTACTGTACGTAGGAAAACATGACTGATATTTTATTTGTAGGTTTTAACGGGAGTTTGTAGTGTAGTGGCTCGGAAGGTTATGGGTTCAACTCCCAGCCACACCATACTGATGCTCCTGAGCAAGGCTTTTATCCGTATAGCTACTCTGTATGAATGAGATAAAGACATATACTATAAATATTAAATTGTAATGTATATGATCACGGATATTTTACAATATTCACTCTTTAAAGTTTTATAGTATTATATGCGTTACATAGGTTTCTCTGGTAATTTGTGTATTGTATTGAAACCACCACCCTTATTACACAGCGCTCCTAATATCAGTTCTCTTCATGGTAGGAGGCTTTGAGGCATACGACTTGTACACAAACACAACAGGGGCAGGGAAAGGGCAGCAGTTCTAAGTATAAGCACAGGTGTTCAACTGAACCCAAACACACACACACACACACACACACACACACACACACACACACACACCTGTAGCACAGCTGACGCTTGCACATCCCGGCGCTCTGTGGTGGAACAATGCAGCTGACCGTCCCTTCTGAATTATTAACTGTGCATACACATTCTGTTTGTGTGTACGTATATAAAAGAGTGGGGATCAGAGTCGGCGTGAATAATTTAGTCGGTTAATAATCCCGCTGCAGATCTGTCCGTTTCTATGAACATTATCCGTGTGCAGGCTTCACTCAGGCTGGAGAATTCCTAAATCTGACTGTGGACAATTTTATTTATTATGTTTTCTCTCTCTCTCTCTCGCTCTCTGTCACTTTCTATGGAGCGGAGGTCTTTGCCTGTATCTCCGCATCATCTCTCGTTCTCTCTTTGCGCGTGCATGCCCTGCTGAATGCCCGCAGGACGGGCCCTGTGACCTGGGAGTGGGTTTGTTGCCTGTTGTGCCCCCTGTCTGCGCTCTGTGGCACCACAGTTTTGCCCCCCCCCCCCCCCCCCCCCCCCCCCCCCCCCCCCCCCCCCGCCCCCCCCCCCCCCCCCCCCCCCCCCCCCCCCCCCCCCCCCCCCCCACCCCCCCCCCCCCCCCCCCCCCCCCCCCCCCCCCCCCCCCCCCCCCCCCCCCCCCCCCCCCCCCCCCCCCCCCCCACCCCCCCCCCCCCCCCCCCCCCCCCCCCCCCCCCCCCCACCCCCCCCCCCCCCCCCCCCACCCCCCCCCCCCCCCCCCCCCCCCCCCCCCCCCCCCCCCCCCCCCCCCCCCCCCCCCCCCCGACTTTTTTTTTTCTTCGCGAACCGGGAATGCAACACTCAGCCAATTCTTGTGGTCATAGGGCGCTGTGATGCCACATTTTTCTACCTAGCGTCAGGTGACCTAGGTAGACAGGCAGTGGGCGGGGTGCGGTAATGAGCGTGTGGCATGCTAATAGAGCTGCTGCTAGTGGAAAATGGTGTGATGGCTTGTGGCTGAATTTGTTGACTTTACTTTTAGGCTTTCAGTCTCATCAGGAGACCTTCGATGACAGTTGGGGGTTGGCTTGCGCGCACACACACACACACACACACACACACACACACACAAATATTGTCATTCACACACACACACACACACACACACACACACACACACAACAATCTAAAGAAACAACATTTGCAATTCATTTGTTCCCAAATGGCATAAAGATGAAGGATAAAATGAGTTTTGTGGATGCAAGCTGTGTGTTTTGCGTGTGTGTGTGTGTGTGTGTGTGTGTGTAAGACCTGTATAATAATAGAGGACCTTTTCCAAAGTCCCTGATGGATGATGTGAGTTACTGATTGGTGTTTGACACTGCGCATGGCCTATACATTTTGTCAGGACCAACTCGTATTCGGTTCTGTCATGCGTTTTATTTATTTATTTATTTTCTGTATTTTTGTATTTCACGTTTTATTTATAGCTTTTTGGCTGTAGATGTCGTAAAACAGCAAAAAAGAGGATCCAAGACGCGAATGCACTTTCTACTAGCTTTCTCTCTTTTTTTCTCCCCCCCATCGGCGATAGTCTCTTAATATAGCGAGTACACAAGGGTTTTCTTCTCTGACCCTCAATTTACATCTTTCAGGAAGAAAAGCAAGCCTTTGCATGTATGAGGTCGTCTTGATTGATCGATTTAATCACACTTTCACGCTCTTTTATGAATCTGTCCATCAGTAGTACTGAATCAAAAGGAAACTCGGGCGCGCGCACACACACACACACACACACACACACACACACACACACACACACACACACACACACACACACACACACACACTTGATAAGCAAAGAGCCAGTGCTCTGTGTAGTGGCTTTTCCTCATGTCTGAGTCTCAACTTCCCACAACCAGCAGGAACCCCCGAAGCAAGACTAGCCGAAAAGAAATGAACGAGGCAGAAGTTCCCCTCCAGCACACTTTCATTCTGGTGCACATTCTGGTTCCATTCCGCCTTCTTCTCAGCACTTTTAATTCCTCTACCAGGCCTCAGCGTCAGCTATTCACAAGTTAATGTCTGTTTTTGATTGCTTATAAATATTTATTGAGTGCATAGCTACTTCCAGTGATTTCAAATATTGTCGTGTTGTTTTGTTATTGGAACCTATAAACAACATGCCATAAGTGCTGTTTCTATACAGCTGTTCCTTAGTGCTGTCTTCATGTAGTCTCAGATATGTCTCACTGTTATCTTTGCACCTTCTCAGCTTTGCTGTCTTCCTATAGTCTCAGCTGTGTCTCTGTATAGTCTCAGCTGTGTCTCTGTGCTGTCTTCTTATAGTCTCAGCTGTGTCTCTGTGCTTTCTTATAGTCTCAGCTGTGTCTCTGTGCTTTCTTATAGTCTCAGCTGTGTCTCTGTGCTGTCTCTCGTATAGTCTCAGCTGTGTCTCTGTGCTGTCTCTTATAGTCTCAGCTGTGTCTCTGTGCTGTCTCCGTATAGTCTCAGCTGTGTCTCTGTGCTGTCTCCGTATAGTCTCAGCTGTGTCTCTGTGCTGTCTTCTTATAGTCTCAGCTGTGTCTCTGTGCTGTCTTCTTATAGTCTCAGCTGTGTCTCTGTGCTGTCTTCTTATAGTCTCAGCTGTGTCTCTGTGCTGTCTCCGTATAGTCTCAGCTGTGTCTCGGTGCTGTCTCCGTATAGTCTCAGCTGTGTCTCTGTGCTGTCTTCTTATAGTCTCAGCTGTGTCTGAGTGCTGTCCGCATATATTCTCAGCTTTGTCTCAATCCGGTCTCCAGACTCTTTTAGTTGCATGTCAATCCTGTCTTCATACCCTTTTCTGATGTTTCTCAACGCAGTCTCAGCTGTCTTCATACTTTTTCAGTTGCATTTCAGCACCGTTTTCATACCGACATGTCTTTACGATGACTCAGCTGTTTATCAATACTGTCTCTTTATGCTGCCATCGTCGGTGATGCATCAGAAACGGCCTCACTGCTGTCTTCATTTCTCTGCAGTGCCATAGTATTTTCTCAGGGCCTGGCATTTAATACTAATTTAGTAGTGTTTTTATCTCAATCATCTTTTTTTTTTTTCTTCTTCAAATGCCTCGGTTGTGTCTCAGTGCATCTTTGATTTTCTCTCTGTCAAGTTTCTGCTTCTATCCAGTCATCCGGGTGTGACTTGGCATTCGTATCATCTTAGCGCTGCTGTCATGCCGTTTTTTTGCTGAGTCTCAGACACATGTCATCTCCGCCGAGACTCAGCACTGTCTTGGTGTTACGCATCAACTTAGACCATGTGGTGCTGAGCAGAGCAGCAACCATTAGACATACAAGTCCAGCTGTCAGTTTCTCTTTCAACCCCTCCCTCTCGCACATCCCTTGCTCTGTGGGCCCCTGAAACACCCCTTCTGTCTGGCAGCTGTGTGTGTGTGTGTGTGTGTGTGTGTGTGTGTGTGTGCGCCCATGTGTGGGTGTTGTTTTCAAGCTTTGCTTCTTTCTTTGTGTTAATTTATAGCCCTGCTGAGTGTTTTGTGTTTGTTCCTGACCTGGAAAGGTGCTGCATGTTCCTTGAGCATCTCTGAAGGTGACAGCAGGGACAGCAAGGACAACACACTCTAATAACTTGCTTTTGCAGCAGTCGCTTCTACCCAGACTTCCCCTGTCTGCAATAAAAATAATTTACCCTCCCCTGCTATTTCAACCCAAAACACACACTCGCACTAGCTCCCTCCTCAGCCGTGCACTTAGATCTGATTATTCCTGCAGCACTCCACTGACTAGAGGACTTGTGTACTTAATGACACGTCAGGTTTCATAGGTTCATACACCAAAAGTTTCAAGACTAGCTGCGTTCACGAGAAAAGTGCGTTAAATATCTACATTTGCTCACTATCATTTATAAAATAGTTCCCTTGCACAGCGCTCCCAGAGTTCCTGCCTCCTTCCGCAACAATCCCCCCCCCCCCCCCCCCCCCCCCCCCCCCCCCATCCCCCCCCCCCCCCCCGTTCCGCTGTCACAAGGACAGAGAATAGATTTGTCCAATTAGCCGTCTCTATTTGCAGATTTGCGTAGAAAAACGTTGCGCAACATTTACCTGTACAAGGACTATTTTTTTTCCCCTCCCAACTTGTAAAATGTAGGTCGGCTGATGCTTGTGAGGGCATTTGAATAATGCAGCTGTGCAGTCTATAAGGCAGAACAAAGGGTTTTTTTTGTGTGTGTGTGTCGAGGATGCTGCTTTATTTTCGCTGACTAGACCGTGCGCTAAATAGAATACGTATTCATTTTTGTCAGAATATTGCCCCCCTTTTTTTTTTGTTATTCAAGAATAAAAGCGACTCGTTTATTTATGGACTGTAAAACAAAACAACAAAAAAGTGTCTTATGTGCGAAAACAAATGTTTTAATTGTTAAAAATTGTTAATTCTAGTTATTGCAATTAATACAGAATCGGATAAGAAATAAATCCTCACAAGCCAAGAGTGAATGAGTGGGTGTGTATTAAGGTGTGTGTGTGTGTGTGTGTGTGTGTGTGTGTGTGTGTGTGTGTGTGTGTGTGTGAGGGAGAGATGCATATAAGAGATACATATAACCGTCCCTGCTGAAGTCAGTAATGGTAAGGATGTTGTTGTTTTTTTTGTTTTGTTTGTTTTAAACCCACTCTCTCTCCTTCCTTGACACTCTGATGGGATCTCCAGCAAGCGGAGGTAACGCACAGACTGAAATCTGGCATGGTGTGTGTGCGCGTGTGTGTGTGTGTCTGAGAGAGAGAAAGAGAGAGTGTGTGTGTGAGTGAGAGAAACAATGCAGTCTGTGTTTGGAAGTTGTTATTCAGTCACTGTGTGAGGAACTGAATGCAGGACAAACCACTTCACTGTGTTTGTTTGACTTTTGTGTAGTCCTTTGTGTCCGTATATTCAATACCGTGGTATCACATTATAATCCTGTACACTGATTTATGTGTCACTGTGATGATGATGATGACAATAATCTGTTCTCTTCATGTTCCCTCTTCCCTCTGCCGTGTCTGCCTGAATGAGTATGCTGCACTTGCATGGTCTGTGGTTGTTATGTAGTGTATGTGTGTGTGTGTGTGTGTACTTGTGTGTGTGTGTGTGTGTGTGTGTGTATATATATATATATATAAGCATGCCACTGTATGTGTGAATGTGTGTGTGTTTGTATAATATTCATAGTGCTCATTCTGCAGTTGTTATGCATTGTAAACAAATGCAGATGTGCAGATAACACTGTCTATCCCCCTCTCTCTATCGGGATCAACAGAAGATTTCTCAAGAGCGGGAGAAGTTCGCCGACGAGGACAGCATCTTCTATTCGCTCGGCGAATGCGGCCTCATCTCCTTCTCCGACTACATCTTCCTCACCACCGTTCTCTCTAGTGAGTGTTTGTTTTTCTTTCGTCCCCTTTAACCATCTGGGATTCGCTCGTTCTAGGAGGTGACTGGAGTGCCAAGGGGACGTGACCAAGGTGTATAATGTTGTTGTAGGAACATGTGCTTCTCATTTACACACCATACACAGAATTCTCTCTGGATGTTACGCGTGTCTGATTCTTCGATCTAAAGCCACACTTCAGTCACATCTGCCGTACCTTCGCCGCTCGACGATGGCCGGCAAAGTTGGGTTAAACGCTGATTCTCTTGCACCTGGAATCCGAATTGATGTTTCTTTTGTTTCTAAGCGAAACGTTAAAGATGCATATGAATCAGCCAATGCGCTTCATTAGGGAATTCAGCATGGTGAAAATACTTATGGCAGCAAATATTACATTTACTTAAGTGCCTTCTGACTACAGGTCTGTTCTTTTCCTGTTGGGTCTCCAGGAAGACGCAGTTCTATGTCTGCCCCGTTAAATCTATATTCTGTGTGATACCCAGGACACGACCCCACTCTCCGTAGTGATGCGTCATATTCACCTAGCTGAGCGAAAGAGTTTAGCCAGGAGTAATCGATCTACATGTCCAATGTTGGATGCAAATTATATCTCACTTTCTAAATAATGAAAGTGTATCGCATATACTAATAACTATTCATAAGTGAATAGCGTCATCTCTGATGGCTCCATGGGTTAATGGTGCAATCTGGTCTCCTAAAGAACATCGGCTGGCCCCTGTGTGTGGGACTGTTAAGTTACCGGCAACCAGAAAGAATGAAAAAGTAAATCCGGCTGGGGGGGGCACGGTGGTTTAGTGCTTAGCACTAAGCATTCGCCTCACACCGCCTGGGTCGGGGTCCGATTCCCGTCTCGGCCATGTGTGTGTGGAGTTTGCATGTTCTCCCCGTGCCTCAGGGGGTTTTTCTTTAGGTTCTCCGGTTTCCTCCCGTTCCAAAAACATGCGCGGTAGGTTGATTGGCACCTTGGAAAATTGTCCCTAGTGTATGAATGTGTGTGTGAATGTGTGTGTGTGTGTGTGTGTGTGTGCCCTGCGATGGGCTGGCATTCCATCCAGGGTGTATCCTGCCTTAATGCCTATAGACGCCTGAGATAGGCACAGACTCCCCGTGACACGAGGGAAGATCGGATAAAGCCGTAGAAGATGAATGAATGAAGTATATAGCTTTTTTAATCAATACAAAACAATGCATCACGGTACAAAATGCCAACTTTTTGTTCCAAAGCACACTTTTTTCAAATACGATGCAAATCATTGAATCTTGCTAATATTAATAGCATCATCACCAATAGCTACTCTTATTTCTAGTTCGTCCAAAGTACAGCACATGCTCTAGAGACCATCTCGTTTATGTGTCGTCCTTTAAGCTTTTAAGCAGCAAATGTGCTTTTGGGTGCATTTTCTTTACCTCCAGTGCCCCCTGTAATTAACCCCGTATCCGGCCGTCATTATCAGCTGCATCGATCGCTAACCTCGAGCTAAACCTGTATGATATCGCTCCATAACTCTGCAACCACGTCATCTTGTGTATCATCCTTATTAAAGGTGACAGAAAGAAAGAAAGATCAAAACAATGCTCTTCTTAGTTAGCTAGTTTTACACAATCATGCATGTCAACACGGTATCACTCTTTTTTCTAAACATCATCACACAGAATCAAATCATGGCTCTCTGGCGATTTTATTATGTCTTAAAAAGTGATATTAGACCATGGGGCGTTCAATTACCTCTTCCTTTGAAGCCTAGCGAGCAATACGGATGGCAGGTGGAAATGGGGGCCAGTGAATGTGTGTGTGTGTGTGTGTGTGTGTGTGTGTGTGTGTGTGTGTGTGTGTGTGTGTGTGTCTCATTAGAATAACAGATGTATTGCATTAATTGTTGTGCTCCATTCCAGCAGCTGTAGCTGTGCAGGATCGGTAGTAATGATCAAAGTAATGATTCAAAATTCATTTCAGTCTGTTCCTGTGTTGTGCACACTAATCGGTTAATCAGTAATCTGCTCAATTTTCTATAATGATCACTTTTACTTGACAATTAGCCGTGCTTTTGTTCATTATTAGCACAGAGATCAACATAGCTTTATTTATTTATATATTGCTTTATTTCCCCCATTCTAGCTCCTCAGAGAAACTTCGAGATCGCCTTCAAGATGTTTGATTTAAACGGGGATGGCGAAGTGGACTTGGAGGAGTTTGAGCAAGTATGAACACACACACACACACACACACACACACACAGAGAGGGAAAGAATAAACACTGCATGTTTGAGCTTTGAGGCTTCTCCTTTTTTTTGTAAACCAGAGATCCCATAAACTGCCTTTAAATGATTTCTTTTAAATCATTCACTCCTGCAAAGCTTCATCTAGAAAAGAGCCTGACATTTCATTTCAAATGTGACTTCCTAATGGTCCGGTTACACATGAGCAGACATGCTCAGAGCTGTACTTGAGGTTCTGTGAATTGAGCAGAACTGCTGCTGTGTAATTTCAGAATAACATTCGGTTTGAATCTTTTAATTAAAAAATAGAATCTGGTAATGCCCTTACACCATGGCCCATGATCTCCGGGGATCTCGCGTATCAAAGTGGGCTTTTATACTGTGTTTAACACTAGAAATTCAGTAGACAATTGGATGAATTTGGATGAATCAATTTCAATAAAATGACTTTTCCATATATGGCGAACAGCTTTACATGTGTGCAATATATTTTCCAGCTCGCCCTGCACATTGTGTGTTTTTGTCCAAATCCTATGAGAAAGAAAACGCAGAAATATAAAAGCTTCATGAAAAAGCTTAACGGCTGTTTTGGACAACCTTCCCTTACAGCGCATCACAGAAACTCAAGGCCCGCGTGACGAATGCGGCCCGCCAACTCGTTTCATGTGTCCCGCAAGATCTTAAAAGATGTAGGATTGTCTTCAAATAAGGCTATAAAGTGTGCATGGACAACAAACTACATCTCCCACAATGCATGCGGCTTTGTTACCTAAAGGCATCCCGCCACTAGATTGCAGTGTATCCCACATCTGCGTTTACCGAGCGCCATTTTTTACAACATGTGGAATTAAGAAATTTCTACAAATTAACGTAAAATGTCCAGGAAGCAAAAAATGTATGCCAATTTAAGGCACTTCCAAAAAAGATGGGAAAGCGAATACATGTTTGTGCTGAAAACCGGTATGTGTTTTGTGTTATGAGGCGGTATCGTTTGTCAAAGAGTATATACTGTCTTATACTTACAACTGGCCCTTCGAGGGCAACCATAATGCTGATGTAGCCCACGGGGACAATGAGTTTCTCACCCCTGCCTTACACTGTCCAGTTTTTCTTAAAAAGTGTATTTGAAACTAAATCAATTTTTCTCTCCACTGTTAGCGTTTGTGGAATGAAAAACCACATGTTTTCGTTCCATAATGGGAGAGCTTGTGCAGTTTGCTACAGATGTGAGTTGCAAGTCTGACTGGTGCACAATCAAAGGAGAATCCACTATGAAATGCAGAAAATGTACTAAAACGCATAAACCAGTGATTCTCGGAGCAGAGAAGGCCTTGCTGGCCCCGAAGGCCCCCCACAGCTCGGCAAATTGTTTCCCTTGTAAAACAATTCATTCCATTCAATCTATAGATGTCTTTTCAGATTATTTGTCCTTTTATCTGTACCACTTGTCTGTACATTGTTGTAAGCACCACAGTCTGCAATTACTCTGGCAAAATTATGCTGACAGGGCTATAAGTGGAATCAGCTCACCCTCTATTACACTTTCCTTACAGCTAGGGCATTCTGCGTAAGCAAGATCAGGGGCATCTCCTAAATATACGCACATCATGTACCTTGATAAATCGCCGTGTTTGGATGATAAATCTCAAACCCGTCTGACCCATTTTAATGAATGATGCCAACCAGTTACACATGAGCCAAAAAAAGTCCTTTAGAACCAATCCAGAAATGCTCATGAGCACATCTAATTATGAAAACACCATATTTTACTCCTAAATATTCATATATTAATTTCATATATATGATGTGCATGTGTGTATTTCAGGTTCAGAGTATAATCCGTTCCCAGACCAGCATGGGTATGCGGCATAGGGATCGCTCCACCACGGGAAACACTCTGAGGACATCTGGCTGCAGTTCAGCTCTCACCACCTACTTCTTTGGGGCCGACCTGAAGGGCAAACTCACCATCAGCAGTTTTCTGGAGTTCCAGAGGAAACTGCAGCACGACGTTCTGAAGCTTGAGGTACGGCAATCAAAGAGAAATAGTGGATTTACAGAAATACCACTAGAATAAGGGATAACGTTGGAATACACTGCGAAGTATTTCTCAAACATCCCCCCCCCCCCTGTTTATTTATTTATTTATTTTTCAACAGCAAAGGCAATTGATTATGAATCTGGAATGATTTTGCACTCCTGAGCCATCCATTATAATCCATCACCACTATGACTCCGCCCCTTTTTCCACTATGTCACATTAGTACTCTTGGAATTTTAAAGATTTGCTGATGTAGCGCTTAACTTTCTCTTAAGTTAAATGGGGTATGTCTTGGGATCATCCATGTGAAATAAAATCGATTAATCTAGTTTTGACATGTATAGTTAAGTCAGTGTTCTATATAAAAAAAAAACGCTGTAAATGTTTTAAAAATTGTAGGTCATCATTGTAAGTTGTCTTTATTAATCAAATTACATC
Source organism: Kryptopterus vitreolus (assembly GCA_030449085.1). Lineage (NCBI taxonomy): Eukaryota > Metazoa > Chordata > Actinopteri > Siluriformes > Siluridae > Kryptopterus > Kryptopterus vitreolus. The sequence continues at coordinate 5,825,104 of JACRUU010000014.1, forward strand.
GTACGTGTATATACATATAATTAGAGCTCGCCCCATATATTATATATTGTCAGAGTATATATTATGCGATTTGTTTTGGCCAATATGTTGCCAATTTTCTTTAACATGTAATAGCTTATAGTTAATTTATTAGACTTGATACAGAAAATGGGGCACGGTGGCTTAGTGGTTAGCACGTACACCTCACACCGCCAGGGTCCGGGTTCGATTCCCGTCTCGGCCATGTGTGTGTGGAGTTTGCATGTTCTCCCCGTGCCTCAGGGGTTTTTCTCCGGGTTCTCCGGTTTCCTCCCCCAGTCCAAAAACATCCACAGTAGGTTGATTGGCACCTTGGAAAATTGTCCTTAGTGTGTGAATGTGTGTGTGTGTGTGCCCTGTGATGGGTTGGCATTCCATCCAGGGTGTATCCTGCCTTAATGCCCATAGACGCCTGAGATAGGCACAGGCTCCCCGTGACCCGAGGGAAGATCGGATAAAGCCGTAGAAGATGAATGAATGAATGAATGATACAGAAAATTATTTAAATGAACAATTTGTTGAATAACACAAGCCTCTCTCATGCATGATAAGCCGTTTGGCTAATTAGCTTAGCAAGTGACTTCATGAGAAAAATCAAGAAATCGCTCGACCTCTGTAATGACCACCAGTGCAAAATAGTTCAGAATGCCACAATGGCTTTGAACCAATGATGAAAATGTTGAGCATTGATCAATACCATACAAATATCTGCAGCCACCCATTCACCACTCACTCCTCTGCACAAAATCTTTACTTTTCCTAATTTAATTTCACCCCCTTTTGCGTGACTGTATTGACACTTGATGTTATATTCTTGCCCAGGGCATTGACCTTCCATGTAATGGAAAGAGATGTGGGGGATGGTGAGAGCGCAATAAAAAAAAAAAGAAGACAAAAATGGCTTAAGCAGACAAGGCAGAGTAACAGATTGTTCCTATGCTGGCAGCCCCAAGTCAGCATGTGTCCATTTCAGGTCAGCTTTGTCACTAAGAGCTGCGTCGCTATTTTTGATTTTTCACTCTTAATGTAAGAGCCGAAGCGGCGGGGCTAGCTTTACTTTTTTTTTTTTTTTTTTTTTTTTTACGTGCTGTCCAGTCTGTTATAACACCGACATTTCCACCATCACCCAACCGTTACTTACATTTTCTGTCTTCCTTTGGCCTCTCTCTGGCGCCAATGTCTACATGATGGACATTCCCACTTAAAGGGAATGAGTTTGGGCTCGGCTAGAAAGACAAAGAGACAGGAAAATAAAGAGTGAGTGGGACATCTCTGACTGCTTATTGTCAGTTCCATCAGGTCACATGATGATGCGTGTGGTGATGATGAAGATGAAGATTAGCCTCAACAATCCCAAATTAAATCTTGCATTCTCAGAATTAAAATGTTTTTTTGTATTCAAAAACACACAAGAATGCACAAAGCCGGAGAAGGACTCCTGTTCTCCACTCCGTGTCCGACGTTGGGTTCAACTCTAGATTGTATGGATTTTGTATTAGTTGGGATGGTGTGTGGATTCAAGTACAAGTCAGATTATACTTGCCTTGCTTAAAGAAAAGCACGTGCACACATGCACAGATCATATATATCACTTCAGTGCTTCTTAAGCGTACAGTGTGTACGAGCAGACCAGTCCCTGAGTTGCTGTGCTGTCTGGATGATGCATGACTGTGCTAGCTCATGCCTCATCACGGAGCACAAAGGAGATTTACATACAGATTGGGTGCCAGGGGAAAACTGTGCAAGAGGAAGAAATCACCAGCAAGGGCCTTTTTTCGTCCAATACTAAATTTATCTACGAGATATAAACAGTATAAAAGAATTGGATTATTTTCTGCATCCTTCGTTATCTTTCTGTGTGTGTGTGTGTGTGTGTGTGTGTGTGTGTGTGTGTGTGTGTGTGTGTGTGTGTGTAGTTTGAGAGGAATGACCCAGTGGATGGAAGGATCACGGAGAGGCAGTTTGGAGGAATGCTGCTCGCTTACAGCGGGGTTCAGTCGCGCAAACTCAAACAGATGCAAAAAGGCCTGAAGAAGATGTTCAAAGACGCGCAGGTAAGTGTTTAGGGACGTAATCATACCACTACCATCAAGGTAAAATACGCTATTAGCCTTTTTCAATAGATGAGTACACCTCTCTCTCTCTCTCGCTCTCTCTTTCTCTTTCTCTCTCGGCCAACACATTCCCTCTGTACCTTTACAAACTATTGACCATCTTTTCATCGCGACTCGCACCTTATTGCCAAATTAGCTTCCTCGTTGTCGAGATTATAATGTGGGCTTCCTGATTCATTGTCGAGGTTGTAATGTCGAATTTTGTCTGGGAGAACTGCATTCAAATAAAATCAAATATACACTTGTATGACTCTGAATGAGGTGAATTGGGCATTGAGGAATAGAAAACTCAATTTCAGATCTTCTGCTTTGGTTAAAGAGTACTTTAATGTGCATCTCTTCTCTCTTAATGACTGTAATCAGGTAATTAGCCATATCCTGCTCACTTATCCACCTCTCAGGGAGCGCTCCGCTCAAACGTCTTGCACATCCCGATACACACCCGGTCGCCCTGTATACAACCTGGATTCAGCCGTTAACTCTTTAGTGTTTTGCACGATGCTGCTTACAGACTTGTCATCAAATCAAACATTTTCCCTTTCCTAGCTTTATGACCTCATTAATTAAACACCTTTGTTTTTCTTCAGGTACATCTCTATTGCAAAAGCCTGATATCGTAAAACAAATAAGCAGCCTGTTTACCGTTATTGCCTTTTTTAGGCTTCATTGGACAGAATTCAATCATTCTGTCACTTCTCACTTGCCTCTATTTGTGTTCATTAGGGAATCACGTTTGAAGAAGTGGAGAATTTTTTCACCTTTCTGAAGAATGTGAATGACGTGGACACCGCTCTGAGTTTCTACCACATGGCGGGTGCCTCTATAGACAAAGGTAAACACACACATTGTATTTTTTGTGCAAACGTCATACTTTTTTGGGACTGCTGTCTACCAGGCGCACAGTGGTTTATAGGTTAGCACGTTCGCCTCACACCTCCAGGGTCCGGGTTCGATTCCCGTCTCGGCCATGTGTGTGTGGAGTTTGCATGTTCTCCCCGTGCCTCAGGGTTATTTCTCCGGGTTCTCCGGTTTCCTCCCTGGTCCAAAAACATGCACAGTAGGTTGATTGGCTCCTCTGAAAATTGTCCCTAGTGTATGAATGTGTGTGTGAATATGAGTGTGTGTGTGTGTGCCCTGTGATGGGATCAGATCAAGATCTCTGCTTAAATAACCCCCGGAATCCTGATCACTGCATCGCTATCCACTGTTTCTTTATTGATCTGGAGAACTGTATCTGCTGCTGATCATATTCTGTGTCACTGTCTTTTCTGAAGCGCTTGCAGTCCCTCGCAGCGTGGCATAATTAAATATAGTGTAGGTGTGCGAATCAGGTGGCAGGCTGCCGTATCTATGGCAGCGTGGCCGCGCACGAACGGCGGCGCTTTAACACCGCTCAGAGCTATTCATTCTGGCTCTCGAGTCGATGATAACAAGGCTGAGTATTTAAATGATCGGTCATCTAATATTATTCAGATCGTTTTTAAATAGATATGATTCAACAGTGTGTGCTTTTTCAATTGTTTTTAAGTTAAACAGGTTGAACCCTTTAGATAATAACCATGTTATGCCCCATGACTATACATTTTTTTGTTTTTGCCCAGGAATTTATATTGCAAAATAAGATTGCACTTCTATATATGCATAAAGAACATCACATCCTGCCGCATAAACCAAACTCTCACACACACACACACACACACACACACACACACACACACACACACACACACACACACACACACACATATTGTCAGTCCCTGACAAAAGTCTTGTCGCTTGTGTACAAATTGACCTGAAGTGCCGCTGAAATATATTTCTAATCAAGATTTTTTTACAAGAAATGGCTCATTTTAATCCCAACAGCTTTTGTAATAATGTTTCAGTGCAAAACGAAACTGTCAAAAAGTATTCTAATATTCACAGCTTGGTAAAGCCCATTGAGTCAATTTTTTGCAAAGACATAAGTGTTGTTGCCTTGTCATATGAGCTTCACCTGTGACTAATAATGGATCAATTAGGTCTCAGGTGTGTATAAAAAGAACCCCAGTACACTAGACCTTCACCTCAACTGCAACTAGACCTCTGCAAACATGCCTAAGATTCACCCTGAGACTAAAGTGTTGATTATCAAGAGGCTGAAGACCAGATCCACCTGCTGATGTGGCAGACACCTTCAATGTGTCTCAGCGTCAAGTACAGAGGATAAAAAAAAGATTTGAAGAGACTGGAGACGTTTTTGACAAGCCCAGGTCAGGCAGACCCCGCAAGACAACTGCTCGAGAGGACCGTTTGTTGGCTCGAAAATCCAAGGCCAGCCCATTTTCCACTGCAGCAGAGCTCCACGAGACCTGGTCACCTGAAGTCCCCGTGTCAACCAGAACAGTTTGTCGGATTCTATCTCGAAATGGCCTCCATGGTCGAATCAGTGCCCAGAAGCCAGGCACTAAACAAAAGACGATTGAAAAACCGCGTGGCATTTGCCAAGGCCCACAGCCTGCTAAAAGGATGGACGCTGGAAAAGTGGCAGAAGGTGGATTTTTCAGATGAATCTTCTGTTTGAATTACACCACAGTCGCCGCAAATATTGCAGGAGACCTACTGGAGCCCGCATGGATCCGAGATTCACCCAGAAAACAGTGAAGTTTGGTGTCGGAAAAATCATGGTCTGGGGTTACATCCAGTATGGGGGTGTACGAGAGATCTGCAGGGTGGAAGGCAACATCAATAGTCTAAAATACCAAGAAATCTTAGCTACCTCTTATATTCCCAACCATAAAAGAGGCCAAATTCTGCAGCAGGATGGTGCTCCATCGCATACTTCCATCTCCACATCAAAGTTCCTCAGGGCGAAGAAGATCAAGATGCTCCAGGATTGGCCAGCCCAGTCACCAGACTTGAACATCATTGAGCATATGTGGGGTAGGATGAAAGAGGAAGCATGGAAGACTAAACCAAAAAATATTGATGAACTCTGGGAGGCTTGCAAGACTGCTTTCTTTGCTATTCCTGATGACTTCATCAATAAGTTGTATGAATCCTTGCCAAACCGCATGGATGCAGTCCTTCAAGCTCATGGAAGTCATACAAGATATTAAATTTGGATCTCACAGCACCACTACTTAATTTGCTGACATATTTTTGTATTTGCAGTAAATTTGTTCAATTTCTGTATAGGCGACAAAACTTTTGTCTTGCCAAAATTTGACCTTTCTGTTTTGATTAAATGATAAATCTTTTTTCAGTGAAACTAATTTATTTCAGTGCATTAAACATCATTTGGGAGGGTTTTAGCTGTTCATACGAGCTATTTCTAACACCAATTGATTAATTAAAAGTCAATAATAGCAAGGTTAATAGCAGGTGTTTCTACAAAATAGATAAGCGACAAGACTTTTGTCAGGGACTGTATATAGATGTAGGTGTGTGTGTATATGTGTATATGTATAATATATATACATATATAGACAATATATAGATTTTGTGTGTGTGTGTATATATATATATATATATATATATATATATATATATATATATATATATATATATATATATATATATAGTATATACTATATATATGGAATTTTTCTAATAAACGGTGCATTTATTTATTTATTTTACACATTTTCAAGCATCTCTGTCAATCCATTTATTTGCTGTCCATGTCTTCTGTTATTCTTCTTCTACACACACACCCACACACCCACATACACACACACACACACACATACATATATATATATATATATATATATATATATATATATATATATATATATATATATATTATACATTTAATGGAAATTGTCTGACACTGGCTTCAATAGAAAGTGCTGAAAATGAAAATAGATTTTCATGAAATGTATGAAAATTAAAATACAGGTTGAATTCAACATTCATAGAAAATATCAGAATGGACAAAAAAAAAATGTGATTTTATTTACTCATGGTGCCATTGATGTTGCTTATTCTTTTCGAGCATCTTTTCGAGCATCTCTGTCAATCTATTTTTTTTGCTGTCCATGTCTTCTGTTATTCTTCTTTTGTAGACATTAAGCAACATCCTCAGGAGAACTTGAAGTTATTTTTCGTTTCTGTGCCTAATTATGGTGCTGTTACATAACTGCCTCCATAAGGCTCGGAAATTGTTGTTCGAACAAACACAAATAGAAGAAGAATTTGCTTATAATGCTGGAGATGAAATCTGATCAAACCTAAATATGATCACAAGGACTATGTTCACACTGCAAGCACAATTTCTAAACAAAATACTATTAACTCTGTCATTGTCTGACAAGATGTAGTGCAAATATCACAAGCATTAAAATATGCGCATTAGACACACATCCAGCCATACACAAATGAAGTCTCCGCTTTCAACACGACAAGTTCATGCCATTACGCCAGTGTCTTGTCTTTCTCTAATTCGGCCTCGCCGCCATCCCCCCTCCTTTAATGCCTTTCACCCACTCTCTTCCATCTCCCACTCATCTACCGTCTTTCTTTCTCTCTGCGTCTCTCGTTCCCACTCCATTCTGGAATGAAAGAGAATTACATTTTCTGCTCAGTGCCATGCAGAACTGATAATGTAGAAATTGATTCGTCTTGGTGCAGAAATCATAACCCGGCCGCCCTCTCCCATAAGTCTCTTGTCTCCTGTGCGTAGTCAAAGCAAATCAATGGTTCTTATGGAGACTAAAGACCGTGTCATGGTCTCGCTTCTTTTTTTTTTTTTTTTTTTACTTTATAGTTGCTCATCTGGGACCGAGAGGCTGCTGTGTGGCAGTTGATTGTTATCCAGTCCCTCACTGACATCCTCAGTACCTGTTGTCTGTTTGTATTTTTATTTTTATTTTTCCATTTCCTCCTCTGATCTGGGGGCACGGTGGCTTAGTGGTTAGCACGTTCGCCTCACACCGCCAGGATCCGGGTTCGATTCCTGTCTCGGCCATGTGTGTGTGGAGTTTGCATGTTCTCCCCGTGCCTCAGGGGGTTTTTCTCCGGGTTCTCCGGTTTCCTCCTGGTCCGAAAACATGCACGGTAGGTTGATTGGCACCTTGGAAAATTGTCCCTAGTGTATGAATGTGTGTGTGAATGTGTGTGTGTGCCCTGCGATGGGTTGGCATTCCATCCAGGGTGTATCCTGCCTTAATGCCCATAGACGCCTGAGATAGGCACAGGCTCCCCGTGACCCGAGAAGATCGGATATAGCGGTAGAAGATGAATGAATGAATGAATTTCCTCCTCTGATCTCCATAGAAATAGGGAGAAATAGTCTACAACCAAATAACTCGCTATTGTGTTATAACTTATCCCAGGACATTGGATAGAAATATATCAGCGGTTGATGGCTTAGTGGTTGAGGCATTAGGCTCTGAACCGGAAGGTCGCAGGTTCAAATCCCAGCACTACCAAAGGCATCTGGATAAGGGCGTCTGCTAAATACTGCAAGTGTAAATGTCACTAATGTAATGCTATTATCTTTCTGTCTTTCTTTCCATCTAGCCACAATGAAGCAAGTGGCTCGCACTGTAGCCAAAGTGGAGCTGTCTGACCACGTGTGCGACGTCGTGTTCGCTTTATTCGATTGCGACGGTAAGCGCGTGCTCCCTCCTGTCCAGAAATGAAATACAGAAGCGAAACCCGAGTGCAATTATTGACAGCATCTTTGTCTCAGGTAACGGCGAGCTGAGCAACAAGGAGTTCATCGCCATCATGAAGCAGAGGCTGATGCGGGGGCTCGAGAAGCCCAAGGACATGGGCTTCACCCGGCTGGTGCGAGCTATGTGGAAGTGCGCGCAGGACACGGCGTGGGACTTCGCCATGCCTAAACAGCAGTAACAGGGTAGAGAGAGAGAGAGAGAGAGGGAGTTAAAAATTTAATGAAAGAGAGACAGAGAGAGAGAGAGCAGCTTCATCTGCAGCCAACTAAATTAAGAAATGAACCTAAGATGGCATGTAATAAATTGTGCACATGCTGTAGTGGACAGTGCTGCTGCAGTGTGTGTGTGTGAGGAGGAGAGCGTGAGTGCACGAGAGAATCTCCAGGCTCAACCCTTTTAGATATTTTTTCAATGGTCTGGCACATCTTTAGCATATGTACAAATAAAACGGGCAAGAATTTCAACACAAAAACCACATTTAATAATAATTTCTAATACATATAGTTTTATAGATCATTATATGGGCAAAAATATCTTATCTGTTCACCAGAGGTTTGGCGGCCAGTATACACAGCTCTGGGGTACGAGTCCATGTGTCCACACTCGGACCTCCGCTTATTGTGCATGAGGGTTTCCTGTGGTTTCCTCCCTTCTTGCTAAAACATGGATATATGAATGTTGGCAACTGTAAACATGGGTACGTGGTGCCCAGTAATGCACCAGTATATTTCTGGCTTACAGCCACTGCCCCTCCCCTCCTTTCAGAGTTCAGAGGGAAACATTTGTGGTTATGCACCAAATGTGGGTTATTTCATGTACAATGTAAATGCAAGTAACCGGTTTTGATATTTCGTTTCTGTTTTGAACATAAAATCTAAATCAAAAGTTGAACATAAAAAAATTATATTCCGAGGAGTATTATAGAACTCAAGTTATACCTTAAAGGTGAATTTGTTCAGCTATTATTGATTCAGAAACTCTTGGAACAAGGTTGGAGTAATTTTTTTTTTGTAAACAGGTTTTTTGTTTGTTCTTTTCCCATATGATATATGCCATAGATGTGTTGGACTCAGGCTAGGTGAAAAATGCTGGAGTTCTCCTCTAAGAGCTTGAGGGGCTTGTGAGACATGCACTGAAACTGCAGAATGCTTTGCTCTACATGCCTTTTATCAGAGCATTCTTACATACCAAAACCAGGTCTGTTTTAAAGCCAGACCTTCTCTACATTCAGCATTATCACTGAGAGATCCTCCTGTTTTACTTGTTGTTTTTTTTTATAATATAAATGGGTTATGGGAGTAAGAAAAGCCACATTGAGAAATAATGTACTCTATCTGTTATTGAATGAGTATATATATATATATATATGATGCACAGAGTTACTATATTAAACCATTTTTCATGACATGGTGCGAGGTTATGGTGTTAATGTGCATTTGGAGAAACAGCACCGATTGAAAACAACAGTGCGGGTTCTGTTCCCGACACACCAGGGATTTGAGTGAAAACAATTATTTGAAATGAAGAGAGTATGTATTCTTAAAAGATATCATTGCAGTTAGGACGAAAGCCTGACATGAAGATTGTGAGAGAGAGAGAGCGCAATCCGGCAGGACACAAGTTCAGGGACGTTCGTGCATTCCTGCAGGCATACATGCACGGACAGGTATGAAAAATGTACAAAGATTATAGTTACTGACTATGATTTGTGACTTTTTGTAAAGCTCTAATCAGGGCAGCACTAATGTCAATTAGTAGGGCAGGTTCATATTTTGCCAAATAACAAAAAGAAAATAAACATCCTTAGGTGGATGCATGGAAAATATGCATCCACCTACAGTCCGGTTCCCGCAGAAACTTTAAACCACACTATAGGACTACCATTGTGAAAGCTGCAAAACATGGTAGTATTCTTTGTGATGCAATTTCCAGAATTTTCTAGGCATTACTGCCCTCTGCTATTTTATATTGGTTACCATGGTCCAGGGAGCCAATGCTCCCTGATGCGCAGGGAAAAAAACAATCAGAAAGGTGACGGCTACATTAAGATTCATCCAGGTTTTAATTACGAATACATAAACAAATTCGACAAAAACGGTACATGTGTCGCGGCAGTTAAATTAGAACCTAAACTAAAATAACCACACAGTATACGAGTGCTGCTCATGATGTTGGCTCCTTATTCACATTAGACGCTGTACACAATCACCACACTCTGCCTATGTAGCCTGATTAGAATGAATATAGAACTGATCATCTTGAAGTCTTGCACCAATATCAAACAGAAATAAAAAGAAAACATTCATCCATTTATTGTGAAGACAAACAATATAACCGCTTCATTAGCTTGATTTAAAAAACAAAAAACAACTCATTTTAAGCTCATGACTCTAGGCCTTGGGTAATACAATACAAGATCATACAACTAAAAGGAGAGTAAATGTAGAACATATGAGGGGGAAAAACAAGTCACCACCTAGTGGCTAAGAAAAGAAACTGCAACTGACATGGCTGTGTCTTTGCTCGTGGCTTATTAATAATGACCTGAGTACAGCACGAATACACTGCAGTGGTCTGGGGTGGCCAGATCCTCAAAAATGACCCTACAGCATCAGGGGGAGGGACAAAAAAAACCTGTCCAGGAGGGTGAAGGAAACTTGGTGGCTTATAGAGGACGAGTTCTCAATCGCTGTCGAATTTAATGGAATTGATGGTCGTTGAGATGGCTCCTCCCCTGTAGCTGCCTCGCTTCTTTTTCGTCTTTTCGTGCCTGAAGGATTTGCCTTTGGTGTGTTTAAGCACGTCGTTAGCCTTCTCACCCCAATCTCCACTCGCTCCCAACTTTGTAGGGGAAAAAAAGAGGAGTTAAAGGGGCATTTAAAACAAAGTCAAGTAAAAAGAGTGATATAGTTACACACCTTGGCGTTAAAGGAATTGTCCAACAGGCGCGGGTCTATCTCAATCTCCTCGTCTTTTATTCTACGGAAAGGGTTATTGCCATTCTTTAAAGAACACAACAAAAAAAGGGGGCACTTAATAAACTGTGCTTCGCCACAAATAATCAGCACAGTTTTGAAGAGGAAGTACTTAGAATGGAGAATCGTCAGTCTCAACCAATAGCAATGACTTAGGAAATTACTTAAATAGTAATTCAAGCCCAGGAAAGCAGCAATCCTTCTATTAAATGGTTATTTATAACCCGTAGACCCGTTTTACAATCGCACGGCGTTGCTGCTGTGATTTAATATCCAGCTGTGAGTCATGAAACCTCAAAGCTGGAGTAAAACACTAGAGCTGCTGCAGTACAAAGCATCAGCTCAGTCAGTGACTCGTTCGGAATGGCCTGATTTTGTGCCGCATGCTAACTTAGAAGCTTTTTCATGTACATTTATTAAAAGAAAAGAAAAATCCCCAACCTACAGGAAACATCCCTTACCTTCTTGTTGGCTTTGGGGAAAGAATGAGGAGTGACGTTAACAAGTTTTTTGTTTTGAGGTGTTTTTTTTGAAGCTTCTTCCTCGTCGTTCCTTTTCCTTTTCCCCCTACTACCTGTGGTCAGAAGCACAAACAGGGAATGTTAAGCAGAACATGTACACTCATACCGGTTCGAGTGTGAAATCACACTCGGAGATAACTAGTTTTGATTACCGTTTGCCGGAACAACAGGAGTCGCCTTAGGAGTTTTCGCTTCCTCTTCCTCAGACGAGCTTTCCGACGAGCTGCTCTCCTGCTTTTTCTTAGCGGCAGTACTCGGCGTGCTTTTTGCAGCAGGTGTGGTTTTTACTGGTGCCTTCGCCTCCTCTTCTTCGTCGGAGCTCTCTTCGCTAGACGACGATGACTCTGCGGGCTTCGAGGTAGGAGTCTTTGCTGTAGAAGCAGGCGTTTTGGGAGTTGTCGCTTTCCCGTTGGTTACGGCGGGTTTGGCCGGGGTCTTCTTGGCAGCTTCGGTCTCTGAATCCGAGCTGTCTGAGGAGTCAGAGCTGCTGCTGCTCTCGGCCTTTTTGGTGCTTGATGGAGTCACGGAAGGCTTAGGAGTGGCAGCCGGTTTCCCTTTAATCTTCTTATCCTCCTCCTCCGAGCTGTCCGAGTCACTGCTGCTAGATTCAGCTGCAGGTTTAGATGCAGTGGGTGTGGCTTTAGCCCCAGTAGGTGTGGCTACTTTAGCAGTAGGGGTGGAGCTTTTTATGGAAGATGCAGGTTTGGCCGCTTTAGTGGCTGGAGCCTCATCTTCTGAGTCGGAGCTGTCGCTGTCAGATTCGGAGCTACTCTCCGCCTGTTGAGGTTTGGGTGGTGCTGGTTTAGCTGCAGGAGCGGCAGCAGCAGTAGCTTTTTTAGGAGGCTCGTCTTCCTCAGAAGAGCTGTCACTGTCTGAACTGCTCTCTGCAGGCTTGGATGGAGTCTTGGGTGTAATTGTTTTTGCCGTGGACACTGGTTTTGGTGTGGTTTTCGGTGTTACCGTTTTGGCTGCAGGTTTGGCAGGAGCCTCGTCTTCAGAGCTGTCTGAATCTGATAGGAAATATGATTTAAAAAAAACACTGCCTTGTTATTCTTTATAGTATAAATATCAATGAGCAATTTCTCCACACTCAAATGATTTACCTATAAAGGAAGTGGAAGTTCTCACCTGAGCTTGAGGACTCTGCTTTCTTTGCAGGGGTGGCCTTTGCTGGAGGAGTTTTAACTGGGACAGCTTTAACAGCTGGTTTGGTTTTATCATCATCATCATCATCAGACTCTTCAGAACTGGACGATGATGATGACACTTCTACAGTCTTAGCCGGGGTTGCCTTAGCCGGGGTCGCCTTAGCTGGGGTCGCCTTAGCCGGGGTCGCCTTAGCTGGGGTCGCCTTAGCCGGGGTCGCCTTAGCCGGGGTCGCCTTTGCCTTTGGTGTTTCTGCTTCATCATCTGAATCCTCAGAGCTAGAGGATGAGGAAGAATCCGCCTTTGCAGGAGCTGCCGTCGTCTTTTTGGGAACCGCTAGGGCTTTAGCGGGAGCGGCTTTAGACGGCACCGCTTTGGCCGCTGGTTTTTCCGCTTCATCCTCAGAACTTGAATCTGTAAGACAAAAAACAATCAGGATAAAAAGATTTTGACTTATGCCATATACAACAGGGTTAACATTAGGAATATCAGAATAGAGAAAATTCATACCTGAGCTGTCTGAACTAGACTCGTCTTTCTTGGCTACAGGTGTGGGAGCCACTGCCTTTGTAGGTGCTACATTTATATATTAAAAAATAAATAAATAAATAAACAAATAATAATAAAAGGACACATTACGATATTGCTCTAGTGGTTTACAGAAGCTATACAGTTATTCAAACACTTACCAGGGGCTTTCTTTTCTTCCTCTTCATCACTGCTGTCTTCACTGCTATCTGATGAGTCCTTTTTAGCTGCTGGAGCAGGGGCACTCTGTACTGCAGGGGGCGGTACAGCGCTGTATGCGCCTACAAAAAAGACAAAACCTCAGCCGCATTCCAAAGGGCATTACTTTCTATGACTGTTATATATTTTAGATGTTTTTAACATTACCTGCTTTAGCTTTCTTACTAGGCGGCGCCTCCTCCTCATCCGAGGAGTCCTCGCTGCTACTGCTGGCACTGGCTGCAGCAGGGGCTTTCACGGGGGCAGGGGCTTTCACGGGGGCAGGGGCTTTCACGGGGGCAGGGGCTTTCACGGGGGCAGGGGCTTTTACTGCAGCCTTTAACGCAGACGAGAACAGCATGAAATCGACGTTCTGGATGTATCAGAAATCTCTTTACAGCAGGGTTGCACAAACGTTTCAGCACAGGGACCACACTGACTTAAAATCCAGAAATCATATTAATACATATCAAATATATGAAAGGCATTAATGTTAATACTCAACATATCACTGCGCCACCTAGTGGAATATCAGGCATTACAGGGTCAAATGAATGCAGTCATTCATGTTTTTTTTTTTTTTTACAATTCTGTACCAATCGTCAAGGGGCCAGATTAAAAGGACCAAGGGGCCGTAGTCTGCCTACCCCTGCTCTAAAGGCTCCTGTGTTACTGCTATGTTGGCAGGATGTTTCACCGGAGGATAGCAAAATACTCAAACAGTCAAAAGATTTACAAGAGGGACTTGTACCTTTGCTGGAGCCTCGTCTTCAGAGTCACTTGAGCTTTCCTCACTGCTGCTGCTCTCCTGCTTTTTCTGAACCGGGGCTTTAGATGCAGCAGCAGTGGCTTTAGGGGTCACGGTCTTGGGCTTGGCTGCCGAGGAGCATAGAACAAATGGTCAAAAGGCACAGATTCACAGAGTAGGGAGTTTAAATAAGCAAAATGGAATACTGAGTAATCTCAATATGTAACAATTCATTTATTGTAAAGCATAGAAATCTCTAAAGCGTAACAGTGGTCTCTAAACGACCTCTAACTACTTTTATTAGGAAAAGAAGAGCCTCTAACACCCGCTAACTTCAAATGTACTCCATAAGTCCTCTGTGTCATGCCAGCAATCATCTACCTGTAGCTGCAGGTTCTTCCTCGGAGTCAGACTCCTCACTGCTGGAGCTGGTGTCTTTCTTCCTGGCTGCTGCTGCTGCTGCAGGGGACGAGGCTGCAGGCTTCACTGCTGTGACCTTCTGAGACACCAAACAAGGGTTAGGAAGCGCATCATATGAAAGGAAATGTGTCAGATAAGCTTTTAGGCAGACACTTGATTGTTTACCTTTACTGGTGTTTTAGTAGGGGCTTCATCCTCTGAGTCACTGGAGTCTTCACTGCTGCTGGACTCTGCAGCCTTCTTCTTTGCCGCTGGAGCCGCCGCCGCCGCCACCTTTTTCACTGCCGGAGCAGCTTTCTTTGCGGATGGTGCTGCTTCCTCATCACTGCTCGAATCCTCTTCACTCGAAGTCTCCTCCTCCTGCTTTGATTTCTTTGCACAAGGCCCATTTACCCCGGGACCTTCAGACACCGCTTTTCGTTTCGTAGCCTCCCGAGACCTTCAGCATACCATAATAATAGCAACAGTCAAGCAAGTGGCAGAAAAGGAATTCAAGGTATAACGTTTACACAGCATGTACTTACTTCACCCAGAAACTGAAGATATCAACGAGCCCTTCTTCATTTTGGTCTTGAGGTTTCTAAATAGAGAACGATAAGAGTTTGTATCGTCAGAAAGCCTTTATCCAATAAATACTAAATCCAAATGACTCACGAAAAGAAAAGAAAAAGGTGGAGGGAGCTGCTTTTATTTCCACTGGGGGTTAAAACCCCTCACATTGGGCACATGGGTAATTAATAGTGACGCCATAAAATGTAAATATACACAGATCGGACATAAAATATGAAATATGTTTGTACTATTCTATGCAATATAGGATCTTGAATACAACCACAGGGTGGCTTATAATTTTAATATTCGTCATGTAGAATATACTGGTCACTAATTATTGGTAAGATATTGGTAGATATAGTTGTTGGTAAATAGATGTTATGGCGAAAACACACACGCGCGCCGCCAGACACGTGGTTGAAATAATCTACGCATGCTCGCACCGCTACGAGCGCCGCGTGTCTGTCCGTCACACACACACACACACACACACACCACAAGCCTACATCACATGTACTCACGACTTTCGCCTGCTTTATAAACTCCTTGGCTGCTTTGGCGAACTTGTTCTCTAGTAGAAACGTATAAACGTGTTGGTACAGATCACTCGGGACCGAGCCGCCCGCCGCCATCTTCACGCCACTGAGCCGCACGACAACGCCGATTGGGCGCTCGCATCGGTCACGTGACGACGGGGAAATGGCGCACAAGAAAGACGTCAAGGGGTATTCGTTTTTTATATATATATGTATATATAGAGCTAAATTTCTGAAATTAATATATCTATATTGCTCCGCGATGTGTTTGAGTGTGTGTTAAGATTTTTTACCAGTATATTGTACCATCGATATTTTTATTACTATATGTATTGTAACATAATCCCGGCTTCTTGTTTCCAACACGATAGGAGGCGCCTGCGCTGTGGCGCCCGGTTAACTCCCAAAAGGTTTACATCTGTAAAATAGTGCACTAGCGGGTATACACGGCTCGTCCCGTATGTAGGGCACCTACATAGTGAGGAAGCGACTTGTTTGTATTCAGGCTATGTGTACAGTAGAGAAGATATGTTTAGTGGCGCGAAATAAAATGGTAATAATGTGTGTTTGTTTACTCTCCTTCTCTTTGTTTATTGTTTATTCTTATATAAACGTATCTCTGAAAAATCTCTGAAATATCGCAAATAAAATGTAAAGAAATAAGCGTTTCTCAATTCTTAACGACGTTTCACTCTTCGGTCCAGTAGGTGGCATCAAACTGTGTGCGTGTGCGTGTGCGTGTGCGTGTGCGTGTGCGTGTGCGTGTGCGTGTGCGTGTGCGTGTGCGTGTGCGTGTGCGTGTGCGTGTCTGTCTGTGTCACTAGGCGGCGCAGATGCACCAGACCCCACAGTGGATAACTCGCCATTAGAAGGAAGAAGAATTTCACGTCATGGCGGCGCCCTGTGTGTCATCGTGAATGCTTGTTTGTTTGTTTATTTATTTATCTTCAGTGTTGAGTGTAAATTGTACTCCTGAGTCGGGTGTGATTTGGGGTGTAATAATGCCTCGCTACGAGTTGTCTCTGGTGCTGAAGGCCATGCAGAGGCCGGAGACGGCGGCCGTGCTGAGGCGCACGGTGGAGACCTTGATGGAGCGCGGCGCGGTGGTGAGACAGCTGGAGAACCTCGGCGAGAGGCGGCTGCCCTACACCATCAGCAAGCACAGCCAGCGACACGCGCGGGCCTCGTACTTCCTCGTCGACTTCCACGCCTCGCCGTCGATCCTGAGCGCCGTGCTGAATCACCTGGAGAGAGACGTGGACGTGGTGCGGCAGACGGTGTTAAAGAAGGACACGGAGCTTCCAAAACCGCCGTGCTGCGCCTCTTCACCTTCTCACACGGACCAAAGGACTTCTCCATAAACGTAGGGCTTCCGAACCACCACGTGTGCCACGATCATAATCATTCGACTGTTATATGTAGAGCGCGTATAACAGAAAATAGGTCATAAATATGCATTTTATACGTATAGTGCGTATGAGTTTATTTCGTATATAGTGCCAGTTGGATAGAACTCCATCCATCGGGATGGATCAGGAAGATCCGTAAAGGAGAACGGGACGTGATTAGTAGTCACTGAGACCTAAATATTATGAGTATGGAGAGAGAAAACACAAAGAAATTTCTGAAATTGAGACACTTGAGAGGAGAACATGTACATGGCATGTGTAGTGTTGGGAAAGGTTACTTTGGAAATGTAATGGGTTACAGAATACAAATGACCCTATTCAAAATGTAATAAGTAGTGTAACTTTTCAATTACTTTATAAAAGTAAAGTAACTGATTACTTTTTGATTACTTTTATTTGTCCACTAGGTGGCGCTCGGAAAAGAGAGAGCTGAGCTGCTTTAGAATCAAATTGTTGGGGGGGATTGGGGGGTGTGTGTGTGTGGGGGGTGGGGGGGGGTGGTGGGGCGGTGTTTGGGGGTGTTAGGTGGTGGTGGTGGTGGTTGGAATTTGTAATTTTCAACGTTTTCTAAAGTAACTAATTTAATTACAGTTTTTTTTTCTCAGTAACTGTAACTACCGTTACTTTTATTTTGTAATTAAATTATGTAACGCCATTACATGTAACTAGTTACTCCCTAACACTGGGAATGTGTGTTGTGTGTGTGTGTATTTATATATATATGTGTTAAGCATCCTGGGTTCACGACAGAGTTCCTTAGTCTTCGGTGACAGACGGATAGATAGATAGATAGATAGAGGCAGAATGATTTCTTAATAATGTAACTTAAAAATAGTGTAGTTCTCGTAGTAACTCATTTCCCTTTTTCATTTCTTTTTTCCTATGATTAAAATCAGGATGTCGGTTAGAGGTGTTGATAACATCACTTACAAAGTTTCCATGTTAATCACTCCGGTGATGGGTTTACCTGATGACAAGAAGAAAAAAAACACCAGAGTTACCTTTGACCCTTTGCACCTTTATCACTCTTGCGCATTGAAGAGATTTTAAATGACCGTCAAAGCGGTATCTGTGACACGTTGTTATCTCAGTGAGGAACTCTATCCTGTGTATATATAATATTTTCGATATGACTTTTATTATAATGAACAATGACATATGTAAAATTTTAATTAGACAGCATCCTAAAAGATCTAAAAAGAAAAAAAAAACAAATGGTGATATCCATACAGCCATGCAAAGTGCGCAGTCCAAAAACTGTCTTTGTCCTTATGTCCTTCAGTACCTCAGATGCTTGAACCCCGCCGATCACTCCTTGCAGCTATATTTTTATTAAAAATTGCAATTTCTGTTATTTATTTTATAAGTTTAAATAGTTCTATGTTTTTTCAGTAGACAGAAAATATTGGCGTTTCGTAATAAATAACTTACAATATTCAATTTCTGTTATTTATGTATTTATTTATTTGCCCGAGTATCGAATTTGGTATTGGTGTCATGATGAAGTCAATATTTTGATATTGTGGCAACAACTATATTATTTTTTTTAGAATTTTTTTTTGTAATATTTTCTAATTTTGTGAAAACTTTGTTTCAAATCTTCATGGCCTGTACGGCAACTAAATTAAATATACAACTCAATATGTTTAGTTGACTTTCCATTTCCTCTACTAATTACTTACACGTAACTTTTATTTTGTTGTAAGCTGTTGTAAACTGAAACTCAACAATCTTTTCTTTTCATTCGCAGGTTTATAAGGATGAAGATGCGCTGCTGCATTTCAACCACCTTTATGATGAGAAAAGAATAAACATTGTTTCTTGAACAATATTTACAATCCAACAATATTTACAAATGCTGTGGATAGACGACTTGAAATGTCTACAAAATAAAAATCTGTGCGATGGATTGAATAAAGGCTGCAGTAACCATGCAATAATTTAATTAAAGGTGAATTGTATTTAGATTGATTGGGATTGAAGACTGATTGGGATTGAATGTTTGCTTCTGTAGTAATGCCATCAGCTGTAATCACAGATCTGGTGAAATCGTGTGTGTGTGTGTGTGTGTGTGTGTGTGTGTGTGTGTGTGTGTGTGTGTGTGTGTGTGTGTGTGTGTGTGTGTGTGTGTGTGTGTGTGTGTGTGTGTGTGTGGGAGCAGAGAATAAGTCATGTGTATGGAAATCCATTTTCTGCAATAAAAGTTTTTTCTGTATTGGAATTGCGCATGATTTTTGGTTGTGTCATTTTAAAGCTGATTTTATGCCAGAGTCACTATTCAGATTGTACAGAAGATTTTTATTTATTTATTTATTTAAATAATCTTTTACCTGTATATTTTGTGTAATTATCTTTGTAAAGGTCCCATTAACTACAACTGAGGCAGAGCTTTGTGACACCTGGGGCACAGCACTTAATTCCAGAATGATGTATTTGAAAATCTGATGTAAATGTTTAGTTCCAGTTGGTATGTTTACTCACTAATTGGAACACGATCTAAAATGACACCAAAAAACTCTACATTAATAAATGTGAAACATCTTTAAGAATGCCTTCAGGTTGCTGTCAAATCACACAACGCAGGGAAAACCTATGATGTTATAGAAGGACTTGTTGAATTGGGTTTCTTGCTGTAGTAATGCCATGTATTCTCTCTGTACAGGACTCATGTCTTTTGATGCAGCGCTTTGTATTCATTCCTCTCTGATGCTGATGGTTTCTACTTCTGTGATGTCATTACAATGGTATAAAGAGGTGGACTGATTATGGTCAGACACCAGTGAAGGTTAATTATACTGTTTTATTGCTTTGTCTCTTGGAGACATTACATATTTACAAAACAAAGAGTTATTTCATTGTAAAACCAGTTTTATATTATTCTCCTCTAATATAAGGTTCCACTTTAAATGTCAAAACCTTTAAACTCAAAGGCGTCAACAACTTATATTTTTCTTGAATCTGTTGTAAGATACATGTAATTTTTACAACAACAGTGTTATATCTAAGGGACAGGAATTGAAAATCGTTTTCTGGAGTCACATAATTGTTTTTATTAAAAAAAAATATTCCTCATCGATTCCTGCATGCTTTTTTTTCACCTGGCCATCTACCAGGACCTTCTGCACATCCAATCTGCCAGGACCTTATGTGGTTAATATAAGCACCAGTTTATAAGATGTTTATAAGTGGCTACACTTACAAAAAACAAAAAGACAAAGCTAAGTATACTATATATATATATATATATATATATATATATATATAATATATATATGTATATATATATATATATATATATATATATATATATATAATGTTGCAAGCAAGGTGTCCGACAACTTGAGTAAGCATCTGCGGTGGGTTCACTGTTTGGAATCGAATCGGTAAGAATCAGAATCGATACAATTAAAATTATTCCCAAACCTACTTGTACTTCTTTACATTTCTTTATGTTTTTCTTGTGATGATTGTTGTATTCTTGTTGATAGATAGATAGATAGATAGATAGATAGATAGATAGATAGATAGATAGATAGATAGATAGATAGATAGATAGATAGATAGATAGATAGATAGATAGATAGATAGAAAGAAAGAAAGAAAGAAAGAAAGAAAAGAGGCTTGGTTCTTTATCTCTTTGAAACCCACAGTGACTGTGCGGGTCACGTGGCCAACGAGTCAGAGTCACGTGGGCGGGCGAGTCATAGTCACCGTCACCTGACCGACAGTGTTTTAAGCTCGGGCTGGTGTTGTTCTCCGCAGTGCAGCAGCTCCAGAGACCGTAAACATTCGACGCCGCAGTGAGAAACTCCCGACACTGAACTACTGAACCCCACTGAAGGCTAAGGAACTCTGTCGTGAACCCAGGATGCTTCTAACTCTTCTCCTGGTTTCCACGGGTAAATAAAGCTTTTCCGTGTTTCGGTGTCGCGGTTGCGTAACGCGGTTTGATTAGCCGTTAGCTGTCATGGCGGACGCAAACCGAAGTAACTGCGCAGTGTGTTTGTCCTCAAAAACGTCGCGGAGGGACAAAAAAGTTTCACATGGAGTTGGAAGTGTGGAATGCAATGAAATGTTGTGGTTGTGTGAACCTGCTTCTCCTGTTTTACATTTAGGGAGGGGTTTCCCATATTAGCCGTCTTTAGTTGATTATATCGTTATTCTTCTCGGATGTTTCACTTTTTTTACACCCCAACACGAGTCCTCTGACGGCCTGGATCATGTTCTATTATGATGTACTACCGTTAATAATAACAACAACCTGTATTGTTTTCCTTCCCCTCTCAGTGACTCATCACATTCACCCCGGGCCGCTCTCACCCTCAAGGGTCAGCAGGTTTTGTTCCTGTATCTGTTCCTTAGTAGCAACAGCAGCAGCCCAGGGAGAAGATATGTAGTTCCAGTTTTAATTTAAGTCCCATTCTTATCTCTATACACATGTTCAGGTCTCATCGGACTAGCTCACTTGGCTTATTTACAACTATTTGTGTTTGATCCATCGTACTTTTCAGCTAAGAGATGTGACCTTTATGTCCAGAAACTGAACAGCATCACAGCGTGACTTGTAAATACAAAGGAATTGGCTGTTTACAAAGTGATTAAATCCAGTCTTTGTTTGCATCCACTGTAAGGACTAATCATTTGCACTACACACACATCTTCTGGACTGGTCTTTGTTGTATTGGCCAAGTATCTACTGTATTATACACGAATTGTCTGTAAAGTGGACTTGTGCTGCCTTATTTTTTTGTCCTGGTGGAATGGTATTTTTTTTGTTGTTTTGTATATTTAGAATGACTATAAAATCTGATTTGAATTGACCTGTGGTCTCTGCTTAGACCTTGCGAGCAAGACCCTTCACTCCTAGTCACCCATCACTGTGTGTTAATCATTCTGGATCGGGGCATCCACAAAAATCTTGCTTGTTTTTTTTAAACAAAGACATTATCTGTCTGAGGATTCACATTTCCTGGTAAGCGTTTTTTTTGTGTGTGTTAATGACTTAAAAATGAAATTTTGAGAGAGGGGGGGAAAAAACAGAAGATGCAACGGGAACAACAAGGTTTAAAATGAGGCCAACAGTCTGAAAAGCCTAGCGATCCCACGTCATGTGGTCAATCCTGTACAAGGGTTGTGATTTTTAGTTTCTGAAGACAATGCATTTCTGAACTTCTTCTAAACATTTTCAAGTCCTCATTTTCTTCATTTTTTTCCCCCATCTCATTTCCTCTCAGGTTTCACTTCAACTTTTGCTCATGGGACTTACTTCAGTAGTTGAAGTTAAAAGTAAAAGTAACATTTTTATTAATATATAATGAGAGGACTGTGGAAAAGGTTGTAGGTTAACATGTTTAATTTGAGAGCAATGCATGCATCCAATGATTTAATCTTATGTACGCTTTTTATTATTATTTTTTGGTTTGTTTGTGAAAACACGTTCCTAGAGTGGATAGAGTGATCCTTTTGTATGATCTTGTATTTTTATTGTATGAGTTTTTGTCCTTAAACATATTTTTTGTGTTGGTTAAGCACATTGTATTTTGAGAATATGGGTCAAGGTGAACACTGAAGTGCTGACCTGCATCATGGGACTTGTTTTTTAAAATATCTGTCCCTATAAAGTCTTATGACTGAATTGTATAATGACTATACGGATTATCCCAGAGCAAATATAACAATTTATTCTAATTGCTGTATTGTAGTGTTTAAGATCTGCCATTCCAGGAAGTAAAAAAAAAAAAAAGTCGAGTTATCTGGAGGAGAAGTTTGTTTTCAACCTCAGAAGTGGCAACAAAAACATGCTTAGTCATGAATTGGATACATTTTTAAAATCCATTTCAAAAGTCTTCATTCACACCCCCCCCTCCTCATGTGGGTTCACATTTTTCCTCCTCCCCTCCTTTTTATTTATATATATAAATTGTACACCTGCAATGAGGTTTTTTGGCACCATCTCTTCATTGTTTTTGATCACAAGGTAAAAAGATAAGTGGTGGACAAGCCAGGAAAACACGGCTGCCAAAATGCCATTCTTAAATCTCCTTCCAATAAAAACAATAAACCTTTGACCAATAATTATTGTGGTCAATCTACCATACTTTGAACAAGTCAACTCCTGAAATCAGGGTGTTTCTTAGATCCTCTGTTCATGCCTGAAAATGTGATTTTGCAGTCTAAGACGGGCCCTTGTTTACACTTTTTGTGGATTATTGGCCTTATTCTAATATGGAGCACAAACACAAAGCCTTAGCACTTTTGCAAATAAGTGCTGCGCTCCAGCACGGCATCACGTGTGTGTGTGTGTGTGTCTGAAGAAAGACACAGTGGCCAATGAGCTGTTTTGAAATGTCAGCTTTTTAATAGCTGTTGCTCATTTTTCCTGACATTAAGTCATGTTTCTGACTGCTGCTTTAATGAGTTAATTTTATCAAAAGGTGTTGATTTAGACTTTGGTAAAGAAAGAGGGGCGTGGGTGAAGCAAAGTGCTATGTGTGATTAGGTGAATGGCTGAGCCGTCATGGCTTCATGAAGATCTGTGCCTTATCTGCAGGTAGCTGGTTGCTTAAAAAGCCCCTTATTTCCCTGTTAATGTTCTCATTTTGTGTGTTTTTTTTTTTTTTTTTAAACCTTACTCTTGTATCTAATCATCATAATTCCTTGTGGTGTGGTGGACATTTTTTTTTTCTTTCTTTCTTTTCCCTCACCTGCCCTTTGGATACCTTGCTGTTGCTTTAGCAGAATGGCTGTACATGGACTACTCATAGATACGTGTATCAGTGATCCATAGGGGGAATTTTGAAGTTGTGATTTCTCAGAACAAGGAACGAACACACTAATATGTGTATCCATTTACTTGTTAAACCAATAAGCTGCTTTCAAAATATTAAAATTTTGTTTACTTGTTTAGCTGTAGGGAAGTTGTCGCTCAGTCGCATGAGATGTTGAACTTTTGATTAGAAAGCTGCGAGATCAAATCCCAGCACATGAACAAGTATCTTGAGCCTTAGCAGGTCATATAAATGACATAAGAGCATTGATCAAATGCTATAAATGTAGCTGCCCCACCCTTCTCTGGATGCTGTTTGTTTTTGTGATTGCTCGAAGCCTCAAGCCTTTAAATGAAGCTTAAGTACCTTTTCAGGTTTCTTATGAGTCTAAACACAAATTTCCATGTGCAGGATGGTAGCCCAGCTAACTATGCTTTTCTCTTTCAGCTGTGGCCAGCCCTCTGCTGGGAACTGAGCAGTGTGCTCGTGGACCACAATACTGGTGTCAAAATGCCAAGACTGCTTCCATTTGTGGTGCAGTCTCCCATTGCCAACAGAACGTTTGGAACCAGCCTCATATGGTCAGTTTTGGGTTTTTGCTTGGTCTTATTTTTTTTTTTGGGGGGGTCTGGTCCTGATATCTTTTATCTCTAACTTACCTCCCTTCTCTCTGTCTTTTAGAAATCTGTGCCATGTGACTTGTGCAAAGAGGTGTTGATTGTGGTGGACCAGTTGCTTAAAGACAATTCAACAGAGGTGAAGTGTTGATAAAAACCCCAATGGTTATTACTCACGTGATGTATCGGAATAGAAGTGTCTTATGTCTGCCCTTCCTAGTGAATTATTTGTGCACCATTCATGTTAAAAATCAAACTTTCTGCTGATTCTAATAAATGTGAATTGGTGCGGTGTGTAGGCCGAGATCTTGAGCTACCTTGAGAAAACGTGCCAGTTGATTCCTGATGAAGGCCTGGCTGCTCAATGCAAAGAAGTTGTTGACAATTACTTCCCTGTCCTCATCGGCATCATTAAAGGAGAACTGGTAAGTCAGACTAAGTGACAGCATGTCTATCGGGGTTTTGTGCTATGACACAAGTTATTAAACTCTACCTTTTTAGATTAGCGTTTTAGTTTTGAAGAAGTGAAACCTCTGACAGTCAAGCTGCTTTGGTTGTGTCGGTGGGCGCGAGAGGAACACGTATCTCTCTGTTCCTCTTCGGTAGTGCGCCGTCTTCCTCTTCTGTGTGCACTGAATGTTGATCAAAAGATTGTTTTTCAATGTTTATGATCTCGTTCTGTCCTCTTCTTTCAGGATAATCCAGATGTGGTCTGTAGCGCACTTGGCCTGTGTGTAACCCAGCAGGAGGCTCTTGCCAAGGCTGTTGCCAAAGCTCAGCTAATTTCCAATGAGATTCCTCAGGTGGATCTGACCCAAAGGGCTACCCCTTTACTCCTCAACATCCCCCAGCTTCTTTACCCCAAGCAGAATACTGAGAAGAAGGAAACCACAGATGTGAGCTCTCTACCTTTTTCTGTTTTCTGTTACATTTTGTCTTTGCATCTACTAATGCTCATTTTTCCCGCACCGAAGAATGTTTGTGATGACTGCATAAAGTTCATCAACGACATGCAGGCTGAGGCCAAGAAAAACACCAGCTATCTTACCTCCCTTATAGAAGAGATTGAGCAGCAGTGTGACATGTTGGGTCCTGGATTTGCTGATATAGTAAGATCTCTGATTCCTGTTTTCTTCAAATTATAGTACCAAATTCCACACTTTTAAGTATTATTTTATTGCAGATTATGATTCCTTAAAATTCTACTTACTAACAGTAAAGCAAGCATAAAATAAAAGTATATTTTTATGCTTTAACCAAAGATCAAAATTGACAATATCATTTTGTCCACAGTGCAAACAGTATGTCGGCCAGTATGCCCCACTTATTCTTCAGCAGCTCATGTCCATGGTGAGCACCAGCTGGTTTATTCATCCATCAATACATGTCTATATCCATCTTTTGATTGTGCAACACCTTTTTTGTGACAATGTATTTTATGTTGAATTTGGGCTGAACTTTCTCTAATAAGCCCATGTCCAGTCTTAGAGCCACTCAGCCTGTCTGTTGGTCTTGTTCACGTATTTCTAATCACTTTTCTCTTTATTTTATTCCCCCGTTCATTTGCCTTCCTTCTCTCTTACTCCCTTTGCTTTCTCTTTTGATCAACAGGATAAGGTAGGTCTCAATTCTGCTTCCCCCCCCCCCCGCCCCCATATTTTTAACACTACATGCCTGTGGATGTCCATTGCTAACCTGTTAGTTTTTTTTTGTAGAGAGTTTACTTATTGTGCACTAACCATTTTTGTGGTTCCTCATACGCTGCTACAGCAATAAATACTTTTCACAAGATATTTAACACGCTGCAAATTTTTAACATTGTTGGCTTATGATTCGCAAACCCCCCCTTTATTTTCCTTTGTTATAAAAAACAAACAAAAAAGGGCAGCTCAACTCAAGTCCTGGTTACTTTTGAATTGGAGCCTTACTCAACAATACAACATTAACAATTTGGCGTCAATTGTCCACTTTGAGCTTTTAGTGAAAAGCAGGGGTGCTGATAATGTTAGCAATTATGTGGCTTTGAGACTGGAGTTGGGCTTCTTTAACCCACCCCAAACCCCCCCCACCAGCAAACATTGTTTTCCACTTGTTAGAGTTTTGCATGTGATGTCATTACCAGAGGCTATAAAATGTATTGCATGATTTAACTTTGAGAAACACACGCATGACTGCAGCAGAGCATTCTACAGGCTTATTCAAAGCAGTTTGTTCATAATACAGGTCTAACTGTACGCTGCAATCTTCTGATGGTTAGCTACTGCTAGGTGTATGCACGAGGCATTTAAGTGGTTTCGGTGTCTGTGATCAAATCGTGATTATTTGTGTCTGGAAAGAACTAATAAAACTCCTTGATGTAAGAGACATCCTTTTAGGTATTCATTAGTTTTCACCCACTCAAGTATGTGTCTGTAACTGCCAGAGTTGGAAAATGTATTAAACCAATGGATTTTTCACTCCATTTTAATGACCTTTACATTATAATGTTTGTTTTATATCTGCTAAACACAGAAATGATTTTATTTGTGGTGACAGAATGGTGTTTGAATACAACAAAGTATTTATGTTTAGTTTTCTTCTCATTGCTGTTAATACAGGAACTAGAAATATAAACTAACAAGAGAATAATTTTTTTTCTAAACAATTACAGCTGTAACAGTGCTTTAATCAAAACCGTTCTAGCTTTCTGAAGATGAAGTAGCTGTGTGTGTGTGTGTGTGTGTGTGTGTGAACACCACTTCTTACCAAATCTCATCCATTCTCCTCTCAGCAACCCAAAGACATTTGTTGCCGTGCTGGTTTCTGTGACTCGACTCCCGAAACTATTCCACTGATGAATCTCTTCCCCGCTAAATCCATCCCTGCGAGAAAAAACATCCCTGCAACTAAACTGGTGAAGGCTTCCTCCATCAAACCTGCCACGGTAAAGTAACCAGTGTATCTTCCACTACGAATATTAGTGATGCTAAACACACTGTTTTATTCCTACTGAGCAGATCTTTCTGCAGCATTGTTTGACATCTGGCACACTTGGTGATTTTTAGTTGTTTTTTACTGTTGGGTACCAATATAAAAACATGTGCTTGGCTGTAGCTCAAACCCTCAGATGTTAAATTGATTTCTGTAACTTTGTGTGGCTGAGCAGAAGATGGTTCGTGCCCGTGAATCCCCTCAGTGTGCCATCTGTGAATTTGTAATGAAGGAGATTGAAACGATGATCCAGGACGAAGGAACTGAGGTATGAGCTGCTCCTACGTATGAAAGGCTTTGGCAGTCCGTGGCGCACAATTTTTTTTTTAATATATTATATATATATATATATATATATATATATATATATATATATATATATATATATATATATATATATATATATATATATATATTATATATATATATATATATAAAAATCACACACACAGTAAAAATGAGGTTTTATCTGCCTTTGCTTTGGTCTTCCAGAAAGAAGTGATGGAAGCTGTGGAGAAGGTGTGTGGCATCCTGCCCAAAACCCTTTCTGCTCAGTGCAAGGATTTCATTGAGAGCTATGGCCAGGCAATCATTGACCTGCTGGTCCAGGAAGCTGACCCCAAGACGATCTGCAGCGTTCTGGGTCTGTGCAAAGACTCACGTCGGGCTTTTATTCGTGAGTTTCCAGCCAAATAGAAGGACACAGACACTATTTTTTTCCTGTTTTGTTTGTTTTTGATACCCTGTCTGCGTTGTCTCTCAGCTGTGATGGAAAAGGCCGAGTTTGAGGCTGGTGGATTCTGCGACGTGTGCAAGATGGCCGTGCGCTACGTAGATGGCATTTTGGAGCAGAATGCCACAGAAGCGGAGATTGAGGAAGCGGTGAAAAAAGTCTGCAATTTCCTGCCTGATGAATATAAAACTCAGGTTGGTTTACAGATGTACATCTTTGGTGCAGGGATGGTTTACAAAATCATTCAATCATTCACGTATTTTAAAAGGTCACGAATGGCCAGATAAGAGAATACAGATGATTGTTCAAATAATGTTCTGTGACTGAGCTGAGAAACTCTTTGGTTCTGTAGAAATTGTCATCTGTTAATGTTTACTGTTGCTAAAGGTAGATTATTGAAAGCGAGTACCAATTAAATGACTGATCATGTTCTCTTGCATACAGTGTGACCAGCTCATTGAGCAGTATGAGCCTATGCTGGTCCAGTTGCTGCTCCAGGCACTCGACCCTGAATTTGTCTGCATGGTAAGGTCCACTATTATACATCGATTATTACCAGGTTGAAGTTTTCAAAGGCGTTCCTAAGGAACTCTTGTTTCATATCCATGTTATTTTAAAAGTAGTTTAGTTTCGATATGATGTCTCTCTTTAATCTTAGGAAAATCAAACCGAGGGCCTGCTTTGAGTGTGTTGTATGTAATGTACTGTTGTAGAAACTGGGTGCGTGCCCTGGGGCGTTGCGGATGCTGCTGGGTGTTGAGCAGTGCAGCTGGGGCCCAGGCTTCTGGTGCAAGAACATGGAGACAGCCACTCGCTGTAATGTGAGTATTCAACATGTCCTTTTACAAGAATCTAGTAGATTTAGCTGATTTTGCTTTTTTAAAGTATGTATGTAAAAATGAACTTTATTACAAAAATAATGTACTCTGAAAATAATGAATAATGAAACTCTGCTAATGAATATATTAATTCTAATAAATGTTGAGGAGAAAATAAAATATGCACTCCAACTAAACATGTTCCAAATAAATAAAAGCGGTTACATGTAAAATTAACAAGACACGTCAAAATAAACACTGTGCTATCAATGATTGGCCTCTAGAGGCCACTATTGTACTGTATAACAAAACATTTTTTTTTTTGCTCTAATTAATTTATTTAATAGTTCATTTAAATGCGTATAATGAGGATGTAAGCACTCTGTATTTGTACATATTCTTGTTTATCTGATCAGCCAATTGTGACAACAGAAGAATGCATTATGCAAAGGCAAGTTTAAAATTATTACAAATTATGCAAAGGCAAGTCAGGAGATTATCTTTCATGCCTTCTAAATGCCGGACTGAACTTCTATATCCATGTTGGCAAAAACTACTTCCTATAAAGGGTCAAAATATTGTATCGTATTCTATTAAAATGTTTAGTGCATGTAAAGGTGTGTCTATCCAAGTTACTGGTGAGTGTATAAAACCAAATTGTTTATCTTCTGATGGTGTTTCAGGCGGTGACTCACTGCAGACGTCATGTTTGGAGTTAAAGAGGAGTTGTGTGCACTAAACTGAGGAGCTAAAGGAGAATGTCTGTAGCGCTGTGTCTGGGTTTTTTTTTTTTTTTTTTTTTTTTTTTTTTTTTTCAAAAAATCAGCCTGTCCTCTTGTTTTATTTTAAAAAATGAAAAATTTAAATAGTGCTATTAAAGAAATGTAACAATCTAGACATCTGGAGTTGCCACTCAATGGAGGAGTGTGTGTGTGTGTGTGTGTGTGTGTGTGTGTGTGTGTGAGAGAGAGAGAGAATGTAGGGATGGATGATTAATTAATTATTATTATTTTAAATGAACATTACCTGAATGCAACTGCTGATATTTTGATCAAGAGGTGAGAGAGTTTTTGTTTTGCACCTTTATTTGAACATTTCTTAAGGGTTGATTTTTGTGTGAATGTGGGCCATTAAAGACATGGTTGTGCCTTTAGTAATGATAAAGTGTAAGAACTCTATATAAAGACAATTTTAACTCTCTTCAAATGGAAATCCTGCTCTTGTAACTGCTAGAACCATATTCGTGGTGAGCTTTTTTTTTTTTTTTTTTTTTTTTAACTGACTAAAATAGATCTTTTAATTGAAATGTTTTCACTGATGTCTACCATCTGTGTTCATTTCAGTTTGAAGGTTGGGTGATCTCAAACCACGTTTGTGTGTTTTTTGTTTTTTTTTTTTTTTTTTTTTTTTTCATTTCCTCTCCCCTTTCCCCCCCCTCCCCTTTTAATTGGCTTTTATTTTGCCTTGGTTAAATGATCCTGAGCTTGGGTGTGCTTCAATCATAATTCTGAGTTACTTGTTGAAATCTGTAAAGAATTTGTAATGAAAATAAAACCTTGTTCCTGATCTTGAGTAGCTTCAGTTCTGTAATTTGATTACTCCTGATGTACGAAATGCGTGAGCTCCTTGAAACAACGACAGGTTTTAAATAACTGATAATAAATATATATATAACTCTTAATAACTTTTTTCCATTTTCTACATTTCCTTTTCCATCACTTTATCCCACAGTTATAAATAAAAAAATAAATAATATTTTTTAATTCACTTAAATCCCCCCCCCTGATTTGTAAGTATGGTGCCAGACGTTTAACTGGTTTTAAAGCATTCTTCCTTAACATGTTTTATGGATTTAAATATCATTCCGAAAGTTTTTGTAAATACCTCAAAACAATAAATCTACACTTCATAGCTAAGTTTTATATATTTTTATAATCGACATATTATTGCATACGAATTACAGTTGTTTTTAATGGAGACAGTAAATTATATACTGTGACCTGCAGATTTAAAGCATTCTCTTAATGTCAAGTGTTCTCAGTGAATATTTACTACCTGGTTGGTATTTATAACAGGTGTTATCGTTTTAATAACTGCTAAGCCTCTTTCCAATGCGACCCGCTCTCGTGTCTCTTCTTCAGGAGGTGATGCTGAGTACATTTCTGTTTTAAAAAAATGTTAGGATGAATGTTTTAAAGAAATTTTAATACATTTTTAAAATGTTTTGTTTTCTGTTTATATTCTTCTGCTACTATCTTTACACCAGACATGTGGAATGTACGTCTCCATGCTTTGGCTGACGAGACTGGATTATGAGACCTGCCTTGTGTCCTACATTCTCTGCGTATATTGTGCACTAATATAATAACTTTACATATAAGTTCATACATATTCTTATATCTATTCTAATATATCTATTTTTTTATCTGTCTCGTCTCTTTTTAATCTTATAAAACCATTAACTATGATGTCACATGTCTATGACGTGTTCTGGGGCACAGTGGACATACGTGGCATGTTTGTAAGCAGTGTTGGGGAGTAATTAGTTAGAAGTAATGGCGTTACGTGATTGAATTACAACATAAAAGTGACGGTAAATATCCGTTACAGTTACTGCGACAAAACATGTAATTAAATTACAGTACTTTCCAAAATTTTGGAGATTACAAAGAGCACCGCGTTAAAAAATTTCTGCCCGCAACCCACGAGTGCCACCTAGTGGACAAACGAAAGTATTCAAACGTAATAAGTTACCTTACTATTACAAAGTCATTGAGAAGTGACACTACTTATTACATTTTAAATAGGATCATTTGTAATCTGTAACCTATTACATTTCCAAAGTAACCTTCCCAACACAGTAAGTGTGGTTGCTAGTCAACTGGAGAGGCTTTCTGTTTGATTGTCATTAACCGGACGGATTAAACACCCAAACTTTTTGGAACTACAGAAATTCCAGGGCTTCAGTTGCGACATCCCTGCAGGTCAGATTTGGGAGTATTCCTGATGTTAGGAGCAAACACATTTAATTTATATGTGTCAAAAACAAACAAACAAAAGAAATAATCCTGTTTTACTAGTTTAGTAGGTTGGATGTGTTGTGGCGTGTTATACTGCACCTCCCATGCTTGGATTATAACACATGATCCACCCTGCATAAGAGGAAGCAGAAGAAAACAAAGTAATATTGCACACATTCTTATCTGCAGATGTTTTAATTTAATTAAATGAGGATGGCTGGAGTGCAGTGAGAGTTCCAGTCCTTTTGCATTCATTGGTTAAATCTGTGCCAAGTTTTTCCAATTCGAATTAATCAAACAATGATACGGGTAATTTCAGGTCTTTATTCCAACCAAGCCGAAGCCACACTGAAAGAGTCGCAAGACGAGTTCATCTGGAGAACACTGTTTTTGAAGAACGTTGGTCAACCATGATGTAAGTTATTAAAGATTCATAATGTATATTTGACCGTTCTGTGGCCTTAACCATGATGGGGATTGATCCCTGGTGCTTAAAGTATCGCACATAGAGCTGAAAACAAAAACCAGGATTACATTAACTACAGCAAACGAAATGAAATTGTAAGCAGCACATCAGTTTGCATATTGATGATCCTGTGTGTGTGTGTGTGTGTGTGTGTGTGTGTGTGTGTGTGTGTGTGTGTGTGTGTGTGTGGTTGATGCATGAGTGGTTTTGCAGGTAAATAATTACTGTATCATGAACTGAGTTTGTTGAATTTGTGACTGGATTTCATCAGCAAGATCTCTGCAGAACCATGAAGCTGCTGAGTGAGAAGGAGCTGAAGAAAGCAGAGGAAGCCCTCAAACATTACCTTCCTCAATCTCAACAGGTCTGTAAACGGCATTAATTATAATATGTTTAATAATATATTTGATTGTATGTTTAATATGAGGGGCACGGTGGCTGAGTGGTTAGCACGTCCGCCTCACACCGCCAGGGTCCGGGTTCGATTCCCGTCTCGGCCATGTGTGTGTGTGGAGTTTGCATGTTCTCCCCCCGTGGCCTCAGGGGGTTTATCTCTGCCCCCCCTGTGTGTGTGAGTGTGTGTGTGCCCTGCGATGGGTTGGCATAATTTTATGTTTAACATAAATTAAGAAATGACTTTTTATTGGGTCAAAATTTAATTATTAATGTTTTTTGTGAATTTTAAAAAATAAAATGTGCTCTTTTTATTTTAAGGAATGATATAATGGGGGGGGGGCTTAATACATAGCAAGGTTTTAACATATATTTTGTGTGTAACAGTGTATAAGGTTTAGAAGTGCTTTATATAACATACAGGAAGAAATCAACAAGAAGCAAAATAAGACCAGAAATCTGTTTATAGGCTCCAGACTGCCACACCTTTATTTGGGCTTTCTCCAAAAAGGTGAAAACACAGTATTTGGGAGACGGTAGCTCAGTGGTTATGACATTGGCCTTTGAACTCTAAGATTCATTCATCTTCTACCGCTTTATCCGATCTTCCCTCGGGTCACGGGGAGTCTGTGTCTATCTCAGGCGTCTATGGGCATTAAGGCAGGATACACCCTGGGCACACACACACTCACATTTATATAATATGGACAATTTTCCAAGGTGCTAATCAACCTACCATAGATGTTTTTGGACCGGGAAGGAAACCAGAGAACCCGGAGAAAAACCCCCTGAGGTACTGGGAGAACATGCAAACTCCACACACACCTGGCCGAGACTGGAATCGAACCCGGACCCTGGCAGTGTGAGGCGAATGTGCTAACCTCTAAGCCGCCGTGTCCCTGAACTCTAAGATCAAAGGTTCAAATCCTACCACCACCACCAAACTGCCACTAGTGGGCCCTTGAGCAAGGCCCTTAACTAAATTGTACGTCGTTCTGGATAACTGGATAAGAGCATCTGCCAAATGCCGTAGGTGTCTTGTGTGTTTAACCTGGCTGGTAGATAAAAAATTAATTGGTTATAAATTATTATAAAACAAGAGAGTCTGTTCACCATGATAGTCAGGAAACAATATCTTATTATATTCTTTCCATATATCGTTCCATAGGTATATGGATATGTTTGTGTTATAAATAGAACAGATGCTGCCTGCACAGATGTTCTGGTGGACCAGTGGCCGGATTTCACTGTGTTGCTCGTCAAACCAAAACGGCGGGAGGTATTACTTCAATACATAACATAAGTTTGGTCTAATGTACAACATACATGAGTTGAAATAATGTCCAAGAACAGCTATTCTTGATTTGTTGTGTTGATTTGTACACAGAAATTCGACCATTTCAAAATCACATGCATTTTTGCCACGGACGAGACGACCCTCAGGAACATACTGCTTGGGACAGATGTTCTTAACTGGAAGCAGTACCTCCGTATAAGTATTGGAATTCTTAATGGAATTAAAAAGAACTCTTAATATTATTTATGTGGCAAAGATTGAACCAGTAGAGTCCTGTAGGCGTGTCGTGTGT
Source organism: Kryptopterus vitreolus (assembly GCA_030449085.1). Classification (NCBI taxonomy): domain Eukaryota; kingdom Metazoa; phylum Chordata; class Actinopteri; order Siluriformes; family Siluridae; genus Kryptopterus; species Kryptopterus vitreolus. The sequence goes on from JACRUU010000014.1 coordinate 5,859,302, forward strand.
TTTTTATTTTTATTTGCGTTCATAACCAGTCATTTCGGCATGTCCAGGTGTCGACCTGCGCCATGAGGAGCTGCTAAAAGCTGTAGCGTTGAGCAGAGGCGTGCCAGTGACTACACTTTATCTATGCGACGTAATGAAATTACAAGATCCGTCTAACCTTACAACTGAACGGTAAAATTAAAAAAAAGCTTTGTTAAAATGTATCATTTACAATAAATAAGCTATATATATATATATATATATATATATATATATATATATATATATATATAATATATATATAAAATTCTTTTTCTTTTAAAATATGATGCAATTTAGTGCAATAAAACACTGGTTAATTCTGTGTCGCTGTAAATACATTTCATATTATATTATCTTGAATTTACATTAAATGTATCGATGATTTTTTTTTCATCTACCACAGGTTACCTTTTCAAGTGTCGTCACTCAACGAGTCTCACGTCGCTCTGGTGAACAACACGTGGAAGTTTGGCGTGGGCGAATTCAGTGAACGCTTTATCAGGAACATGATCATGAATTACCCTTCGTGTTGTGTGCTGGATTCAGAGAGAAAGCCGGTGTCATGGATACTGACCTATCCCACGTGCTCAATGGGAATGCTGTACACAATGCCGGAGCACAGACGGAAAGGCTACGCGAAAGCGCTGGTTATCGCACTGGCGAAGAACCTGCATTCAGAGGGATACCCAGTCTACTGCTGTGTTGAGGAGGAGAACCAAGTATCCTACAGGCTCTTTGCCAGTTTAGGTTTTACTGTGGATCCATCTTACAAGATTATTGGTTTTAAATTTAATCAAGAGTATTAATATCTCCTGTTAAGGTCATATGAACGCATACTACCTGGTCTTGTGGCGGATATCAATTCAAATCATTGAAATGCACATTATTAGGAATTCCAAAAATATGTTGATCTGAACAAATGCCAGTCCTTTCTATTGTCACTGCTCAACTATATAACATATATTATAAGCATATTATATATTATATACATAATGTACAGTATTATATACAGTTTTTGGAACCAGATATACTTTATTATGAAGGTAACAGAGCCGAGCGACGCTTGTAATCACCTTTCCAGAATCCTGTTTTGCACTCATATAGCTACATCCTGAAATTGTTTACCAGATTCCCTACATGTCTTTTTATATTTTTAGACAAAGAATCTATAGGATATTTGAGCTCGTGAAGAGGGATCACTAACTTGTGCACTTATTTCTAGGTCCTGTACATATGGATCATCTTCCTTATATGAGTGTATATACAAGCTGTATATAGTTCACTCTATTCTTAGCACACACCGTAATCCTCGCACAGTCAAAAACATAATAGTAGGATATTTTTCTTTTATGTGTGGACATAATCGATATGATGCATAGAATTCAGATCAATAAATGCATTCCATATGTGCCACCTTGTTGAAACACAATAAGTGTTTCTATCTTTTTTGATAGTTGTGTACAAATCTACCAGTTATCCTAAGTGTGAAAAGACAAATGTCATATTCCTACAGCCACTGATAGAAAGGGGTCAAAAATACAAAATAAAATGATACAAAAATAATATCGACTTTTTAATCTTTTAAAAAGCACTATGTTATGTTGAATTTGATTCTTTGAAATAATATTTTATATATACAGACGTGGACAAAATTGATGGTAATTGTTGGTACCTTTGGTCAATGAAAGAAAAAGACACAATCACAATGGTCACAGAAATAACTTTAATCTGACAAAAGTAATAATAAATAAAAATATAAATGTTAACCAATGAAAGTCAGACATTGTTTTTCAACCATGCTTCAACAGAATTATGTAAAAAAATAAACTCATGAAACAGGCATGGACAAAAATGATGGTACCCCTAACTTAATATTTTGTTGCGCAACCTTTTGAGGCAATCACTGCAATCAAACGCTTCCTGTAACTGTCAATGAGACATCTGCACCTCTCAGCAGGTATTTTGGCCCACTCCTCATGAGCAAACTGCTCCAGTTGTGTCCGGTTTGAAGGGTGCCTTTTCCAGACTGCATGTTTCAGCTCCTTCCAAAGATGCTCAATAGGAATTGAGGTCAGGGCTCAGGGCTCAGACGGCCACTTTAGAATAGTCCAATTTTTTCCTTTTAGCCATTCTTGGGTGTTTTTAGCTGTAGCTGTGTGTTTTGGATTGTCCTGTTGCAAGACCCATGACCTGCGACTGAGACCAAGCTTTCTGACACTGGCTAGTACATTTCTCTCTAGAATTCCTTGATTCCTTGTCTTGAGATTTCATTGTATTTCACCTGCATTCAAGACACCCTTGCAGACGCAGCAAAGCAGCCCCAGAACATGTGCCAGACGCAGCAAAGCAGCCCCAGAACATAACAGAGCCTCCTCCATGTTTCACAGTAGGGACAGTGTTCTTTTCTTGATATGCTTCATTTTTTCGTCTGTGAACATACAGCTGATGTGCCTTGGCAAAAACTTCTCATCTGATTTTTGTCTCATCTGTCCACAGGACATTCTCCCAGAAGCTTTGTGGCTTGTCAACATGTAGTTTGGCATATTCCAGTCTTGCTTTTTTATGATTCGTTTTCAACAATGATGTCCTGGTCGTCTCCCATTAGTCCACTTTGGCTACAACGTACGGATGGTGCGAAAATGGTGCGAGCATCTGAAGTTCCTTGACCACTTGAATCTCTTTAGAAGTCTTTCTAGGCTCTTTTGTTACCATTCGGATTATCCGTCTCTTAGATTTGTCATCAATTTTCCTCCTGCGGCCACGTCCAGGGAGGTTGGCTACAGTCCCATGGATCTTAAACTTCTGAATAATATGTGCAACTGTACTCACAGGAACATCTAGTTGCTTGGAGATGGTCTTATAGCCTTTACCTTTAACATGCTTGTCTATAATTTTCTTTCTGATCTCTTGAGACAGCTCTTTCCTTTGCTTCCTCTGGTCCATGTCGAGTGTGGTACACACCATATCACCAAACAACACAGTGATTACCTGGAGCCATATATATCGGAGGCCAATATATATAGGCCTGATTACAATTGTAGACACCGGTTGTAGACACCTGTGATGCTAATTAGTGGACACACCTTCAATTAACATGTCCCTTTGGTCACATTATTTTCTGTGTTTTCTAGGGGTACCATCATTTTTGTCCATGCCTGTTTCATGAGTTTATTTTTTACATAATTCTGTTGAAGCATGGTTGAAAAACAATGTCTGACTTTCATTGGTTAACATTTATAGAATTTTTATTTATTACTTTTGTCAGATTAAAGTTATTTCTGTGACCATTGTGACTTTTTTTCTTTCATTGACCAAAGGGTACCTACAATTTTGTCCACGTCTGTATATATTTTTCTTTTATTTACCTTGTCTTCAGTTTCTTTTTATCATCAGGGCATAAATTTCATTTGTAGGGCTCTCACCAATATAAATAAATGAATAAAAACAAAAAAGATTTGTACGAGACAATGTTATCTCCTAAAAGAAAAAAAATGTTCACTATGGTCTTTGGTGATCCGGGCCTCGCTGAAATTCAGTTTTATAATCCAAATATTTGATTTAACAAGTAAAAAATTATTTTTTGATACCCTAAAAGTATATATATATATATATATATTATTAGATTTATGAATAAAAGAACCTGATATATATATATAATATATATATATATTATATATAGACAGTCTGTTGTCCGATCCCCTTATCAGAATGTTCCATCCCCTTATCAGCTCACACACCAAGTTCAGTCACAGCAGGCTAGGCTAGTAAGTCTCTGTTCCTTTCTCAGCGCGCTCAGAGATTCACACTTCAGATCAAACTTTACTAATCTCAGCATGATATATAAGTAGTAACAAAAGCACACAAAGAACAGTTGTAGGCAATCAGGCCAATAGGAATGCACGATGTATGTACGATGTCCAGTCATCCAATCATGAATATGCACGATGTGTTCACAATATCCATGACCAAGGAAGGCCCATCTTCTGGACAAAACCGGAGTGTCTCCAAACATCTTGTCTTTGCGATAAGATTGCGTGCGTGAAGGACGTCTCTGTTTCATGGAGAAGAATGCTCCTTCCATAGGTCACTTTGACATCTACCCTTGTTATTCTAGCAGAATTATTTATGTGAGTGCATACATGGTGTACGTGCATAACGTGCAAGACTTCTTAATACAATTTTACCCCACATGCTATTAACACATTAGGAAGAATTTTTTTTACGTTTAAATGGCTGATTGGTCCTTTACTGTAAATGCTATCTTTTAAGGAATTCAGCCAAATGCTAGTCTGTAATCCTGAAGCGCATTAAATTAGGAAAGTGTACTAATGATTTTTTTTAATGTCACTGGATGAAACTGGATGAAAAAATAAATAAATAAATAAAAAGGGGGCAGGACTTTGGAAACACCAAATAAGCTCGAATGAGCTGCTCCAAAAGTATCCGGGAATTTCCGTCCTGTCGCAGTGCTCATGTGTGGACTGTAATAAAATAGTGCTCAATCTCTGCTCAGGCTTAGAAGCATACATGCAGAGGAGTGAAGTTTATTAAAGCCATGAAGCTGCTCAACAAGGAGGAGTTGAAGAAAGTGGAGGATTCGCTCAGACTTTACTTTCCACAGTCATTACAGGTCTGTCAATTTTGCTGTAAATTCTTTTTTAATTATAGATATTAAACATAAACACACACATACGTATAAAGTTTGGGCACCCCTTTAAATTTTCATATTTTCCTTTATATCATTGGTTGTCTGATAAGAAATTTCATTATATATCATATAGGAGACAAACACAGTATAGATAAATAAAGTATATATTTATAAAGTGTACAAGAATATTTAAGCAAAATAGCCATTGCATAAATTTAGGCAACCTGAAAAGCTAAGGTATTTGAATTTCAATACCTTTAGCACTAATTATTAGAACTAAATTGGTTTGGTAACCTCAGTACCCTATCCATACACAGGTGATATATGAGAAAGTATTTAAAGGAGGCCAATTTATGTTTCTCTCTTTGCATCTTCTCAAAGTGTGGCAAAATGGGAGCCTAAAACAACTCTCAGATGATCTGAAAACAATGATGTTGAACATATATAGGGGAAGGATATAGAAAGCTGTATAGAGATATCTCTCAGTTTCATGTGAGGAACATTGTGAGGAATTGGAAGACCAGAGGCACAGTATTAAGGCCCGAAGTAGACCGAGAAAACTATAAGGAGTAGGATTGAGAACAGTATATATACAGACCAGCTAACGACTCTACAACATATCTTGTGCAGACGGTGTATGTGCATCTCGTTCATATTCAGACTTTACACAAGGAGATGCTGTATATTTTCTCAGCACACGCCACAAACAGTGTCGCCTGAGGTATGCTAAAGAATTTGGACAAGCCCGCTATTTTGGATAAGGGGTGTGGATATGAAACTATAGAGTTATTTGGGCATACAAGGGGCGTATATGGCGAAAAAACAGCACAGCATAAGAAAAACACTATACAGTATTGGTGGCGGTTCCATATGTTGTGGGGTTGTGTGGCCATAGGGACTATCTTGTTAAAGTTGAGGGTCGCATGGATTCCATATACAGCAGATTCTGAAGAACAACGTCCAGGAATATGACAAAGTAAATTGACAGGGGCTGGATCTTTCATAAGACAACGACCCTAAACACTGTCATCTATAAGGCATTCATGAGAGGAACAAGTACAACGTTCGATGGCCATCTCATCCCCAGACCTGAATATTTGAAAATTTGTGGTGTGATTTAAAGCAGGCTTCCATTCGGAAACCATCAAACCTATGATATGTTTTGTAAAGAAGAATGGTCCAAAATATTCTGGATAATCGGACTCTATTGGGAAGCTTAGAAAGCGTTAGAGGTTATTTTTGCAAAGGAGGATGCCATATTGAGTTCTTTTTTCTTTGGTGTTGCCTATATGATGGCTAATTTTGCTTAAATAATTCTTGTACACTTTCCATAATCATATAAACTTTATTTCACTTCTCAAATATCACTGATTTCCTATATGATTTTTATTGAAATTTCTTATCAGACAACCAATGATATAAAGGAAAATCAGAAAATTTAAAGGGGTGCAAACTTTTACATACGCACTGTTAAACATATATATATATATATATATATATATATATATATATATATATACGCTTTCTGTAAAAAACAAGATAGATTATTTATATTATTGTCATAGTATATATATATATATTATATATATATATATATATATATGTATATATGTATATATGTGCCTGTAATAGACAAGATATATATACTATATATATATATATATATATATAACTATATATTTTTTTTTTTTTTTTTGTTTGCTTTATCCATATTGTATGTGTTGAGCATATGATAAGGACATTTTTTTATATATGTAGGTATATGGATTTGTTTTTATGATGAATCGAATTCAAGCTGAACCTATAGATGTTCTGGTGGACCAGTGGCCAGATTTTAATTTGCTGGTCACCAAACCAAGACGACAGAAGGTACCTCACAAGATATATTCAGTATGGTATAAAAAAAACAACCGTTTTTGTTCACACTGACCTGTTAATTTTGCATGCAGAAAGCAGACTTTTTCAAAGAACTTTGCATATTTAGCAAGGATGAATCATCTCTCTGGAATGTACTGACTGAGATGGACATTTTAGACTGGAAGCAATACCTCTGCTTAAGTAAGTATTTTGTTGCATTTTTGTTGGCTTTGTGGTCGCTATACTGCGCTTGTATGATGAGTTCTTCCTCTCTCATTGCTTGTACATGCAAAAACTGCATGGTGTGAATCATATTCCTCATTGTATGCCCCTGGGTAAAAACACCAGTGTATTTTTAACCATCATGTTCACCTCAGTCTAAAAGGGAACAAAAAACTCTTACTTGGGGTCTGAAATCAACAGGACCGTCTCAATGAAAAATCTTTGGGAAAGAGGAATTGATAATTTAATGATCGATGCTGAACATGAATAGAGGATCTCGGAATGCGTGTGAATGAAGTGATCTACCACATACACATTATCTTAAGAATTTTTCACTGTTATAAAATCTTTCCATTACTTGCTCCAACTTATTTGTAGGTGTTGACATGAACCATAAGGAAATAGTGAAAACTGTAGCTTTGAGCAGAGGTGTGCGAGTTGTAAAAAACCATTCGTGTTACCTGATGACACTTGAAGATCCGGCGAAGCTTACCACTAAAAGGTAACATCTGACTTTTTGACCTTTAATCTAGTCAATATTTCATCCTGTCGGTCATTAACCTCAATCTGATGTCTGTTCATAGTGGATTTTGCAAATGTGATATATTGATTGCATTTCTTTCCTAAATATAACTCCAATTAACAATTTTTCTTCAATATAAATAAACTCTCTAGTTTACCTCTACAAGTGTCGTCACTCAACGAGTCTCACGTCGCTCTGGTGAACAACACGTGGAAGTTTGGCGTGGGCGAATTCAGTGAACGCTTTATCAGGAACATGATCATGAATTACCCTTCGTGTTGTGTGCTGGATTCAGAGAGAAAGCCGGTGTCATGGATACTGACCTATCCCACGTGCTCAATGGGAATGCTGTACACAATGCCGGAGCACAGACGGAAAGGCTACGCGAAAGCGCTGGTTATCGCACTGGCGAAGAACCTGCATTCAGAGGGATACCCAGTCTACTGCTGTGTTGAGGAGGAGAACCAAGTATCCTACAGGCTCTTTGCCAGTTTAGGTTTTACTGTGGATCCATCTTACAAGATTATTGGTTTTAAATTTAATCAAGAGTATTAATATCTCCTGTTAAGGTCATATGAACGCATACTACCTGGTCTTGTGGCGGATATCAATTCAAATCATTGAAATGCACATTATTAGGAATTCCAAAAATATGTTGATCTGAACAAATGCCAGTCCTTTCTATTGTCACTGCTCAACTATATAACATATATTATAAGCATATTATATATTATATACATAATGTACAGTATTATATACAGTTTTTGGAACCAGATATACTTTATTATGAAGGTAACAGAGCCGAGCGACGCTTGTAATCACCTTTCCAGAATCCTGTTTTGCACTCATATAGCTACATCCTGAAATTGTTTACCAGATTCCCTACATGTCTTTTTATATTTTTAGACAAAGAATCTATAGGATATTTGAGCTCGTGAAGAGGGATCACTAACTTGTGCACTTATTTCTAGGTCCTGTACATATGGATCATCTTCCTTATATGAGTGTATATACAAGCTGTATATAGTTCACTCTATTCTTAGCACACACCGCAATCCTCGCAGTCAAAAACATAATAGTAGGATATTTTTCTTTTATGTGTGGACATAATCGATATGATGCATAGAATTCAGATCAATAAATGCATTCCATATGTGCCACCTTGTTGAAACACAAGGAGGCCCCTGATGGAAAGGGGTCAAAAATACAAAATAAAATAATACAAAAATAATGTCGACTTTTTAATCTATTAAAAAGCACTATGTTATGTTGAATTTGATGCTTTGAAATAATATATATATTTATTTACCTTGTCTTCAGTTTTTTTTTATCATCAGGGCATAAATTTCATTTGTAGGGCTCTCACCAATATAAATAAATGAATAAAAACAAAAAAGATTTGTACAAGACAATGTTATCTCCTAAAAGATTATAGTCTTTGGTGATCCGGGCCTCGCTGAAATTCAGTTTTGTAATCCAAATATTTGATTTAACAAGTAAAAAATTAACTATTAGTATAAAAATTTAATTAACTAAAAGTATGTATATATATATATATGAATAAAGAAACCTTCCCATATAATTTCAGCAGTGACCTTTCCTCAGGCGCGCTTACAGCTTGTAATGTTAGGATATGCAGGGAAATATTAAGCTAATTTATGCACTTATAATCTTCTCCTTTTTCCCAGTGTCCATATAGAAACAAATTGTGCATTGTTTTTTGGGATGGAGCACGCAAACCATTCTAGAACATTGTGTTCCTCATTATTAGAGTGTGTACGTGCAGAAAACAAAGTTTTATTGGGTACATTGACCCAGCATAACGGCAATAACAATGTTAATAGTTCGGTCAGGTCGACACACAGCTCACATGTATAAATGCTGGGTTGTTGACAAATAAACTTTGGACTCCTCTGATTGCACATCATTGTCTTCTTGAGTAGTCCCTCCGTACTAGGGTGTATGAATGAGATTCAGAAAGGGATTCAGTTGGGACAAGGAATCTTCATTTGGATCTTTTCCTTACAGGATGGAATATAAAAGAGGCAATAGATGTGTTTAGGAAATTTCCTAGATTTCCCTGAATTACACCTACTAGCTGCGCATTCACAACAGGTATGAACTCCTCACTGTATTACCGTATATTACCTAAAAGTTCATAATCACCAGTATCAAGTTATTTGGAATGGAAAGCAACCAAAACCAGAAGATAATTCTTAAAAGAGCCACATACCATATTTAACAATTAAAACAAGTACTAAAGTTAAAGGTCTAATTCAAGAAAATGTTAATTAACATGAAATTAATATTAATTAAATTAATTTCCAATCCAATATTAAAAGAATAATTTCCAGAGTCAAATAAATATAAAATAAATTAAAACATTATGAAAGGGAAACATTTTGAATGAAATATATAGTTATAACATCTGTATCGTGTGTGTTGTATATATATATATATATATATGTGTGTGTGTGTGTGTGTGTGTGTTTGGGTGTGTGTGTGTTGTTCTGTATAATATCCTATGTATACCAATGTGTGTGTGTGGGTGGGTGTGTGTGGGTGTGTGTGTTCGGTATTTAACTTTTCATACATATGTGTGAACACATTTCTTTTCATACATTGTTTACGTATATCCCACATCTGTCACACTCTACATATACTGTGACCTACACATATTCTACACTAATATAATAGTCTACTTTAATAACTTTGCATATATGTTCATTTATCTTCTTAGAAATCTTCCAGAGTTCTCAGCAGCTCCTGCAAATCTAGTTCCAGTGCTTTTGGCATTCCGTGGACTTGAGGAGTGGGTGACGTGTGAGTGAACAGGCAAAGTGTGTCTACTCAGCCATTGGTTTGTAATCTGAGATTGTTGTGTTTGTGGCTGAATTTCATGAGCAGGAGCTTTACAGAGCCATGAAGCTGCTGAGCAAGGAGGAGCTGAAGAAAGCAGAGGAAGCCCTCAAGCATTACTTTCCCCAGTCTCAACAGGTCAGTAAACAGCACTGAATTAACTTTATAAAATAGAATGTATTTTGCACTGTGTTGATCTGTCAGGCCCATGTTGGAAAAGGGAGCAGATTGTTTGATTGCACACTTTTGGATATTTTATTGATAAAATACCATCTAAACTGGCCATTTTTGCATGTAGGTAATGACTGGAGATAAATGTCATGGCTAATATTTCATTGTTATAAATAATTTGATGTGTAAATTGAGGATTATAGAGTCAACTAGATGGTTTGATTGGAACCTGATTAGATCATGTTGGTACTGTGTAAAAATCAACAAGAAAAACTTTATTAAAATATATATTTCTGAAGCAAAAAAAAAAAAACATTTAAAAAAGCACAGTCCAAAAAGCGTATTATTTATTTTATTTATTTATTTATTTTTAGTGTGTGGGTTTTGGTTGGAATCATGTTTTATCGACAGAACCTCACATTTCATTTATCTTTAAGTTCATTTCCACCCATGTTCTCATTACCCCACGTCTAAAAGTAGTTCAAACAGAGATTAACATTTCTGGCATTTGGCAGATGCCCTTATTCAGAACGACTTACAGCTGGGCATTTTTAGAGGGTTAATAGCCATTCTCAAAGGCCCAGCAGTGCCATCTTGGTGGTGCTGAGATTTTAGCACCACCACGACTCCAATCCAGAGTCCAATGCCTGAACCATTGAACTACCACCTCCCCATAGATAACATTCACAAAGAGTGTATGTTAAAGATAGTACTCATTTTACAGTTCTGCAAACACATGACATCAATCAACATTATATGACGCTCGGTGTGGCAACTTATACGTCCTAATCTTAATCCTTGTTGATCTTTGGTATAGGATGTGTTTATATATACATACCAGAAGCATTAAAACCCACAGAATCAAGATTCACAGTTTTAAAATGAATCTTCTTGTTCCTGATTATATTTTAATTCTGATATTTACCAATAAGCAAGGGATGATTACTTATTATGATCATGGTCTATTGTTCAGCCAGTACAGTACAAATTTATTCAAATTTCAGTTGTTTTACCTGCCCCCATATCCACGTATGTACACAAGGCCCCACTTATAAAAGAATTTCAAATATGTTTAACATTCACACAAAGTATATGTTAAAGATAGTAATCATATTACTTTTCTGCAAATGTATACGATTTTCTAACATCAAGTGAAGTAACACACAAGTCAAATTATTTGTTACCTGGAAGTGTTATAGGCATTCCTTATTGTGTTAAATGTGACTCAATTATGTAATTAAGTAAAAAAGCATGCAAAGTGATACATTTTAAGTTTCTAAAGTATGATTTTGTACTTTTCTTATCTTCAGGTTTATGGATATGTTTCTGCTATTAATCGAATAGAAGCTGACCCCACAGATGTGCTGGTGGACAAGTGGCCAGATTTCAGTGTGCTACTTTTAAAGCCAAAGAGACAGAAGGTATTGCGCGGGATGATTTCAATACGGGATTAATGTAAATGTAACCATATTTTTTCCATTTTAATAGTTGGATCTGTTTCTTTTCTACACAGAAACCAGACTTTTTAAAAGACGTGTGCATTTTTACCAAAGACAGAGAATGCCTAATGAATATATTAATCGGGACAGACATTCTTGACTGGAAGCAGTACCACTGTCTAAGTATTCTACAATTTTATTATACCTTTGCCCCCCCTCACCTTCTGAAAGTGTTGTTTAAACCTTATATTATATTTGTTTAGGCGCTGACCTGGCAAATGAAGAAGCTTTAATGGCTGTAGCGATGAACAAAGGTGTATCAATGGAAAACATATGTTCCTGCCAACTATTCAATTTGCAAGATCCATCAAAGCTTACACTTGAGGAGTATGTGATTTCTTGATATACATTCACTGCACAGAATTTCACTTGTATCATTTAATAATAGCTTTACAAAGGCTTGTCGGAATGTTCAGCCTGTTTCCACAGGGCATAAAAAAATCCCCCAAATACCCTTCTTTTTCGGCTGCTCCCGTTAGGGATGGCCAATGCAGATCATTGTATTTTAATTTGGCATATGTTTTACACTGGATGCCCTTCCTAATACAACCCCCTCCCCCTCCCCCTCCCCTTAGCCATTAACTTAGGACTTAGGACTTGCACTAGGATTGCACTGGTATCAACAATGATTTATAACACAGAAATGTTAGACATAACAGCTATTAAACTGTCACAGGGTTTTCTAATCATTTTTCTTTTCTCACAAATGAGGAAAATTTTTGTACTTCCTTGTAAGGACTTCCTTGTAAGTTTTCATCATTAGTCTTAGATTAGTCTTACACACACAAATGGTTTTGTGAAATTTGTTTTTGGAAGTTCTGATCCGAATGAACCAAACTCTCCTTCAACCTCTACAGGCCACCTTTCGAAGTGTCATCACTGAAGGAGTCCCACATTGCTCTGATCTGTAGCACATGGAAGTTTAGCATGGGCGACCTCACCGAACCCATGGTCAGGAACATGGTCTTGAATTTCCCCTCGTATTGTGTGCTGGATGGAGAAGGTCGGCCCGTTTCATGGATATTGACCTACGAGTCCTGTGCGATAGGAATGCTGTACACTTTGCCAGAACACAGACGGAAAGGCTACGCAAAAGTCCTGGCCACCATTTTGTCAAAGAAACTCCTTTCAGATGGCTATCCTGTCTACTGCTTCATTGAAGAAGAGAACCAAGCATCCTACAAGATTTTCACAAGTTTAGGCTTTACTGAGGTTCCCTCGTTTAGGAATGCTTGGTTTATCGTCAATCAAATATCTGTGACTGAATAAGTACTTTATGTACAGTGAGCTACACAAATTCAGTCCAGTAGAAACCAGTATGCTATCCATTCATACCTCAGAACTCCATTCCTACATTATCATCATCATCATAATAATAATAATATTTGCATATCCATGTAGTCTTGCTGGATTTTCTTTTGTATTTTTAAACAATCTGATCATTAGCTTTTGGTTAATTTAGATTTTTTAAAAAATCTTAATAAATTAAGCTCTATAAAAATTCTCATTGTTGTTTTATGTAACAGTAATAAAATTGATGAGAAATGTTTTAAATAAAAAAAGTGTTTAACCTCCACATGTAAAACTTGTCGGTTTATTTTATTCAATATTATTTATATTATTTATATTATATTATTTTTATTCAATACTATTTAAAGACCATATTCCAGGCGATGTTTTTTTTTTTTTTAGCGGCTACTGTATTCTATTTCAGCTGTTACCAGTAGGGGTCGCCAAAGTGAATTATCCTTCTCCATACTACCCTGTCCTCTACAGGTGCCCCTTTCAACTGGTGGTGACGGGCCTGCATGTCATATCATCTTTAAAAACATCCACATCTCCGTTTTGGAGATGCTCTGACTCAGTTTGTCTAACCATTACAGTTTAGCTCTTGTCAAACAAATCCTTATGCTTGCCCATTTTCCCGACTTCTAACACATCAACTTTGAGGATAAAATATTCATTTGCTGCAAAAGACATTGTGTTTGAGAGATAACAAATATAATATTTCAGAGACTGGTCCTATGAATGTTGAAACTGTTTTAGTTTGTGTTTGTTTTTATGGTTTTTTTTATATATGGATATGACCCCATAGACTGTTTAGTGAACCATTCACCAGATTTCATGGTGCTACCCATCGGACAAAAAAAGTATATGTTAAGGATGGTTCTCTGTAAACCGGACTACTCATGGGTTGATTGGAAAACATATTTGTGGGCCAAATTTGTGTCTTATAATTGTCTTTAGGTCTCTGAATATATCGGTTAATAGAATAAAAACCCCATAAAGGTCATGCTAGACCACTGGTCAGATTTCACTGTGCTACTCACCGGACCGAAACAGATAGTAGGTATTACATAATCTCACTTAAATATGTTACTGATTTTGGCCTAATAGATAACATGTGTTAAAATAGGAAGACACTACAATAAGTGATAGTGAGGTGATGGAGTGCTGATGAACAAAGATCACATTTGCCAAACTATGAATTTCAATATTTAACCGAATCAAGCCATATTTTAACCTGCCAGTCCTTTCATAGGATACACAAATTTTATTACATTCGTTTATATAAAGAGTTTTTGTGTGTTTGCTTAAAAAAGGAATAGGTTTTAGTTTGCATTTAAAGTTTTATGCATTATACAAGTGATAACACAGTGAATGGTACATGAATTTCCATTTTTACTATGTACTGGATTAAGTAATTCACTATAGAATTTCTGTGCATATAAGATTTTTGTGTCTTATTTTTTATTTATTTATTTGATTTGATTATTTCTTCAATAAAATTCTATGTTAGACCCTGATAACAGTCTGTTGTCCGATCCCCTTATCAGAATGTTCCAATAGCTCACACACCAAGTTCAGTCACAGCAGGCAACAGTAAGTCTCTGTTCCTTTCTCAGCGCGCTCAGAGATTCACACATCAGATCAAACTTTACTAATCTCAGCATGATATATAAGTAGTAACAAAAGCACACAAAGAACAGTTGTAGGCCAATCAGGAATATGCACGATGTATGTACGATGTCCAGTCATCCAATCATGAATATGCACGATGTGTTCACAATGTCCATGACCAAGGAAGGCCCATCTTCTGGATAAAACCGGAGTGTCTCCAAACATCTTGTCTTTGCGATAAGATTGCGCGTGAAGGACGTCTCTGTTTCATGGAGAAGAATGCTCCTTCCATAGGTCACTTTGACATCTACCCTTGTTAGTCTAGCAGAATTATTTATGTGAGTGCATACATGGTGTACGTGCATAACGTGCAAGACTTCTTAATACAATTTTACCCCACATGCTATTAACACATTAGGAAGAATTTTTTTTACGTTTAAATGGCTGATTGGTCCTTTACTGTAAATGCTATCTTTTAAGGAATTCAGCCAAATGCTAGTCTGTAATCCTGAAGCGCATTAAATTAGGAAAGTGTACTAATGATTTTTTTTAATGTCACTGCATGAAACTGGATGAAAAAATAAATAAATAAATAAAAAGGGGGCAGGACTTTGGAAACACCAAATAAGCTCGAATGAGCTGCTCCAAAAGTATCCGGGAATTTCCGTCCTGTCGCAGTGCTCATGTGTGGACTGTAATAAAATAGTGCTCAATCTCTGCTCAGGCTTAGAAGCATACATGCAGAGGAGTGAAGTTTATTAAAGCCATGAAGCTGATCAACAAGGAGGAGTTGAAGAAAGTGGAGGATTCGCTCAGACTTTACTTTCCTCAGTCATTACAGGTCTGTCAATTTTGCTGTAAATTCTTTTTTAATTATAGATATTAAACATAAACACACACATAAATAAACACATATGCATTGTGCTGATGTAAGTATATATAAAATTTGCTGGGTCATGTAGATAGAAAGGTTTGTTCAGTAACAAATTTATTGACTTTGGATACACATTAACTATAGCTGCACTGTAAAATAGCTATAAAATAAATCTTATCTTGTTTTTTTTTTACAGCAAAGTATTTAAATGTTCATTTTACCAATATATATATATATATATATATATATATATATATATAGTATATAGGATATATATGTACTAAAAAGCAAATGATATATAGTTGCATTATAAGATAGAAGAGGCTATATAGGTGAAATACCATATAAACAAAGGCAAGGGGGTGTATTGTATGTTGAGTGAGGAAATAAAAAAGAGCATATGATAAGGACATTAAGGATTTTATATATGTAGGAATATTAGTATATGGATTTGTTTTTATGATGAAACATAAAGATATATATTCATATGAATTCAAGAAAATTGGCTGAAGGTGGTAGATTAGGCCCTTTTATAGATGGGGGGGGGTTGATGGGGACTGGTGGACCAGTGTTCATATATATATATATATATATATATGTATTTGCTTCATCCATATTGTATGTGTTGAGCATATGATAAGGACATTTTTTTATATATGTAGGTATATGGATTTGTTTTTATGATGAATCGAATTCAAGCTGAACCCTATAGATGTTCTGGTGGACCAGTGGCCAGATTTTAATTTGCTGGTCACCAAACCAAGACGACAGAAGGTACCTCACAAGATATATTCAGTATGGTATAAAAAAAAAACAACCGTTTTTGTTCACACTGACCTGTTAATTTTGCATGCAGAAAGCAGACTTTTTCAAAGAACTTTGCATATTTAGCAAGGATGAATCATCTCTCTGGAATGTACTGACTGAGATGGACATTTTAGACTGGAAGCAATACCTCTGCTTAAGTAAGTATTTTGTTGCATTTTTGTTGGCTTTGTGGTGGCTATACTTCGCTTGTATGCTGAGTTCTTCCTCTCTCATTGCTATGAGTTGTGTACATGCAAAAACTGCATGGTGTGAATCGTATTCCTCATTGTATGCCCCTGGGTAAAAACACCAGTGTATTTTTTAACCATCAT
The DNA here is from genome assembly GCA_030449085.1 of Kryptopterus vitreolus. NCBI lineage: Eukaryota > Metazoa > Chordata > Actinopteri > Siluriformes > Siluridae > Kryptopterus > Kryptopterus vitreolus. The sequence goes on from JACRUU010000014.1 coordinate 5,876,016, forward strand.
GTTCACCTCAGTCTAAAAGGGAACAAAAAACTCTTACTTGGGGTCTGAAATCAACAGGACTTTCTACAATGAAAAATCTTTGGGAAAGAGGAATTGATAATTTAATGATCGATGCTGAACATGAATAGAGGATCTCAGAATGCGTGTGAATGAAGTGATCTACCACATACACATCGTCTTAAGAATTTTTCACTTGTATAAAATCTTTCCAACGTATTTGTAGGTGTTGACTTGAACCATAAGGAAATGGTAAAAACTGTAGCTTTGAGCAGAGGTGTGCGAGATGTAAAAAACCATTCAAGTTACCTGATGACACTTGAAGATCCGGCGAAGCTTACCACTAAAAGGTAACATATCTGACTTTTCGACCTTTAATCTAGTCAATATTTCATCCTGTCGGTCATTAACCTCAATCTGATGTCTGTTCATAGTGGATTTTGCAAATGTGATAGATTCATTGCATTTCTTTCCTAAACATAACTCCAATTAATAATTTTTCTTCAATATAAATTAACTCTCTATAGTTTACCTCTACAAGTGTCATCACTCAATGAGTCTCACGCCGCTCTGGTGAACAACACGTGGAAGTTTGGCAAGGGTGAATTCAGCGAATGCTACATCAGAGACATGCTCGTGAAATACCCTTCTTGTTGTGTGCTCGACTCTGAGGGTCGGCCCGTGTCATGGATATTGACCTATGCTTCGTCTGCAATGGGAATGCTGTACACAGTCCCAGAGCACAGAGGCAAAGGTTACGCTAAAATCCTAGTCACAGCACTAGCAAAGAAACTGCATTCAGGAGGATTCCCAATCTACTGTTTTGTTGAGGAGGAGAACCAAGCATCTTACCGGCTTTTTAGAAGTTTAGGGTTCACAGCAGCTCCGTCTTACAGAACTACATGGCTTATCATTGATCAGGCATGTAACAGCCCTTAATGGTTTCAAGCACTGTGAAAACGTATGTAAAATACCTGTCAAGGTTGCTACAGTTTGTTTTATAACAGGAAAATGGCACATTGAATAGCAAAAAAAAAAGGTAAATTTTATAACCTTTTTATAACCTCAAGTATTCATTGGCTTGGTTTGATAATTTACAAATAGATGATTTATGTAGGTTTGTGCAAAGATACCAGGGTAGAAATGTTTTGATCACCAAAAAAAGTGCAATTAATAATTTATTACATACACATTATCTGTTAAATGATATGATATTAATGCCAAATTTATTGCTACTGATATGACTGATGGTGAGCTTTAAAATAATTAGTTGATTAGTTAAAGAACTTTAATTGTGACATTTCAATAAAAAAGTATACATTATGCCAATAAATGATATATATTAGACAAAAGTATTGAAATGTTTGTAGAACCAATACTGAATTTTACCAAGATATATATATATATATATATATATATATATATATATATATACTGCTTTAAATGTAATTAGCCAAATTGGTTTCTTCTTAACCATTCCAAATACCAGCAAACACTATTTTCATGCACAGATTTATTAATTACGTTGCATAATTTTAACAAAAGAGCATTAATGACATGCAGCAATTGAAATGTAAACAAATGCACTACAAAAAAGGTTAATACTAAAGCATGTTGCACAAATCTATTTTTCCCTACAATATTTTAAAGAATACAAAAAGTTATTGCTTAAACTTGTAATTTGTAGACAAGAGCCAAAATGCATGCAGGCTAATAACTTGATTAATAAATACATGCAAGTTCACTTATTTCTCAGGAAGTTTATTGCAGTTTCTGTGAAGCCCACCCAGATCTGGGCTGTGCAATTTTACTGCTAACGGCAGGTATTCTTCGTAACTTCGATGGTGTTTGTCCATGGCTGATTATACACCACCAGTTGGCACTCTTTGGACTTTAGGGAACACAAAGGCATGGAATTAAGCTTATAGAACTATCATCAATATAAACAGTCATCAATGTTAAGTGAGGGGAATGTGTGTATATGGTAAATTATGGTTAATTATAATAATAACTTACGTTTGCAATTAATGAGTCTGGATGGATGGCACACACCATCTCAACTCCACCTTTCTTGCAGGATGTCCTAGCCATCTCAACGGTGAAAAAATAGTTTGTACCAGAGACAACCTGCAGCATGCGAAACAGTTGTAATTAGTCGTCTCAGTGGGTGGAGGGGAAAAAAGAACGACAGCATTAGGATTGCTTATGCGTCACACTCTAAAGCTCTGATGATTTGTGCACATTTTTGCGGAAGTAATAAAGCCTTCGAATTGTCACTTTTGTGGATCTTCAATCCATCCTCTTAAGCATAAACAAATAAAAATACAGAAAAAATACAGATGTGAAACCTTCAGGGATAGAAAAGAGGACGTGAACTGTAAGTTTCCAGGCCAAGTTCTCTCTCTTTCTCATATTTCATATAGATAGTACATGGCATGTACATACAACTGTAATAACAAGTAAATACAAAAATATAGATGATATATCGATTGTAGTAATAATAATAATAATAATAATAATAATAATAATAATAATAATAATAATAATAATAATAATAATAATGCAAGCCACACATTGTGCAATAACAAGGCCCACTTATGGACTTCCTACAGGCCTACGAAACCATCTCAGCACCAACCATTTCCCCCCAAAATACTCCCCATGTCCTATGATGATGTGATCGCTGTTTGGATGTCCTACCTGCGTCTGAGCCTTGATCACTTTGGACACCTGGCTGAGGAACACGTCATTGCTGTATCTGTTATGCTGAACGACTGCAAACTGCAACGCATTCTGAACATCTTCCCTGTCGATGTCCACATCCCTCAGGTTTCCGACCAAACCAGCACTCGTTACGACGAGAAAGGCCGCAAAAAGTAGAGCTACAACCTTCAGAAACATTTTTAACCTCGTTTCTATGTCACAAACAGGCCACTGCCCAGAACAAGAGTGAGAGGCGAGGAAAACACCGTTATATAAACAGATACCGCGTGATGACTTGTGGGCGGGGCGAGTCACGTGACATGGAATGACATCATGGTGTCTGATTTCTTCAGGCAAGTTAAACAGGACATCGCTAAGTGGAAGTGGGAAACGCATAAAAAAGGTTAGAAAGAGAGTGCTAATTAATTGATAAATAGTAAGTTAGCTATTAGTAACTAGTAAATTCTGTATATATGATGTTTGTCACATACACACGACTAGTAATTTATACGTGTATTCAGGGGTCTATGGGCATTAAGGCAGGACACACCCTGGATGAAATGCCAATCCATCGCAGGGCGCACACATACCATACAGAGCCACATACGTGCTATTCATTCAAGATCACCTCACCCCTCAGCATGACACTGCATGGCAACATGCTGCAAATCTCTGTACACACTTTGCTTGACAACTCACAATGCCCCAATTCTTCTCGACCACTTTCCCAGTTCTCCCAATCACTTTTCCCAGTACTTATCTCTCATGCTCTTGGTTTAATGCTTACAAGGGTTTATTTTAACTGGTTCCAATTATGAACTTATTTTTAAGCTGCAGAAGCATCATTCTACTGGCTTTGCTAACAGTTTAAAAACCATACTAAGTAAAGATAACGCCCAACAGTTTTTCCTTTTCTTTCACATCTGATAGGGCCTGTTGTCTATTTAGAGCAGACATGTCCAAAGTCCGGCCCGGGGGCCAATTGCGGCCCGTGGTCAAACTTAATCTGGCCCGCAGCCTCTGTAATAAAATTAATAACTTCTGGCCCGCACATATCTTAGTAAGTGCTGTTCTTAATTTACCCACTAGAGGGCAGGAGCACTCTACACCCCGCACATATACTTAATAAGTGCTGTTCCTAATTGCTGTTCCTAATTTACCCACTAGAGGCAGGAGCACTCTATGCGACATCACCCCGTGTAAATTTTTACTTGCGCTGCAGTCTAGATCTCAGTATCACCCGTCACATTAATGCAGGCAAGTCATTTGTCATTTAAATAACTCTGACTTAATTTTGTTTTGTTCAGTCACAAATTCAGACAAGTTGTCAGTTTTCACTCCAGAATAAACCGTTCAATCAACATTTATATTTGATGATATGTCATATATCAAATTAGTCCTGCACTTGTGGATAATCGTTTCTGTTATTCAAAAATTCTGTGAACATTCAAATGAACCAAAATACATGTTTGATTGTTAAAATGAAAATAAAAAAGAAAATGTGAAACACAGAATGGCTTGCTGCCGTGCCCCATGCGGGGCACACGACCGGTTTGGATAAAGATAGTAAAATAGGACCGCGTATTTAATGAGCTGTGTTCCCGTCTGCGCGCCCGTCCCGTGGATGAGTCCGGTGACGCCCGTTAGCATTGTCGTTTTTTGAACTGCTGTGGTTACGCTGTTGTGTCATTGCGAAGATGGGGTAAAATTTGTGAAATGGAAAATGGACTGTTTTTAGGAGGCCATCACTCAGAGGCTCCGACACGACGCGACGGGACGAGGCCTGTTGTCGACACGCTAGGCGCGACACTTGCTAAACTCTGTTTAAATATATTGTTGCTTTATGTAATGAACGTCAGCCGAGGTCGGCCCCCCCACATTTTACAACATCAAATCCGGCCCCCTGTGCAAAAAGTTTGGACACCCCTGATTTAGAGTCAGAGAAATCACTTCCTAAATTTATTATGCTTAATTTATCAACACTGTACCTGTAAACCTCAAAACCATCAAAACCTGTATTGTAAGGTGATGATGTCAGTTATGTAGCTCTGACAGGTTTTTGCCTTAACAATGAGCTCAATGAGATGTTTTTGACAGTGCATGGTGATATACAAGTCAGATAAAGTGTAAGTTGGCCAGCACTGGGTCATTACTAATTTACTATCATTATAGTATTTACAGAAAGTAAATGTTGATGCTGTATCCAGGTTGTTTTTATCACTCTATCAGGGTAAAAAAATTGGCATCACAATATATTTTTTAAGATTTTGATTTGTTAATTATTTTGAATCTTTAATATAATGGGCGTTTTTATGTAGATTCAGGACCAGAAGATCCAAGCCTGCACCCATGATCACCTCAAATACTTGATCTTGGCTGACTGGCGTGTGATATTCTGTTGTTGAAACTCAGTCATGTCAGGGTTTCCCATTTTATGCATGATGTGATGGTTTTCTTCTTACTATGATTGTAAACAGTGATTATATTAGATATGATATCCTCCTTAAACAAAACTAGCTAAAAACACTTGTGACTTTTCACTCGTGTCTGTGTGAATTTATGCATTGTGCAGGTGCCATGTGATCGGCTGGTTGAATAATCAAGCAGGTACAGGTGATCCTATTAAACTGGATGGCATTTGGAGTGTATTCTTTTTTTCATTCTGAAGACATGTAGCATTATTCAATGTTTTTCCAAAGATTGTACACTACTGCTTAATTTTCACACTATCCAGAAGTGACAGCAGATCTTAAGCCAAAACTTCAGTAGGCTTCTTCTCAACATATTTGCTTGCATGCAGTAAATTGAAAAAGATTTTCAAAAAGAATAACTTATTAACCCATCTGGAGCATCTTGTTTCCCATAACATTCAATTAAATACAATTCATTCATTTTCTAACGCTATATCCGATCTTCCCTCAGGTCACGGGGAGCCTGTGTCTATGGGCATTAAGGCAGGACACACCCTGAATGGAATGCCAACCCATTACAGGACACACACACACACATGCACACACACATTCATACACTAGGGACAATTTTGCAAGGTGCCAATCAACCTACCACGCATGTTTGTAGAGCAGGGGGAAACCAGAGAACCCGGAGAAAAACCCCCTGAGTCACGGGAAAACAGGCAAACTCCACAGGCACATGGCGGTGGCGGGAATCGAACCCCGACCCTGGAAGCATGAGGCGTAACAGAAGTGTAACAGTGGAAGCGTAACAGTGCCCCATTAAATGCAACGAAACAAAGATATTAATTGATTCGTTTTTTTATTATAATTAATATATACTACAATGTAATAATAAATTATCTGCTATGTTTTCCTTAGAAATGATAAGAATTAGTTGTAGACGTTAGTTGATTGAATGCATTAAATAAGCAAGATATATATCTACCCATGTCTCCAAATGTAGTCTACTAAATAAGATATTGTCGGCTTCATCAGGTTTGTGATTAAAACCTATAATAAAGTGATCCTATTTAGCAGGTATTCTCTTCCAGCGTCATGCTGTTCTCCCAAGGCTTGCTCCATACTGAAAATTTGCATTGAAACTTGAGAGAAGTGACAAAGAGAGAGAGAGAGAGAGAGAGAGAGAGAGAGAGAGAGAGAGAGAGAGAGAGAGAGAATTTAATATATAAGGCAAACTATATTAACAACTGTTATAAAAGTTAAAAATTCAAGAGTTTTGTGTAACTAACCACAGAGTCTGCAACAATGCCACATTTCTTTTTAGCTGCTCCCTTTAAACAGGATGTTAAGGCCATCTGGACAATGAAGATGTAGTTCACACCAGCAACAACCTGAAAGATTAACACACAAGGCTGAAATATACAATGAAAACATTTATGGCAATTTTAGAGGCGCCAATCAAATCACATACTGGTTGGTAGGAGAAACCCAGAGTACATGGAGGAAAGCCATATGCAAACTCCACATAGGTTAATCTGAGAGACTGATGAATGCTTGTGTTTGGGGCACGTTATGTCCAGACTTATGTCCAGATATAGGGTGGCATATTTTAGACCTGTTATGTTCCAGTAATTTGGTGTGTTTGGAAATAGTACACACCCTATGCATATCAAAGGCACTTCAAGTCAAGTGCCAAGTGAGCTTTATTGTCATTTTAACACATACAGCTGATGCAATATACATTAAAACGAAACAACGTTCCTCCAAGACTACAGTGCTACATAAAACAACATAAAGGCACGATAGACAAACAAGAGCTACATACACGGGACGACATAGAGCCACAAACAACAAGTGCGACAAGACAGACATTACATAGTCACGCCACAGGACAGGTACATAAACTAAAGCGCCGGCACTTGAATTAAAAGAAAAAATAAGAAGTGTGTTGTGCCTTTTTTTAGCTAAAATGTTAGGATTGTTTTTCCGGTCTTCTTGGGATATTTGGCTGTTTCTTACATTTGTGTGTGTGTGTGTGTGTGTGTGTGTGTGTGTGTGTGTGTGTTCAGTTGCGCTGAAAATAGTTTCAGGCATATTGCACCTCTCTCTCTCTCTCTCTCACACACACACACACACACACACACACACACACACACACACACACACACACACACACACACACACACACAAAGGGAGCAAAAAACACATTATCAGGGTATAAAACCTTTATTTAATTTCAATATAAAATATCTTACCTGTATCTGGGACTCTTTCACTTGAACAAGCTGGCTGGTGTACAAGCTGCGACTTTTTGCGTTATACTCGGCGACTGCGAAATCAATAGCTTTCATGACTTCCGGGTCTTTCATGTCGGAATGCACCGGTGCTCCAAGATCAGCTCTCACCACGGCGAAGCAGAGTGCCAAGAGTGCAACCAAAACCTTTACAATCATGATTTTCGGGCTGCGATCCAAACCGTGCTGTATCAAAGTGCGACTTCTGATTGAAAAACTGAAACCTTTCTTGAAGGAGCTTGTCCATAAACAAAGTGGAATCGGGGCGTGGCCGTGTGCGTCAGAATTTCTCTCAGGAACTTGGTCACATTGTGCATAAGCATATCAAAGGAATATTATTATTAGGGGTTCAAGCACGTACTGCTGAAACCTTATTATTATTATTATTATTATTATTATTATTATTATTATTATTATTATTATTATTATTATTATTAGGGGTTCACACACGTAGTGCTGAAACCCTATTGTAATTGTAGTAATTTTTATTATTGTTATTGGTAGAGATGTTAGAGCTGAATTTGGGGAGAGGTTTGCAAAGTGTCAACCCATTTGGCCACAGGGGGGCGCTACAATCCAAAAAAATCAATTTCACACATTTTTGGTCATAACTCGTGAGAAAATTTACCATCGTACACTCAAAACTTTTATATTTATGGAATCCCTGGGTCAAACGAAAGATAATCCTCATTGCCTGTTTTATGCTGCAAAGTGCGTTTTTTTGCGAACTAGGTTCATAACAAAACCAGTGTAGAAAATCTTATCAATAATTATAAAAAAAAAATAAACATTGAACTTTTGACACACCGTTGCAACTGCTCACCTAAAAGTTCAATGTCGGCGTGGCCATATTGAAAAAAATGACTATAACTCCTGAACGCAATGAGATATCTTCATAAAACTCGGTAGATCTCTCTGTGTCCTCAATCCTTGGTAAAAAAAATGTGTACCTTCACCACTTTTCTTTCTTTTTTTCTGTTTGTATGCAATAGCCACTCGGGGTAATATGTTTTTCAAGTCCAAACAACTCCTTATGTCCTTCAGTACCTCAGTTGCTTGAACCCCGCATATGACTGCTTGCAGCGATATTTATTATTATTTTTGGTAAATTCTTATTTCAAAGGAGCATTCTTTATAAATACAATTCATGAAGTGACTTATATAGAACTTCTTTTTAAGTACTATCTTCATTCATTCATTCATCTTCTACCACTTCATCTGATCTTCCCTCGGGTCACGGGGAGTCTGTGCCTATCTCAGGTGTCTATGGGCATTAAGGCAGGATACACCCTGGATGGAATGCCAACCGATCGCAGGGCACACACACTCACATTCACACACACATATTCATACACTA